>CM053786.1:87291919-87891919 GCA_028749045.1 Cupressus sempervirens | reverse complement strand
TTTGCACCCCAGATTGCTACCAACCTACTCAACTAGCCATGCTCATCAAAAAAAGAGGAGCGGGGGTCACTATTTGCAATGGGGTGATGTTGTGAAAACTGCTCAACAAGTAGTACATCTAAAACTAGACTAATACATAAACCTAACTAGGTACTTTTCTCTAAGTTTTTCTACATATAGTGATGCGCCCCCCTTATCTCAAGACATCAACCGATAAAGTGCTTCATTATCTATGCATCCAAGAGAGAAAGTATGCCATCTACTATCTCTTTGAGGAATATGGTGATTTATCTCAACGTGTACCTTTTGAGAATAAACATTTAGATGCTTTCTCTCCCACTGTTTGATGTCTTTTTATAGTTTTATTATTGGTATCCCTTTCTACAATCTTTTGATAAGAACACTATATTTATTTTTGAAAGTGTAATTTTAATCTTATAATTCATTCCGAATTCACAATATCCTTTTCATCGTATGTGACAGAAAACATGCATTCTTTCCAAATGAATGCATGTTTTCTGTCACCTGGGGGGCATATGAAAATCCATCTGCCCCATGATGCATGCTTGTTGCAGGGCCACTATGGTGGCGATGGCAGTTGGCATCGCCGCCACAGTGGCCCTGCCATATTGCTATTCGCGGACGTCGCAATTGTGACGCCAGCCCAGGCATTGCAACGAAATGTGCATCGCATGCGTAGCGACGCCATCACAATTCTTGACTATGAGTCGCAAATGCGACACATTTGGAAACATTGTGATAGCCGACGGCATCAACACTAGTGCTATCATGCCGCTAGCACCGTCGCGTTGCAATTTTCCAAAACCATCGCAAGTGCGATGCCAGAGGATCAATGAACATGGCGGCAGATGCCGATGACACCCCATCGCAATGCATGGGGAAGCCGTCAAAATTGCGATGGAATCCACAGGCATTGCGATAGAAATTATGGCAGTTTAGTATGGTGAGATTGCGACGAATGAGCGTCATAATTGCGATGTCCAGGGATAGACATCGCAATTTGCAACTAAAAAACAACAATGTCTGCTACCGTCACAGTGGCGACACATTTGCGTCACAATTGTGACACTTGGCCGTTGCAAATCGATGCCAAATGTATTATTGTGAAAAGATATATTGCATATATATACCAATCCAATAAATTAGCTTTTTGAGTCAGTTACAACACCTAATTCAAAAAATGTTCACTAAGTTGGCTTATTGTTGTAACTTAGGTTTTGAAGATAACTCATCTGATATTCTAACACTCAACAAACTCTGGCATTCATTTGACACTGATGCAAAGTCCACATTGATTACTCAGAATAGAAGGAACTCAGTTATCATTGGGCGACTTGGTGAATATTAAAGAACTCAAGAGACATGACTGACACTGAATGGCTTGGTTAGTACTACCTTCGTTCACTTTGTTAACATTACCATTTTGGTAGACACTGATTAGCTACGGTAATACTTGTAAGACCAGAAAATGGGCTAATATATAACATACTATGAGAAAATCACAAAACTCAATAAATATATGCTAATACCCTCTAGTCTACCATGAAAGATAAATATAACAAAGAAAGCAACACGAAGTAAAACTACCTCTTTTAGTTGTAGCTCCCATGTCCTTTTGTCTTCTCCATATGAAGTAGCTCCAATTACCTATATTGCACACAATTGAAAGCAAAAGACTATGATGGGATGGTTATATTGAGAGTGCTAGAAGTATAATTTCAAGCCTAATGGATGCTAAGATGAAGACTCTAACAATATGGCTCTTAAGAATTGGAAATGGGAGCAAGAAGGTTCAATTTATAGCCAACATGAAAGAGGAGAGGATTCAATGAGAGGGTAGACACTTGTCACCTTGAATATGCAACTTGACATGAGATTCCTTAGGATATCTATTAAACATGTGACACAAGATGCCAAATGTAAGATTCTAGGATGTGTAAAAGTCAACAAGACTAACAATGGATGAGAATCTATGACATGTTATGACATCCCAATGCCACTTGTAGTCAAGAATATATGACAATGGAAGCTTATTATAGCCATGCATAAGGAATCAAATATATCAAATATTGACATGTTTATCCAAGTGTAAATAGATAATCTATGATGTGTCATGATGATGTCAAGGTTGTGTAAAAATTATGTAGAATATTTGAATTAAAAATTCATTAGTCCACACAAATGGATATTAGTAATGTGGCAATTAGAGGTAGAAGATATGACTTAGGAAATTTAGAATTTCCATGGTTTTTGAATGATTGATCAATTAATAAATAATATTAATCAATTTGGGATGCTTGGTTAGTGAGAAAAATTAGTAATGTGTGATGAAATGGATTAGAATGACATCGGATTAAATTATGGGTTATTTAATCCTATAGAGAAAATTAGTAGATGATTGGCCAATTTGATTAGATAAGTACAACATGAAATGTGATGATTATGTAGATCAACTAGGATGATGTTTGATAGATCAAAGCCATGATCAAATTTATTGATTGATTAAAATAGACAACATGCCAAGGACACATGACAAGGATATGTAACATTTAACTAACATTATAAAATGCTACAAGATCAAGATTGATTGATAGGGTTTATCATAATAACATCAATGACTACTATCAATGTTATCAAATTGATTTGATAAAGCCATAATCCTAACACTAAGAGACTCAAAAATGTCAAAGATCGGATGATGTGAATGATAGTTTGACCTAGCTCTGAGAGACATGACATTGTTGAGGTCCTATTTGACAAGTTTGATATATTTTGATAGGTTTCCAAGGCACTGAGAGACATGACAATGCCAAGGATTGAATCGATTGTGATAGATTTGGGGAATTGGTACATTCTAGGTTGATCAAGACTTATTTAGGGTGATTTCAAGTATATTTGGGGTGATTCCAGGTTGATTTGATATGATTTCAATGATTTTGAAATGGTTTTGGGTTGAGTGGATGAGGTTCCAAAATGATCTGCAAATGATGTGAAAGGGGATATGAATGATGAAAAACATTATCAAAACCTACTTGGGTGATATTCAAGTTTTGCCAAAATATCAAAATTAGTGAAATGAGAAAATGGGATGAGTTAGTATGAAAACATGATTAAACCATAGTTGTGAACTATTTTTTAGCATCTAGATTTTGCCCCTCTTTTATATAATGTGATTTAGAGCATTGCATTAAAAAACACTAACAAAAAAGAAGTAAAACCATGCCCTAGTAAGGATGGTTCATATGGGTTCCCCCTTAATAAATTGACCAACATGGTCATATGATAGGTTGACTTGTCAACAATGAGAAGACAAAGTCAAAATAGCTGACAAATCACAAATCAGCACTAAAATGTGAAAGGTATAGGGTCTAGAGTGCAAAAAGGCATCACAACCAACACTAAAAGTGCCTCTTACATGTCCATCTAGATAGAAATAGACTAAAAAAGTTCTTGGAGAGGGTTTGAAATTCATTTTCACCCTCGCATTTGGTAGAAAAGAGCTCTAGAGCAAGAAAAATGGTTCAGTTACCCAAGGAGCAACCCCATGGCAAATGAGTGCATACCTATTGAAGTCAGGGAGATGTAGGATCTCTAATGAGTACATCAAGTTTGTCTTTATGTTATTTATGCTATGTTATTGTCTTCATGCATTTAGGAGTTAGGTAGAGGTCAAATGGGGGCCTTCTGAGGTCCCAAAGGTAGTTTAGGACATCAAAATGCCCCAACTACACTCAAAATTATGCCAAGTGCATGTTAAGAACACTTGGTCATGCCAAGCACACACTAAGCACACTTGGTCATGTTAAGTGCACTTGGTAATTCCAAGTGCACACTGAGTGCACTTCGAGGCCCCAACTGTGTTCCAAGATGGTTTAGGTCTCCAAAAAGGGTCCAGATAAGCTTAGAATGACCCAAAGCTTGTAACTAAGATCAAAACCATAGGAAAATGTTAGAACATAGGTTTAATTGGTCAAACATGGTTTAAAATGGTCAAAGTTTATCAAACTTAGGTCAAATTTAGGGCAACTATGTAAAATGCTAACAAAGAGCAATGCAAACGGTCAAAAAGAGTGCAAACAAACTTGGAATGACCTCAAACTTGGACCATATGCTCAAAACCTTAGGAAAATTTCAAAACATAGGTCAAATTAGTCAAACATGGTCAAAATTAGTCAAATATAGGCTAGATATTGGTGAAAAGTGATAGATAGGTAAGTAGAAGGTCACAAATGATGCAGATGAACTCAGAATGACCTAGAATTTGATAGACATATTCAAAACCCTAGAAAGAGTTCAAAACATAGGCCATACTAGTCAAAAATGTGCAAAATTAGGTAAAATCAGTTGAAATGAGGTCAAAATTGGTCAAACCTAGTCAAATTTAGGTCAAACTAAGGTTAGACTTAGTAGGAAACCATAGAACGTTTAGATCAAACATGTGATTATGCAGGAGGATCTACCTCTATTGTAGATGAGGGGACATAGACCTTAATGATTTTTTTGTGGCACCAAATGACTAATAGTGAGTGAGAGATCCTAGCAAGACTTGGATTATACCACATTACCTTCATGTTGGAGGTGAGAGGTAATAGGGAGTTGTTGATGGTACTGACAAAGAAATGGCACTCAGAGACTAGTTCATTTCATCATCCCATGAGAGAGGCAATGGAAACATTAGAGGATATATGGTATATCCTCTAGATATTGATCCATGGAGAGCTGGAAATGTATGACCTAGTAACTAGACAAGCAGCATCACATCAGATATTTGGTTGTGGAGATGTAGAGCTAGGGATTTGTGACTATGAGATTGGATGGGAGCTGCTAGTAGTGTGTCATGAGTAATTGATAACTATGATCTATTGGGTTGTAGGAAAACTACTGATACTAGATAGATGATAGCTTGGATTCCCTATTAGATGGGGTTAGGTGTTAGAGAGCATGGTGATGGATGGGACCATGTTGGCATGGGAACCTTGCATGTTGGGGATGTTGTACTACTATCTGCATCAAGTGGCATATAGAGTCGGACTAACATTTAGTATTGGAGGGACATTACTACAGATATGGTCCTATGAACACATTGTTTTCTTCAAGCTACTTGTAGAGAGAGAGCTAGTCGAGGATATGCCTTAAGCATATAGCTAAATGGGGTTATTAGGCCAAGGGCCAATTAGGTACACTTTTTTCTTCAGACACTAGTTGGATACTATGACATAGTTTGTATGGAGATCCTACAAAGATTACAAAGATTACACGAGGTGGGATGATGATGAGATCCACCTTCCATACTATAGGTAGGAGCACTATTTGATAGGGTGCACAATGATTGGACACTTGGTGATCGATATGTACTTGCTAGATCGAGTACACTAATAGTTGGTGAGAGCTAAGATATGTCGACAGGTCTTGCATTATTTTCTCAATCAAGGGGAGAGATCAAAGAGGGGGAAGAATTAATCAAGATATAGGTGGCATATGCATAGTTGGAGGATTTGTAGCCTAGGTTATGGGGGGTAAGCATTGGATGTGTTAGATGGAGGTATGATGCCAGCGTATGAGAGATGGTTTTCTTAGAATTGACTAAGACCATTGACAAATTCAGTAGTGCTAGTACTACAGGCATGACCACAAGAAGAGAAAGGTGGAGAGGAGGAGGTATAGGATGAGGAGAATGAGGGTGAGGAGGAGGGAGATGAGGAGGTGGGGGAGGACAAGGATGGAGAGGATGTGAAGGAGGGAGAAGATGATGAGGAGGAGGGTGGAGATAGTGGGGGTGGGGATGATGATGGTGGAGAGGATGACAAGGATGATGGAGGGGAAGATGAGGCTAGGGAGGATGATGATGGGGGGGAGGAGGATGATAGAGGTGTGGGTGTTATAGAAATGGACATGGAGGATAATATAATGGATGATACTCGGGGAATACCAATTCCAATATAGGTAGGGCATAGCTAGTTGGAGATTATGGAGGTGATCCAAGGGCTCTAGAATCAGTTAGACTAGGTTGTAGCATATAGAGATGTGGTGATAGAAAGGAGATATGTAGTGATAGCAGAGAGAGATTAGGATACTATAGAGAGGGATGTAGTAGTGTGTAGGGAAGAGAGGGTAGTATAAGAGTCACAAGATTTTATTAGTAGTTTTAGGGATCCATCATTTCAAGAGATTTCCATGATGATGGTTGCATCATATGTAGAGGCACAGTATTGAAGGGATCAGTATGAGACAACAATGCCATCAAGGCAGAGAGCAAAGAGCAGAGAGCTATTAGTTAATGAGGTCTCACTCTTGATGGATACACATTGCAGAGAGTAGTGAAGGGGTGATGGGCCCAATGAGGCCACCATAGGCAAGAGAGGGGTCATCCTCAAGGCTAGATCTCTAGAGGCTTTGAGGCTCAAGAAAGCATAGGTTGACACAGACATTCTCTTGTGTAGAGGGGCTTCTTTTTCTTTCGTTATGTTCTTTTATGGTTCATGCCCATGGGTAGTTAGTATTGATGTAAAGCATGATCATGTACTCTGATACTTTTTTGAGATATTTACGAGATACCACTATGTGAAGATGATTATATGAGATGGATTATTCACATGTTTGTATTCTTTATATGGATACATTTACGCTTTTCTATGTGGACTTTATATGATGACATCATCTGTTGGTTTATCACATGTTATACTTAGGAAATGACATATTTATTGTTGCCACATGTTTTTCTTGTGAATGAATACCAATGAAATGTAAAATGATATGGAATTCATAAATGAAATGAAAAATGATATGAATGCAATTTTTATGCATATATATATAGCTTTGGATGTTTTTAGACTTTTGACATATGAAATAATGTAGGATGACATGGTTTTGGTATAGCAGAGTATGAGATCATGGTGGTGAATCAAGTGGATGTCAGAAGATAGAGGAGACAAGATGAGGACTAGTTAGGATGATGAGGTGAGGACATTTTCTTTCATAAAGTGTACTATATATCGATGGAGCTTTATTTTGATATGGTGGATGGAATGCAATGCATCATGGCATAGAGGGTCATAGCATAAATGAAAATCTTTTGCAAAGACAAGCATAATGCAAATAGAAAATGGCCTTGTCCTTTCTGAGGCATATGTGTATGCCCCAAACTCTCGAAGGTGCATTCAATAGATAGAAAATAAAAGATGACCATGAACTATCTCGATCACTCTCATAGGTTAGTTTATATCATCAAGAGGCATAGGAACATGACCAAAGAAAAAGAAAAGAAAAAATAAATCACTCACTAAATAGCATAAGCCAACAACTATTCTTGTCCATTATTACTTGCTTTTTAGTGTATTTAGGTCTTCAAAGAGTGGTTGATAGATTCACAACTAGATAGGTTTGTGTGTTAATTTGGTTGATAGTGACAAGTTTTGATTGATTTTTGGTTCACATTGCTTAGATAGTGTGATTATCATTCAAGTGTAGTGCTTTGAATTTCAATCTATGAAAGTGCATGTGTTTAAGCAAAAGGGGTGATTATCCATAGTGAATATTTACAAAGTTTATTGCAAGTTTTAGGTGGGTTTTGTGATTTTTAGGTTTTTAATTCATTTCCTCGGGATATTTTATAATTTTCAAGGTTTATTTCAAAAAAAATTATGGTGTTTAGGGATTTGTTTAGGACATTTTATGATTTTTAGTGATTTATTCAAGATATTTAATGATTTCTATGAATTTATTCAGGATGATTTATGATTTTTTTATGGATTTGTTCAAGACATTTTATGATTTTTAGTGATTTTTTCAAGATCATATATGAATGTTTAGGATTTTTTTTTAGGATCATATTTGAACTTTTAGGAGTTTTTTCAAGATCATAAAGGATTCACGTGTGTTGACTCCAATCTAATATATGATAATTCTAATGGAAAATGTATGTTTAGGGAGATGCCCCTGATTCAAGTTCAAACTCGCACATTGTGTAGGTGATATGCCCCCACACAAGACACAAACTATGTACAAAGGAAAACGATAGAGTATGTATAGACTGGTGATGTTTGGGTAAGATTACAATGGATATTAACAAGTTCATAGGCCATGATCAAGGATCTTTCAATATGATGGATGTGATTAGGGAATGACAAGGGGGGAAAACCAGATAGAATCCCAATAGATGGAGGAGCAAAAATTGATTACACATGGTCCATATTTACCAAGCTTTCACCATGGTACTTTCTCAAAGTGCATGTTTACTAGATTTTCACTTTTGGAAAAAACTTTCTCTTGCCTCAAATTTTCATGCCAAGATGCTTTTTTGCAAGGTTTTCATCAAGAAATCCATTTTCTCATGACTTTTTTCCAAATTTTTTTGTTTCCTTTTTCAGGACTTTTTGCCATTTTTTAATATTTTTTCAAGACTCATAGACATAATCAAGTAAAGTACTTGTGGAGATGCATGTTGCTAATGGACATGGGAAATGGTTCATCCTTTGGAGTCACAAGGTGATATAGTCTAGAACCAAATGTTGTAGTAACTACATACGGTCCTTCCCAATTTGGTTCAAATTTGTCTATTTTTTCTCTATGTTGCTAAATCTTGTAGTTCATCTTCAAGACTAGATCACCAACCTCAAAATTTCTTATTATGGCATCATTTGAGTCAATTTTGGTAAGCTTGTAGATGTGTCAAGGTGGCTTGCCTCTACTCATCAAGTATTTCAAGTTCATGGAGTCTAGCTACTCTATAATTTTCATCATCAACAACATCTTGTAGGGATACTCTCAATGATGGAACTTCAACTTCAATAGGAAGTATGGCCTCAATATCATAGACAAGAGAGTATGGTGTTCCACTGGTGGGAGCATGCACACTTTTCCTATAGGCCGAGAAGTTGGATTTAGTTGTAAATGCTAATCTCAACCAAAATCATTAATAGTCTTTTGGAGAATCTTGGGAATGGTCTTATTAGATGCTTATGCCTAGCCATTGGTCTGTGGATGGTAAATACTAGAATATCTATGGTAGATTTTGTATTGCACACAAAGTTTATCACTATCTTTATTTTGAAATGAGCTACCATGATTAGTAATAATAGCCAAGGGGAACCCATATCGATATATGATATAGTTCAGAGTAAACCTTGAAATCTTCTTTCTAGTGGTGAAAGTTTGAGGGATGGCTTCAACCCACTTGGTAAAATATTGTGTTGTCATGATGATGAAATTATGGTTCTTGAAAGGAGGACAAATAGCACCAACAAGATCAAATTCTCACTATGAGAAGGGTCATGGAGATATCATGGGTTGTAGTTCTCAAGTTGGTGCATGGATCAGATTACTATGTATCTAGAACTTATCACATGTTTTGGAAAAATTATATGCATCTTGTTTCATGGTGGGCCAATAATATCTATCTCTTACCATCTTCTTGGCTAGACTTAGACCATTAAAATGACCTCCACATATACCTTTGTGAACCTCATGTAATGTATTTTCAACTTCTTGCAAGATAAGGCATCTACGAAGGGTTTGGTCAAAGGATCTCTTGTAAAGGGTGGCACCGATGATGACATATCTAGCAGCTTGGTAGATAAAGGCTTGAAATTCATTCTTGGATAAGTTAGGGGATAGGATTTAGGCATGTAAATAATCATAAATTTCTTGTACCATGGGGAATTAGGTCCAACAAGTTAACAAATGAACTCAGATTAATAGAGTTCAAATACTAGAATCAAAAGTTGCTTGACAAGGAACTCACAACGCTTCACATTTTGGGGTATATCAATCATAGAAGTGATAGTCTTCATAGCATCATCTTTCTTGTTGTGTATTCTTAGTAGCTAATGGAAAGAGATAATGACAAATTTTGATTTGAGGAAATATGCTATCTATTTTTAAGGCATTAACTTACCATCTTTGGTTTCATAGTCATCATTGACTTGATGGATAACTAACTAGTAATAACCAAAAACTTTTAAATGTTGTATGTTCCATTGGATGGGTAGCTTTAGTCTTGTGAAAATTGCCTCATGTTCTTCTATGTTATTTGTGCAACTCAATGCTATCTAGTATAACTTGGGGATTATGTCTCCTTGTGATGTGATAAACATAATGTCAGCTCCCAAACCATTTCTTGTATGTGATCCATCAAATTAAAGCTTCTATTCATTAGCTATATCCATCTTAAATATGGCTTCATCTAGAAAGTCAAAAACATGGGATGATCATCTGTCATAGGTGCTTGTTCTAGCTAATTAGCAATCACTTGCCCTTTGATTTCCTTTCTATCCACATATTCTATGTCAAATTCACTAAAGATCATAACCCATTTGGCTAAGTGCCCTATGAGAGTAGCCTTTCTTAGGAGTTACTTTAATGGTTCAATCTTGGAGCCAAGAATTATTTTATGGAGTGTGTAATGTCTCAGCTTTTGGAATGCAGAGATGACAATAAGGCAAGCTCATTCAATAAGTGAATAGTTTAGTTTATATCCCACAAGTTTTTTTTTGATGTAGTAAATGGCTCACTCTCTTCCTTGTTCATTAGTTTGTGCTAGGAGAGATCTCAGTGTTATCTTTGTAGCTAATATATACAAAATGAATGGTATTCCTAGAAGAGGAGCAATAAACACTAAAGGATTTAGAAGATAGTCTTTGATCTGTTGAAAGGACTCATCACACTAGTTGTTCCATTGAAAGGATATTCCTTTGTTTAATAAAAGTTGGAATGAGTGAGATCTATCTGTTAGTTGTGCTTTGAATCTATGGATAGATTGTAATCTATCTTGTGCACTTCTTAATGTTCTTAGATTTCTTGGAGGAGGCATTTCAATTATTGCTTTCACTTTTTAAGGATCAACTTTGATGCCTCATTGAGGAATAATGAGCCCTAGCAGCTTACCTAAAATGACTCTGAATACACACTTTTCAGGATTTTAACAAAGCCTTTAGCTTTCCATTCTATTGAATTTTTTTTTAAAGATGCCCAAATGATCTCTTCTTCTAGGGGATTTTCAAAGTAAGTCATCTACGTAGTCTTCTATTATGATGTGAATGAAATCATGGAAGATGGTAGTAGTTTCTCTTTGATATGTTTCCCTAGCATTTTTAAGGCCAAAAGTGATGACATTCCAGTAGTATGTTCCCCAAGGGCATGTAAAAGTTATTTTGTGTTGATCTTCAGGAGCTATTCTGATCTATTGGTAGCCAAAGAATCTATCCATCACTGATAACATCTCATATCTAGTTGTTATGTCTATAATGATATCTATATTTGGTAATGGACAATCATCCTTGGGACATGCTTTATTGAGATCACCAAAGTTTGTGCATATTTGGATTCCCTCAGAGTGTTTTCTTGCTAGTACTAGATTGGATATCTAGTCTACATAATCAATGGGTCTTATGAAGCCTAAATCCAATAGTTTTTATAAGAGAACAACTTGAGGATGCATCTTTCTCAACTTTTTATTTACTAATTTCACTCCTAGTTTTAATGGAAAGTGGTGGAGGACTAGCCCAGGATCTAATCAAGGCATGTTTGCATAAGAATAGGTGAAGTTGATATGCCTTCCCAAAAATAATTTGACAAATTCATCTCTTTCCTCTGGTGATAATGAGGCTGCAAAATGTATGATCTTAGGGTTGTTAGGTGTTGCCAGATTTATTTCTTCTATTATTTTCACAAGTAATGTTGATCTTTCCTTCAACAGGAGTATGTGCAATCTTCCATCCATAGGCACCTCAGAGAGGTCTTCACCCTTGGATACATCATTTATTTTTACTTTTTTCATGGTCTAATGGTGCCTTTAGTTGTTTCCAAGAGACCTACTTTTTTTCCATTTTTCTAATTTTGCAACTAGAAGATGGAGTTAACTCCCCAAAGTATGCCATGATGTTGAGGTCATTAGAAAATCCTAACTTGTGATCTGCTCATGGTAAGTCCCCATGGAGTTCAAAGAATTTTACAATGGCATCATCACTTTCAAATTGGTCAAATTTTAGTGGTCCTTATTGGTCCCAATAAATAAGCTCAGGGTAAACTAGGGAAATGCCATCATCAGTGTTGAATAAGCTTTGGTTAAACACAACAATATAGATGTCATTATCATATGGGTCATAAGTACCATGTTCAGAGGTAGGAGGGCTTGGGTTCCAACATATTGCATCACAAGATTCTAGATGAATTGAGGAGCTAGTAGAATAACCAATAACGTGCTTATCCTATATGGGTAGTTCATCAAGATCAAAGATGTGGTCAAGGCCAAGGGAGGTATCATGGTCATCAAGGTTTGATGCAATTTCTATGGGTTTAGGTGGGGTGTTCTCAAATGCCTTTTCATCAGTCAAAGCATTCACATTCTTAGATGAGGATGACTCGGTATTGGGGAGACCCTAAAAAAATGGTTTGAATCTAAGTCCTAGGCTATGAGGTCATCATGCTATAGTAATAGAAAAAATAATACCCTTTTTTGAGGTCCCAGGCCACTACATCCATCATATCCCTTTTTCTGCATGATGGTGAATCCAAGTCCATAATTATTTGAGGATATAAGAGTAGGTTCTTGTTTTCCTTTAGCCTTTTCAATCTATGTAAATGTGTTTTCATAAACATGTTCTTCATGCAGGCCACCTCCACTAGTGAAAGTCATAGAAGGTTTCTTTTGAAATGTGAATTTAGGCTTGATTTGCATAAGTTGTGGTTTACCATATGACTTGGGTGAAAGAGGGAGTTTCCCAATGTGAGAGGCCTATGACATGGAATATTCACCTCAACCTTGGTCTTCAATTTTGAGCTTTCCTTTGAATGTAGATGTGAGTTTAGAAGGATCAACATATTTGGAAGACTTGAGTGGATTTTCTACATGGTTTGTCCAGACTTGGTATGTAGTAGTTCCTCTAAGACTAGCACAAAATTGGAATGGCTCTGGATCACCAAAGATGGTAACCTCTACATTATTATAAGAAAATTTTAAGCACTGGTGGTATGTAGAGGGCACTTCCTTCATAGCATGGATCCAAGGGCATCCTAGTATCATGTTATAATTCATTTTGATATCTAGGACCTAGAATAATATATTCTTAGTTTTCAAACCAACCTTGATGGTTAATATGATGATGCCCTTGGAGAAGGGTTCACCATCATCATTATCCTTTATTGTGATTCTACAAGAGGGATCCACATCTTCTTCAAATTAATCAAGACCCTTGACAACTTTAAGCATACAGATGTCCAGTCTCACTCCTCCATCTATCAAGACACATCTAACCTTGGCATTATGGATAAAGACTTCAAGATGAAGGGGGTCATTTTGGTTGGGTTTATCCTTAGGAATATTGCAAGAGGAAAAGGTGATCTATTGTGATGTGGATAAGTTCCCAACCATGGCCTAGAACTAGGCAACATTGATGTTATCTAGGACTACTAACTCTTTGAGGACTTGATCTAAGATCTTCTGATGTTGGGAAGATGCACACAATAGGTCCAAGATGGATATTTATGTAGGGGTCTTTCTGAGCTAGTCAACAAGGCTATAATTGGATAAAGTAGTAGCATTAGGTCTACCAAGTGGTGTAAGTCTAGTAGAGGCAGTAGGTGTGGAAGAATCTCTATATAGGGTGATCTTGGTATGACACATAGTGATAGTGCAATGACGATCTTCATCCCTGAAGTGAATGTGGATGTGGGAGTCAAACTCATTGAATAAATTGATGGTGTACTCATATATAGTACATTTGTAATTCACATTAGCTTGTGAGTTTGAGTTTCAACTAGAGGCCTTTTCTTTGTCGTGATTACCCAAAGAATATTTAAAAATAGTGTGATTAGAGTTGGATGCTAGTAGTGAAGGATCTTTAGTAATTATACCATCATCGATGAGAACTTGGATTTCATGATTGAGCTAAAACATGAGGTATTCTTGTGTCCTCTAGTATGGTGATAATAATAGACTTTTTTGTCATCCCACCATTATATTTTCATTGATGCCTCATACTTGATTGGGCGTAACTGCAAGAAGTTATTACTTAGTAATTGTTGAAGTGAAATGTCGAGAGGTATCCCCAAGGGTGTGAATTTCATGTCTTCATTTTTAGGATATCTTTGAGGTCTTTCCTCTATAGAAGTCTCATTTTTCTATGTTGAGGTGGTGATTGATAAGGAGTTTGTTAATTTGTAGGGTTTACACCTTTTAGAGATAGTTAAGTTTGTGTTGCACTAATTGTTTGTGCATCCACAATGTCATCATTGGTTATATTCTTTTTTTTGGAGAAATTTTTTTCCTTCTCATTAGATGATTTTGTATTGGTGTTTTCCTTATTTATTTTGAGGATACCCTTATGGATGAGGGAATCTTCAATACTAGCCCCCTTTTCATCAACTTGGAAATGGTGCTTGGACTTTTGATCTTGAGTTCATACATTAGGTTAGGGACTAGGTTTTCAATGCATAGATTAACTTGTTGTTCTTCAAGAATATTCAATGAGCATTGACTGACTAGGTTTCTCCAACATAATAAGAATGTTATGAATGTATTTCCTTCTTTTTTTTTAGTTGAGCACAAATCAAAAAGTGTTACTTCATTTGTAATGTTGAAGGCAAAGAGGGAGATGAATTTTCCTACTAATTCTAACAAAGATTTTATGTTACTAGGAAGTTTAGAGTACCATTCAAGTATGGGCCCACCTAGAGAATGAGGGAATAGTCTCATAAGGTAGGTAGCCTCATCACTAAGTTTAGTACAAGAGGCACAAAATTCTCTGATGCGATAAATGGGGTTTCCTTTTCCTCAATGTTTTTCAAATCTTGGTGCCTCAAATTTTTTTGGGAATGGAGACATATACAAAAATTTATCAAAGGGATTAGATTATCAAAGGGATTAGAACATAAATCCCTTTTTGTGTATAGAGCTTATTTCTTCTAGACTCCCAAGGCCTTGGCTCGTTTGGTTAGTTGTTTGAGTTATTGTAGTAAATCTTCATTAGGGTTTTGAATGATAGTCCTCTCTTCAAGCCTTTTGTGTCTATGAGTAGATCATTTTCTATGGCAAGATCTATGTCTACTTGGTTTTGAAATTTTAGAATATCAATACTTGAGTGATGTGTCACTAGGAGGTGGAGGTATGTTGGCACCTCCAAGGAATAATAGTCTTTGTTGTGGGACTTGTTGTGGTACTTGTTGGCATATTGATTTTGATTGTTGTACCAAAGGTTGTTGTTGCATTACTTGTTGTGGTTGTTGTTGAGCCATTTGTTGGGGTTGTTATTGATATTCCTCAGTTGGTTGGTTATAAGGCCATGTATGGGATCATTTTTGTGGAAGTATCTATTGAGATCATTGTGGAATATGTTTTTGCTGCAACAATTATTGTTGATAGGTAATTTGTTTCTCTAGATGCTTTTGATATTCCAACTATTATTTTAGTTTCTCTTGTTGTTTGGTGAACATAGCTTCTTGTTGTTGGAATTTTTGCTAGTACATTATGCGTAGATCAAGTGGATTTACATTGTGTTGCATGCTAGAGATGTTGATTCCTTGTACCACTTGAGGTTATTTTTGTTGTTGTTGATGTTGTTTTTGATATGTTGTATACATGTTAAGTAGATTTTGACTTTGTTGTGTGTGAGAGATGTTAAGTTCTTGTTCCACTTGAGGTTGGTGTTGTCTTGCAATTTGGTTATATCCTTTAGAGGTGGACATCATGTTAGGGTCTTTGTTTTGATATGCTTGGGTGTTGGATATTTCACCTTGGGACATCATATTGATTTGGCAATGAGACGTGTTCCATTAGGGAATCAATGAAGTGTCTATAAGACTCTTCCTTTGTGCATAAATAGGGGTTTTTTCACATAGGTGTTGATTTTATACATGTTATACTCGTAGGGGGTTCCATAACATTTGATGTCATAATAGTTGGTAAATTTAGGAGCAAGGGTGGGCTTTATTTATTTTACTTGAAAGGAGTTATGTTTGGCATCCCTAGAGTGCAAGTCCCCATAGGTACATCTTGTTGTTGCATTAATTGGTTGAGATCAATTCTTAGCATCCTTTTGTGATATTTTGTAAGAGTCTTGTTGCCATTTATTAATGGGGGTTTATCAAAGAAGGGATTGATGTTAATGTGTTCAAAAGTACTTTGGAGGATTTCAATAGTTGATTCTTGGTGAGATCTTATAGGTGTTATATGTGTGTTTGAAAAATCCAAAGGTTGTTTTCCCTTGTCCAAGTCAAAATTAATCATGGTTTGTATGCTTTCTAATTTTGGGTTGTTTTGATTTTTGGACTTAGGTCCCTCCGAATTTGGATTAAACTTGACAATTTCTTGGACTGCCAAAAGTTTAAAGTTTTTATAGAAAGTCTTGTCTTGGAAAGTCTTAGCTGTTTGTTCATCAATGGTGCCATAATATATGTTAGATTCATCACTTAGGTGTATAATACCTTGTTGTATGTTTGATATGTTGGGGTTGAAGGTACTAGTGTTGGGTTTGTTGAATTTGGATTGTGTTTGTTCATCCTCAGATGTGGTTGTTACACTTCCACCTCTGGGTGGTATTGGGACAACTATTGGTTAAAAGTTAGGGCTCCATTGAAACATTACATGTGTAGGGGAATTTTTTGAAGGAAACCTTCTAGCAGATGTATTTCTTAGGGTCGGTTGTGCTATTTCTTGATTGTTAGAATTTTGTGGGTACATGCTTAATGGGTGCACAAGTAAAGGTTGTGATGCTTGATTTGGTCCTTGTCAAATTTTTTTTGAATTTTATTTCTCTTCTTTGCTCATGGATGAGGTTTTGGTTGTGTTTATACCTTAGAAACCAAGGGTTGATATAGTTCTTCGTGTCCCTAAGTTGATTGTGTCCTTGTAAGTATTGGCATGATACCTAAGGATGCATATGCAATGGAGGAATACCTAAATGGACTCTCTACCTCCCAAGTGCATATGTAAACTACCAAATACACTCCAATAGTACCAAGTGTTCCCTTGGTGTACTTGGGGCCTTGAAGTTATGTAGTTGGTAAGCAAAAGGTATGTAGTTGGTAAAATAGGCCAAATTTTGAAAATGAAGATGTGGATATGCAAGATATGAGTGTTGTTTGGATTTTTAGGGGTTTTGATATGTTATGCAACCTAAGGAAGTGAAAAATGATCTAGGGTTTTGGTATACAAGATGAAATGGATATAATGGAATGATGCCAAAAATGCAAATCAAAATAATGTTTTGGGTTTTCACTAATGGGTATGAAAATGACCCTAGGGTATGCAAAATGGAGATTAGGGTTGGAATTTAGACTTGAGAAGGATGTTAGAGGTTGATGCATGAAAAGTGGATTATGAAAATGAATGTTGATCAAGGTTGGTAATGAGGTTTGGGATGAGAAAATGGATAGGTTTGACAAAGATTTGGATGAGTTGATAGTTGGATAAGTGGATTGGATTTTGGTATTTGGATAAAATATTAGTGTTTTGGACCATTCAAAGTGGAGTGATCATGTAGCTAGGGTCAATCATTATAACATTTAGGGAGACTCAACTTATGATAATACTATGACAATGGTGTATGTAAGGTTTTGAACTTAGGAGAGATATTTGAAAGGTATTAACCTAAGAGTTTAACCTTATGACAATGGACTTTGGATCTAGCCAAAACAAGATAAAAATGAAAACATGAAATTGATAAAAATGAAAAGGTCAAATCCATCAAGACATAGATTGATTTTGACCCAAGAAAATGAAAAAAAGAAAGATAAAAAGGACCATGGTAAGGATCCATTATCCATTGACATTATGAAATACTCTAGGGTTCATGCTTTGTTCAATTTTTTGACTAAGTTCAAATGATTTACTTTCAAAATGATGTTTAGGAGGATTAAGATGAGGTTTATACTGATTTTATATGAATATTCAAATGCTATAGGATGAAAATTGATATTTGGGCTGAAAAATGATGTTTTGGGTTATGTTCAGATTGATGATCTATGTAAGATTTTGGAGGCAGTTCTAGGGTCCCAAAATGTAGTTTGGAGGGAAAAAATGGTCATGTAGGTCAAAAAGTGTGTTATGAAAGTAACAAGTGTGGTCTAAAAATTAATCATATAGTGGACTTGGGGTCAGTTTGAGAACAGTCAGTAGTTTCATGGCACAGTTGGCACACCAGGTTGAAGGTTTGTTCAACTAGAACTAGGTGATTACCAGATTGATATGACAAAGAGATAGATGGTTGGGGATGGTGATATGAAAATATTGAATATGTAATGAAGGTTATGACCTAAGGAATCAATCCTAAAGTATTCACAATGAAGGTTAGCAAATGTAGAATGTAGTTCAAGGCATGTTGAGAAAGTGAGACCTATACAGGCATATGGTGGCTATCCTAAGATCCCAAAATGATGTTTGGAATTCTAAAATATTTTTATAGGTGACCAAGTGCACTCAAAAAGAGCCAACTCCACTGTTGGTGCACCTGGGGCTAGTTTGAGCACAATTGGTAAGCTGGGCTAAAACTAGGGTGATTTTGGGTTTTGTGGGTTCTAGACTATTGTTCCAGAGACCTAGTTGGTAGGGGATAGTGTTATGATAAGAAAGAAGGTTCAAAATTATGATTGTGACATTGGAAATGAGGGCTAAGATGTGAAAAATTATTTATAGGGTATGCAAGGATGCAAGATGGAAGATAAAATATAAAGTTTAAGGGCTAGAAAGTGAAAACTAGGTGATACAAGAGGAAGCCTAAGGAATGCACTATGAATGATAAGGGATGAAAAATGAGGAATAATAGCATGCAATATGAGGCCTATAGGATGAAAATGTGAAGCTCAAAATAGGGTGAACACAAGTGTATGCTATGCAAGAGTGGAATCTAAGACATGCCAAGCACTCCTAAGGTTACAAGTATCCATATTTTCAAGTTTTTAAGTGTTTTGGACCAATGTTTGCAATGTTTTGACAATGTTGAAATGTTTTGATAATGTTTTAATAGTATCCAAGGTGTAAATTTTCAAATTTTACTTTATCTTGATTAATGTCATACACACACAAGACATAATAAAATAAGAATAGTTATTGTTAAAGTGAAAAGACACAGCACAACATAGGCTTTAAGACTATCTACTAAATTCCCACCTGAACAAAAGTTTTTCTTTGCTTATCCAAAGAAAACAACTTAGAATCTTCACACCACAAGCTCCCCCTTACAATACACTCTCTGCTTAGGGCTACCAAGATCTATTTCCCAAGGGGCATTACTTTCCAAGGGACTATTGTCTCTAACAAGGACAAGATAATGTGGGATCTCTTCATGAGAATTGGTGACCCCCTAAGCCATTAGATAGAAAAAAAAAATTCATCTAAGATAAGGTGTATAGTGTGGGCATCCTATTCAAAAAGTGAATGGTAACCTTACCCAAAAGGTCTCCCACCCCCAAGAACTGGGGTTAGACACACCACAAGGGTACTAGAGCAGAGATATCAGACAACAATACCACTAACATGGCATTAACTATATTGAGTTTGTTATAGGGGTTGGAATGTTGACCTAGCTTTGACCTATTATCACTTTGAGTTCATCCCCTGGGGCTCACCAATTGGTGAGTCTTGGGTCTAAGGTAGGCCTCTCTAAAGAAGTTACATGGATTTCTCTTACACCCAAGACCCACAAATGGAAAGGGGAGAGGATACATCCATGTAACTCCTAGGGTTCTAAAAAATGCAAGGACAATAGACATAAAAGAAAAGTTTTTTTTAGTGCACCAAATGAAGTGTTATCTAATCTAAGAAATCTACACACAATGTTTAAACAAGCACATAGCTCTTCAACAACATCATGTAAACAAGAATTAGTAGTTTATAAGTGATATGTCTTCTCCCAACTCATGATGCAAATAGATCATCAATAACATGAAAACATCTAATCTAGGTCCTAGAATGGAATGGAAACCCTATATGCAAACTTTTCTCAAAGTAGGTGCTTTTTATGAACCAATTGCACTCTAACAAAGCACACTGCACCCTAGAAGGACAAAGAGACTCAGGAAGCCCCCAAGTGTGCTTATATGGTATAGAGTATTCACATGGTGGAAATGGGACCTAGAAGGGTGTAGTTGGTAGTTTCTAGGTGCAGTTGGAAGAGTGGATGCAAACTATAGGGAAATGGGGTCAAAA
Source organism: Cupressus sempervirens (assembly GCA_028749045.1). Classification (NCBI taxonomy): domain Eukaryota; kingdom Viridiplantae; phylum Streptophyta; class Pinopsida; order Cupressales; family Cupressaceae; genus Cupressus; species Cupressus sempervirens. The sequence goes on along the minus strand of CM053786.1, from coordinate 87,871,761 downwards.
CAATACTTGAAACTTGAAATTTTGAAACCTACTCAATCAAGTGCACTCATACAATGTAGAGTGTGCCCCTAGCGCACTTGGGGCCTAGAAGGGTGTAGTTAGTGCTTTTTAGGTGCAATTGGTTAGGTTTTAACAATATATGGTGGTTATGGTGATTCCTATGCCCCTAAAATAGCCTCCTAGAGGTCCCAAGTGTGCCCTAATAGAGAAAAGTGCACCCTAGGATAGAAAGCTACCAAAATGCATGAATGAAAGCCTAAAATCATGTTACTAGGCCACCTAATTATGCTGGGTGTGATAATAAAGAGCATATATCCATTATACCCTTTCAAGTGAGCTCCTTCCTTGCATCTACAAGCACAAAAATAGAAAACCTGAGTTACTTAAGCATGACCTTCACATTAGGTTCACCAATTGTAGGACCAAAAAATAGGCTAATATATAATATAGTATGAGAAAATCACAAAATTCAATAAACATATGCTAATACCCTCTAGTCTACCATGAAAGCCAAATAAAACAAAGAAAGCAACACAAAGTAAAACTCCCTCTTTTAGTTATATCTCCCATGTCCTTTCTTCTCCATATGATGTAGCTCCAATTTCCTATATTGCATACAATTGAAAGAAAAATCCTATGATGAGATTATGCTATTGAAAGTACTAGAAGTGTGATTTCAATCCTAATAGATGTAAATATAAAGACTCTAAATATATGGCTCTTAAGGATCAAAAATGGGAGCAAGAAGGCTTAATTTATAGCCAATACGTAAGAGGAGAGGATTTAATGATATGGTGGACACTTGTCACCTCAAATATGAAACTTGGCATGAGATTTCTTAGGATATCTATCAAACATATGACACAAGATGCCAAATGTAATATTCTATGATGTGTAAAAGTCAACATGACTAACAATGGATGGATATCTATGATGTGCATATGACACCCCAATGCCACCTGTAGTCGAGAATCTATGACAATGGAAGCTTATTATACCCATGTGTAAGGAATCAAATATATCAAATATGATGTATTTAGCCAAGTTTAAATGGAGAATCTATCATGTGTCATGCCCATGTGTTAAGATGATGTCAAGGTTGTGTCAAAATTATGTGGAATACTTGAACTAAAAATTCATTATTCCACACAAATGGATATTAGTAATTTGGAAATTACAGGCAAAAAATATAACTTAGGAAATCAATAATTTCCATGGTTTGTGAATGATGAATCAATTAATTAATAATATTAATCAATTTAGGATGCTTAGTTAGTGAGAACAATTAGTAATTTGTGTCAAAATAATTGGAATGACATAAGATTAAATTATGGGTTATTTAATCCTATAGAGAAAATTAGTAGATGATTGGCCAATTTGATTAGATATGTGCAAGATGAAATGCATTGATTATGTAGATCAACTAGGATGATGGTGGATAGATCAAAGACATTATCAAATTTATTGATTGATTAAAATTGACAACATGCCAAGGACACATGACATGGATATGTAACATTTAAGTGACATTGTAAAATGCTACAAGATTGAGATTGATTGATAGGGTTGATCATAATAACATTGATGACCATTGTCAATGTTATTAAATTGATTTGATAAAGCTGAAATCTAACATTTAGAGACTCAACAATGTCAAATATTAGACAATGTGAATGATAGTTTATCCTAGTACTGAGAGACATGACAGTGCTAAGGTCCAATTTGATAAGTTTGATAGGTTTTGATAGGTTTCCAAGGCACTAAGAGACATGAAAACACCTAGGATTGGATATATGATGATAGATTTTGGTGGCACATTCCAAGTTGATTAGGACTAATTTAGGGTGATTCTAGGTAGATTTTGGGTGATTTTGGGTTGATATCGGGAGATTTTGGGTTGATTTGATATGATATTGATGATGTTGAAATGGTTTTGGGTTGAGCAGATGAGATTCTAAAATTATCTACAAATGATTTGAAAAGGAATACAAATGATGAAGGACATTATCAAAACCTTCTTGGGTGATATTCAAGTTTGGCTGAAAGATCAAAATTAGTAAAATGATAAAATGGGATGAGTTAGTATGAAAATATGATTAAACTGTAGACACAAACCATTTTTGAGCATCTACAATACTATGGAGCTTAGTTAACATTACATCATGTATGGTTATTACCGATGAACTTGATAGACCTTTTGAAGCTCAATAGACTTTGTAAAGCTTGAAAAATACTAAAATTTGAATGACTAGCTTGGTAGCAACTATGAAACATGACTTATACTGGATTTTGTCTCAGATGCTTGGTAGACACTATAAAGCTCAAAAGACTCTTCTTTCTGCATATGGAGCTCAATAGCAATGTAGTCAACTAACTAAGTGTTAAGTCACTAATAGAAAAATGATTTGACCATAAGGTAAAAAAATCTCCCCCTTTGGCATTAGTGACAAAAATGCTGATCATAACAAAATACTAAATACTCAAAATACAAGTCAAACCTTCCCCTATCAACATGTCTAGGTCTATAACTCAATTTTGACTAATGTCTACTACTATTGCTTCTCAATAACCTATGGCTCTATTTTTCTTTTCTTTTTTTCAAAATATTTTTTGTAAACATATTTTTTGCTTTGTATATATATCATTCATATTATAAATATATTTCCTTCTTGTATATATATGCATTCCTTCTTGTGTATGATAATGCTATTCTCCCCCTTTTTGACATAGATGCCAAAAATGCATACATATAAGGTAATGCCAACATGTGAAAGGAAATCACTATGTACCTTCAAAAGTATACACATTGTCTTGTCTCAATTCTCTTTCAAAACTTTTGAACTATGCAAAGCTATCTACACCTCTCCTGGTAGTTCCATCATGTGATCAGCTATAGAGAAATTTTTATCATGGATCAATGATTTTTCATTTATGCTAGTGTGGTCCTTATCCTAGATTCTTCCCTCAACAATTTTGCCTATAGATCTATTAGATATCTGATCTTTACAAAATGTACAAAACTACTACTAGGATCAAGTGAAAAATGATGTGAACTTGCCTTCATATCAGCAGCTATCTTGGATATCTTGTCCTTTATTTCCTTATTAAAATTTTATGCATAATTAATTTTACAAATAAAGTAACAACATTAATTATAGAATCTTTATAAGAAACAAGAATGATAAACAATTCAACTTGGTCAATAGCAATCTTCTAGGCTACTTTCTCTAAAAAATTATTCTCAAATTTCCTTTCTAGCCTTTGTAGAAGTTTGTCATGTCCATTCACGTCCTCATTATACTTGTGAACTACTTCAACAAGTTGATCCAATATTGGTTTCTTTTCATCAACCTGGATATTTAGTGCATCAATAAATATGCTCTTAATATCTTCAAGAACTTGGTTTTTCTTTTTCTTCTACTCTCTAAGCTTTTGTTGTTTTTCCCTCTTCTTTCATAGTTCACCAAGGGTATCCATTTTATTAGGAGTTGGATTAGAAAGATCCCAATCTAGTATTACAATGTCCTCCTCTAGATCAATTTCTTTAGTTGAGGCTTCTAACTCCTTACCCTTTTCTTTTTCAATAGGAGAAGGAATAATTTCCTTTTCTTTCTTCAAAACTCTAGTGTTTGGTTGAGGCTTAACCTCAATTTTAATTTCTCTCATTGTATATTAACTTGGTAAAGAAACAATAGTATCAATAGTAGTTATAATAGGAAAACTTATTGAAGTTTTTTGTGACTCGGTATGATCCACTATTGTAACAATAGGAACTTGTTGTTCCATAGATGAAGATGTCCACATAGCACTTAATAGGATGGATCCTACTATCAATTGGATGCTCAATGGAATAGTGGTTACCACAATTGATTCAGTAGTGGCCTTCTCTAATTTGGATTGCACTAAGGCTTTTCTCAAAGAGAGTGGGAGGGAGGCTATTACCTCTATTTCTATCATCTCTAGATATGAGTCTTGAATACTCTAAATTTTAGGGAGATCTCTACCAGCAATTTGATCCTCCTCATCATTGACTTCTTCATCTATGTTATTAGTTTCATCATCATTTATTTCATCATCATCCTTTTCATCATCCATTTGCACAACCTTATTAGTAGGCTTGTGTAGACCATAGATGTGCTTGCATGCAGTTGTGTTTGACTTTACAACTAATTTAAAGTCTATTTATAGGATCAAGAATGTATTGAACTTAAGGGTTATCTTTATTTCATTCTTCTTCAGTGATTCCTTTACTTCCTTATTAGATAAACCCAAAATAATTTGTCTCAAGGTTTGTTCTTTGATGTCCTTGGAAATGTTTAGTGCATTATTCCATTATGGTGCAACTACCTTCAGTAAGACATTAGGAACTTGCTTTGTCAGTTTCTCTAGAGAATACTTCCACTTTTCCATCTTATCCACCAAGGCTTCTTCAATTTGATTCTCCTCCTTTTTGGTCCATGTTTCATTCTTGATAGATTTGAAATCTGCCATACCTCCTCCATTTTTTAGTCTTTTAGTCTATCTAGGAAGGTAGGGGTAGACCTCTTGAATACTACTTCTTCATCTTCATCTTCATCATTACCTAGTTTCAACTTCTTTCTAGACTTTGCACATCTCCTTGTGAATATAGCTTGGGATGACTTTGTAGGTTTGGTTATGATAATATTCCCTTTCTTCTTGGGTGGTTCCTCCTCCTTAGATTCTTCCTCTGTAGGTTCCTTTGCTTATTCTTCTTAAATGTTATCTCTTTTTCCCTCTATCAGTAGAAGAGAAGAGTTGGACCTCTTGGTTTCCTTCAAGATCTTTTCCACTTGCTTTCTTCCTTTCTTCCTAGCTTGAGGAAGCTTTATTTCCAATGAAATCCTAGCCTTGGATTCGTCATAGTTACCAAAATATGGTGCCTTGGGATCCACTAGCTCATTAATAAGAACCTCAATTATATCCCTTGTATCATCAATGTTAACCTCATAACCTAGAGGCTTAAGCCATGCCTCTCTTGAACTTATAGCCTAGATGTGAAATTTATCACAATCCACAAGAAAACATATATCTTTCTCATTATCTTCCACTAAATTCTTTGGAATCCTATATCTACTCTACATTTTATCCTTAAATGTATCAAAGTATGCATCCATAATTCTTTCAAAATTATCACCCATCTCTTCTATGAATTCATTGATTTGATACACAACTGGTGTATCCTTCTTCCATGCAACAATTCCTTTTGAAGGAAAGACATTTTATACATAAAATAATAAAGAATTCAAAAGAGATCCAAAATTAGATAGATTATTCTTTGATGACTGAATACTTTGCATGTTTTTGCTTTGTTGATTGAGTTGTAACACGATAAGGTCAAAGGAAAAGTTATTCTTTACCACCTTGTATGCAAGGTCAACAGCTTTGCATGGAATATTGTTTAGGTCGCTCAAGTTGTAGATCTTGTGAGAAATTACATGAATACTAAATTTGATCTCCATTTATTCTACTCCATTTATCTTCATGCCTCTTTCATCCCATTTAAAAAGAGTCCTCTTTGTTAGTTTGACTAGACCTAAGATTTTCATATTTTTTTCCTTGTTAAGCATTAGAAACCCTGTACTTCTATGAATCATCTTCTTGGTGATCTAAATTGGTTGATCCAACCATAAATGCATGTTTTTAATTTATCTTAGAAAAAAATTGATCAACTTCCCTTGAAAATATGTTGGCATATGTAGGAATGTGTTAATCCTTTCATTTCCAAGTGTTTGTGCTCAAGTTTCAAATTCTCATCCACACACAACTCATTATATGCTCGGTTCATCTCTAGGGTTCCTAATTCTTGGATAGAATAATGATAAAATGACAAAATGTTATTTATTAGGAGTACCGAATCTAAAATTGATCTCCAACTAGGTCAAGTTCTTCCACAATCATCAAACTTAGTTTGAATGTTGGGGCTTTATAATCAACTACTTGGACTAGCATTTGTAAACCTTTCTTTACTTTTCTATTGGAAGATGCCATAACATTTGGTAATGCTTTAAATTTAGGGATAAACTTTAACAAAATTTCTTTGAATCGCTTGGGGGCTCTGGAATATTCTACACTCTTAGCTCTGGAAATTTGTGATGAAACAATATCCTTCAATTTTTCCTTCTAAGAAAATTTTGTCTTAAAATTTTTATTAATGTGTCATATAACAATTGGCATAGTGATAGGCTATCTAACTTAGCTAAGTATTCAATTCTCAAAAGATAACTTTGACTCAGTGAGGTGTCCAAATTGGAAGGGTCTTCAACTTGGTAGACTCTTCAACTTGATAGACTCTTCAACATAATACTACATCCAAACTTGGTTAGGTCTTACAACCTAACCATGCTTAGTAAGATCTAAGACATTACTTCAGATATCATCTTAACTTAGTGATCCTAATGCATCTAAAATATTGATATGGATCTTCTACTTATTGATTGGAACCAATGTGATATAACTTCTTCTAAGTCATAGTTCTAGTAATCTTCGTAGGTAACTAGTTTGAAATGGTTAAGTCACCCAACTCATTGACTTGGGTGTAAAAAAATTCACTAATCTAATTTTCATCCTTAGGAGATTTCTTTACCCATTACTACCTCATCTAACTTCTAATATTGTCATCCTTTTCTTTCTTTTCATCTTCAACTCTTTCTCAGTTCATAAAGCTCTTGGCAAGATGTCCAAGTTATGTATATACAAAACATCTCTTTGTAGTGTCTCTCTTCCTTGTGTGATGTTTTATGAAATTTTCTCCAATGTGCCCATACTCACTGATGAGGTCAAATATTTCCTTTATTTCATGATATTTTTTGAACACTTTGTTGATACTCTATTTTATCTTTGTCAAAACATTTGTGGACCTATTTTTACCAAAACCTATGATAAACCTATGGGTAGATACCATGCCATCTTTTGCTATATTATATATATTATGCAATATTTCATATAGTTATCAAAATGTGTGTTCTTATATTTGAATTTAATTTGATAAATGTTTATTTGCAAACATGTCTCTATATTATAACTAACTTGTTATTAATGAAGACTGAAAGCTGATTGGAAGAATTCAAAGATGAGGGCCAATAGCATTTAAGAAGAAGAGAATGCTAAGGAGTAGCCATAGTGGAGGAAAGTTGTAATAGTTCTAGAAGACACAACAGTGAGTAAGGAGGAGATATGATGAATTATTGCCTTCTTCACATTTATTCCTATGGCATGCAGATGGTCAGACTTTATTATTCCCACCTTAAGCCGTTATTTATTCTTCCCATCTTGAGTTGTTTTCCTCCTTCTTTCTATTCTAAAAATTTAAAGCTAGGTCATTTACTTTTTTATTATGGAATAATTGTCGATCTCCTATATATAGGAATCGACCCAAGTGTGTTAGTTTAGCTAGTTAGAAGAAAGAGTTTACGAGAACAAATTGTTAACTTTTACAATTGTATTTTTATAGTTTTGTGTTATGTAATGAACTTTTTGAAATGTAATGAAATAGTTTTTGGCTTCTATTTTGTGTTAGTAGTTTAGTGAAGTTGACCAAGGGGGCCCACTTGGAAGGTGGATTAGATTAGGATAGAATAGATTTATTTTCAAGCATTCTCAGTATTGTAAGTAGAAGTTGTAAGTTCCTTCTTGTCGCATTGCATTTCATGAATGTTCCTGTGGCATATGTGAGAATAGTTGTAGTGGATAAACTGAGTTGGAATATTTGTTACCCTTTTATTGTATTTCCAGTATTCATAGAGTTAAGTGTGTTAGTTACCTACAGTAATAGTGTAAGTTCTTTTTCTTGCATTTTACTTTCCTACAGCATAAGCTTAGCGACTCATTAAGAGACCTAGTGCACATACTGTGCCAACCATTTCAAGTATACATCCCTGGATTGACAAGATTAAATGCACCTCATAGTGGGAAAATTAGTCCTTAATTTGAATATTTTATTCCTAAGCATGGCCCAGAGCATGACTATGATATAGCTACTGTGAGGCGGACCATTTTTGGTGCCATTGCTGGGGATGGTGTCAAGCTAGGAGAATTTTTGAGTCATAGTTCCTAGATAAAGTTTTTTAGAAATTTCTAGTTTTGAAGCTTCTTTCACCAGTGTGAAAAGTTTAATTGCATGCATCGAAGAGGAAGAAAATGACATGAATATCGTAGATTTCTTCCATGAGAGTCTATTAATTTGAATGAAGAAATTGAAGAAGAAGTTGAGTTACCTTTTAAAGATGCAAGCCCTATTTTTCCCATAGCATCATGATCAATAGTTGAACCAATAGATACAAGTGGTCTTCAACCTTTTACTGAAGTTTTGTCCAATTTTCTTGATAACACACTCTAAATCCACCAGTTGTTAATCATCCAGTACCCAATGTCCCTTTTTAGTAGCAACCTCATAATCTAATACCTCCAGTCATGGCACAACCTACTTTTCCATTTCGTCTCCCAAGTCTTGTAAATACTAATAATCTCAAGAATATACTTGCAGTTGCCCTTCCAAAGTTCTATGGCCTTGCAACTAAAGACCTTGATACTTTCTTGTTTGAGTTTGATCTACTTTGTCATAGTTTTGACTACAACACTAATTCCCATAAGCTTAAATTGTTTCTAGTAGCATTGAAAGAATTAGCTCTATGATGGTTCATGAGCTTAGGAGCAAATGTAGCAGGAAGTTGGGATGAAATGCAAACTTTGTTACTGGATAAGTACAAAGAGTACTGCAAAGCATCTGGTTCAACAGGAGATGATGTCTTCAAGATATCTTAGAAGGAGGAAGAAACGTTGGAAGACTATGTTTCACATTTCTTATATACACTGCAGAAGAACCCTCAGCATGTGTTGTCCAAGGGTTCACAAAAGCTAGCATTTCTAAGAGGTGTTAATGATGACTATCTAGAAGCACTAGACCTAATGGCTAGTGGTGATGTATATCAAGCTTCTTGCGAAGACCTCAAGAATATTTTTCTAAAATATTCAAGGTCAAACATGAAGAAAGGCCGAGGACCTTGTTCCATAGCCACTAAAGGATTCAGTCAAGGCATTTCAAAGCTTGAGATATCCAACCTATTGTTAGATTTCAAACAAGACATCATCAACAATGTTGCTACACATCTTGACACAATGACTACAAAGAAGAAGTATACAGCAGCTAAGCTACAACTAGCTAAATATTGCCCTCATTGTCGGAAGCAAAAGAAGGATTGTCAATGTAAACTAGTTGCAAGAATGGAGAACCAACATCTTGCAATTGTGTACATCAAGATAGATGGAGATGATGAGCAAGTATTCTTTTTTTCTCAACGTAGACCATGGGCCCAACATCAAGGTATGCCTCAAAACCTTTTGCAAAATTCAAATTCATATGGTAATCAATGGAAAAACCATAATCCATAAGGTCCTCCACAATATCAACCCAATTGGAACAATGCTAGGCAAAAAAACCCACAACAATCCCAATGGACTCAAAATTCCCAACCACCCTGGCCTAACCAACAGAGTAACCAATGGAAAAACCAATAAAAACCAATGGCAACCACCCCAAGGGAATTGGCAGTTTGTGAACCAATGGAGAGGATCTCAACAATGGCCTAACCAAAATATTGGTACTCCATAATTATCACCTCTAGTTCAACAACCTACTCTAATGCCACCACCTACAAATCCTAGACCTCAAAAGAAAACACAGTTACCTGCACAACCTCAACTAAACCCAAATAGCCAATAGCCACAGTAGCCCATGTATTGTGTTGATGCTCAGCAGTATCTTGCTTACACTTTGGGTGTTGCAGATATACATCTAAGATTTGGTACAACTTTACCAACACCTAAACTGCCTCTTACAACTGAAATATTAGACCCTCCTATAGCATCAAAACCCTCAGTTGATGAAACAGTTTACCCAACCAATGTTATCATGTCAACCCAAGCTCAACCAGCAATGGAACCTCCTTTTCCAAAAAAGCTTATACAAAAGAAGCCTAAACAAACAGAGGAATAGACTTTTGATATTTTTGATCAGTTGAAAAACATACATGTCTAAATACCCCTATTTCAATCCATTAAGGATGTTCTAGTTTATGGAAAAGCCATTAGAAAAGCTTGCCTAAAGAAGCCTGGGAGGAAGAAAAAGGACCCCACCACAGTCGATGTTATGGGACAATTGGCTGACATCATGTTAGGGAAATTGATCACACCAAAATATTCTAATCCAACAAGTCTAGTATTGAATGTTAGTATAAATGGTTAGTTTGTTAAAAATGCTTTAATAAATCTTGGAGCTACTATAAATGTTATGACCAAGGATACTATGAAGAAGTTGACAATAGAAGGACTAAGGGCTACACCAACAATTCTATAACTTGCAAATAGTTCTACTTGTTGGTCTAATTTTTTAGAGTATAAAAAATTAGAATTGAGTCAAAATTGTAGCCCTAATTTGATTGCCATTGAGATTTCAAGCCCTATAAGTGCTTTTAATGAGTTTTCACCTGACTGTACCTTTGAGCCCTGTGAGGTGTTTAATATTTCTAACACCTTTCATTTAGTGCATCTACATGTTCCATGAAGTTAATTTGTGATTCTGAGCCATTTTGTGAAGTCCTGTTTTAAGAAATTGTCAAATCTGCATTTTCACTCATGTCAAACAGCGATAGCAGGCCTTGTTTGAGAGTGAATATCTCGCACCCAAATATGTTTTGTGATTTTTTTATTTCAAAGTGTCTAGTGTCTATATCCAAGAACCTATGTTTCAAATTTTGAGTTGTTTCAAGTTCATTTGACTAGGTTTTGAATCCCTCAAAGTCGGTCAGTTACCATTTTCATGCTTTTGCAATTAATTCTAAATTTTGGGAAGCCGTGTTTGATGAGTTATAACTTTTGACCAATTGACCCAAATGTTAAAATTCCTTTTGCGTTGCATTATAGATGTCAAAGACTTGTTATGTTTCAAGTTTCAACTTATGGTGAATCTATTTGATCAGTTTTCAAATGTGATTCCAAATGCAATTTTTAAAAGTTTTAGTAGTATCATAAAGTGAAAATTGATTAGTACCCTTGTTCATAATATTATAACTCCTAATCTATGATAGGTGAGATCAAATGAATTGTACCACTATGTTTTCCTTCAAAAATACTCCAAGTGTGTCAATTTTTAGGTCTTGATGAATCTATATGCACACTTTTCCAGGTCCATTCCATTTGCAAAAATTGATTTCCTACCATTCTTTCAATCCTACAAAATCCGAGTAGCCCACTTTGACCGCTTTCCATTTGTGCCCAGTTATTCATCATGAGCCCAAATCATAAATCCAAAATGTCCTCGTGACAGAGAACCAATGTCCCAATTTTTGTTTCCCCGTGTGCTCATTTGCCCAATTTTCAAGGCTAAATTCGAACCTAGTTTATTGCTTTTTAACATGTTTTCTTGTAGGTGATTCTGAGAAGGAAACTTTGACAGTGAATATCTTTTGACCTAGAATTCATCATGAGACGAGATTTGACGAGGTACAAGTGTGTGGAACAATGTTCAGTGGGTCAGTTCAGAGCCTGATCAGGTGTTTGGGTTAATTTTTAAGGCCAGTCAACGAGCCTCCTGACATGAAATTCATAGTTTGCAAAAAAGGATAAAATGAGTTTCAAATTTTGATTCATTGGTCGAGTTTTATTTTAATCAGTATCAGGTGATGAATGGATCAGTTACAATTGTCAGTTGTTTGGAAACGAAAAAAAATTAGCCGGACCCACTTTGGGGCCCGACTGATTCCATCATATTAATGGTGATTATAAAGCTATGAAATGAGTAGTGGATGGAGCATGTTTATTATGTAGTGAACATGTTATGGAGTTCAAGAAAATCTTGAAGTCTTGCATTGAACTTTTATGATCATACCTTGAGGTCAGGAAATGGTGGCAAATGTTATCCTGTTGGTTTCCAATTGTCAATATCATCTCTATGGGAATGCTCCAAAATGAACAATATATAAACGAAGTTCATAGCATTGGAGGAAATTGACTAGAATTTGAGTGAGGAAAATGAATATCTATTTTATGCAAAGCGTTCCCTAGAACATTCAACTATTAGGAGGGTGTTTCTAATATCTTTCCTAAAAATAAATAGCATGACATTTTTCAAGCACTCCCTTCATTGATAATTGCCATAACTGTGAAGAACTTGAAAAATGTTCCTCATTTTATCAATTATAGTCGCTTCTCAAATGTTCTACTTCAATTATGATCACCATAATATTGAGTAACATATCACTCTTTTTGCCATGGGACATATTTCTCCATTGATTGAACTGATTTTTAAAATGCTTGAACTAATGTTTGAAAGAATAAAAAACAAAACCATATGTTTCACAGGAAGACCACTGTCCACGGGCAACATCCAAGATAGAAGCATAAATCATAGGGTACGCTAAGAAGGAAGATGCCTAATTTAGAGGCATCATGGGCAGAAAATGGAGTTGATTCTAAAAAATGTTCCAAGCAGATGCATGGGCAATAAGAAAGCCACAGTAGTAGAACAGAGGCCCCATTCAAAGAAGGTGCAAGAACAAATGGAAAGATACCAAATCAAGAAAGCAATGGCTTGAGAGATGAGTTCCATGCATAATAAAAAGGGGAAGAGCATATTTGAAACATGAGAAGGACCCTATGCAAGCTCAAAAGCCGCACACAGAGAGTTCAATGCCACAGCAAGTCAAGAGTGAGCTCAAGTAGGGGAGGCATTAGAGGAATTAGCCCATCCATGACTTTGTAATGGGGAGAAAACCATACATGGATAACAAGGGTAGTTTGTAAAATATGCCCACAAAGGGGAAAATGCCTAGCAATATTAGAAAGTACAATTGGGAGTGCTATTTTAAAAAAAGAAAATGTTGGTTAAAGAACACACAGCAGAAGAAATAGCAGACCATGCCATACATGAAACAGATCCTCGCGTAAAGAAAGAGAATAGTAAGCCAACATTATAGCAAGGAGCGATCAACATTTCAGAGGAGCATGTAAAAAGGAAGCTGCAACATTAAAAGAATCTGCCATGCAAAGATAGGGTTCACCATGTCCAAACAACCCACACATTGAAAGTGTAAAACAAAGTAGGGAGCCCATAATTTTGAACAAGGGAGCTTGGAGAGTTTTAATAAAAGAAGACCAACAAAATGATGTGGGTGGCATAAAGACTATTGACAAAGAGATTATGGCTGGTGAAGGAACAAAAGCCACACAATGCATATGCATTCCACATATGACAAAAAGGAGGATTTGGCTATATAAAGTTCAAGCTGAGTGATTCCTCAAAATCCTCCTTGAACATGGCTCAAGCCAAACAAGAATTTGGTATAACATGTGAAGAAAATTTTGATGATTTATTTCCTAAACACAATGGTAATGTTGTAGACAATCTGTAGCTGTTAGGAGGGATGAATAAAGCTATATCAGAGACAAGTCCATCTCCTGCTATGAAAGACCTGAAAAATTACACACTTATTTCTTCTATTGAACATGGTTTTGACAAATTAATTCATGCTATAAAGGGATTCTAGAGCCACCATATAAAGAAGATACCAGGCAATAGAGACACATTCCACATAGTTAAGGATAGCAGTAGGGGTGGCTAAAATAAAGAGGACATCCATGGGCAATGATGGTAGCTTTTGTAATGGAGTGGAGTGGGTTAAAGGGAGGCACCTTTCAAGTTGAGAGAAAGCCATGCCATGTAAAAGAGCAGCGACTCAAGAAGTAGAGGGGCCATGCGTAGAGCAAAAATGCTAAAAGGACCAATATCCCACATACATCCTGAAGCAAACCTTTTATGTGTTTAAAAGCATGAACACTTAAGTATGAAGCATCTTCAAGACACATTTTTTTCAAAGGCAATGAGCGCTAATGCATGGGCCCATGGTTAGCTAGTCTAGTGAGATGGTCAACAAAATTTTGACCTTCAAAATGTGTTGAGAAAGTGACACGTGGCAGATTGTAAGCCCATGCATAAGAGAAAAAGTTTGAAGATGAAGGCTTCACGGTGTTACGAGCCAAGCATATGGCCAGAGAGGAGATTCCAAAGGTTTCCTATTACTATGGTAGTTCAAACATGAGTGTATGATAATAAGGACATTTTGAAAGGGCCTCGGTGTTATGCTAGATGTACAAGAACATAAAGGTGTAAGAATGTAAAGTTAAGATGAGGGCATTACAATGCTACAAAATTGGAGCAATACGTAAAGTCGTAAAGTAATTTGATATGCTCATTGTGAACATGAGAACGTAAAGAAAAGTTCAAAGACTCATGGCTCTACAGTGCTATCAATTAAATATTAAGGAGAAAATAGAAATATTTTAAATGGAGAATGAGATGTGGGACCTGCCTAAGCTAAGGGCAAATTAGATTTTGACAAGTGGCAAGGGGGAAGTAGTAGAAATGAATTTAAAATTCAAATTTAGAGATATCATCAACGATGAGTTTTCAAATGGAAAAATTCAAATGAATTTCAAAGTTGTATATAGTCTAACTATATAAATTTGTAAATTTTTGAATTTTAATGCAAAGCCACAGTCCAAGACCTAATTTTTCAAAATGCTACCAGCTAGACAATTTTTGTCCAGAATAGGCCCTATAAAATACCGTTGGAACTGAGAAGAAGTGATTTTTTTAGATTTGAGGTCAGATTTTGCACAGCAATTCACTGGTTTAGTCTATAGGCCAATTTGTGATTTCGAGGGCATTGATCAGAATAGGTAGATTTGATTATTGAGCATCAAAGTTTGTTGGAGGGTATATTTGAAGACCTTTTGAAGCTTGAATATGAAGAAAATTGATTTCAAATAGTTTTCTTGACTTTTAGAAGTCATTTTTTTAAACTAATTTTCAATTTTACCTTGAATAAAGATTCGGAATCAAAATCAATTATTGAATCTCATCAAATATCTTAGATATTTTATGCTTTTGGAGGCAAAACTGATGAAGATTTGATTCACTAGTTGAGGGGAGAGATTAGAGAGATGTTTTAACCTGTTGAGAAGGTTTTCCAAGTGGACAGATGTCATGTTTTGATCAGATCTAGGAATAACTCTTCTCCTATATTTTTCTTTTCTTTCTCTTTGTAAAGGTTGGTTGCAGTTGGTTCCAGTCTTTGGAGTAAAACTAGTCACTGCTGTGATACCATGTTTTGGATCTAGTTTTGATGTGTTCCCATACTGTGATACCACATATTTTTCAGCAAATTTCTCCTTTATGAATATCAGTAGGAAGATAAATACAGATAGTTCTAATATGTTAGGTGTTTTCATGTTTTCATTTCATGCATATGAATCTATTGTTTCAAGAAAATGAATACAAAGAACAACAATTGGTTGAGTTTCATCTTGAATCTTGTCTTCTTTATCAGTGATTTTCAATATTTTACAATCTTTGAACAAAGAGCTTAGGTTGTAGTTAGAGTCCCTTAAGGCTATATGTTATTTCATTATTTCTTATAACTCAAGGGGTTATGTAAATGCTTCAAGGAAATCAACAGGGTTGCAAGTTTACTAATGGGGATATTATGTAAGAATGAGGTTTAGATTGAACATGGATGTCTATTTACAAGGTGAATGGATAGATTGTATATCTGAAGATACAAATATGTCCCAAATATCCATATGTGTGTGATTTATTCATAGAATTGCCCATAGATAAGGCACTGATCAGTTATAGGATCACTTGTTCGTGCTGCTACATATTAGGGGTTTTGTTGAATTCAACATTATTAATCAAAATCAATTCAATTTTTCATGTTTTGTAGTGGCCTGAAAAGAAATAACCCTCACTTAGCTGATGGATTCATAGGTTATGATCTGTAGCTATTTCATTCCTATGTCATTGCATAAGTGTTCAAAGATAAAAAGGGGTTTTTAATCTGCAGTAAATAGGTTCAGATTTATGTTTAATTGCACTGGTACCATATCTTAGAACCTCAAGGTTAACCCACCTAGGTCTTGCAGAGCCTGAAGTGAAGAAGGAGTTATGCCTTATAGTTGGCCCAAGATTGCAGTTAGGTACATTCATCATAGGAAGTTGCTAGCCTTAGATGCATTTGTCTAGTTTCTTGGTTTTTTCAAAACTGTTAAATCAGGAGCCAACACTACTATCACCCCTGATGGGATGATAGAAAACATAGTTGTAACCTTAGATTCTCTACAATATCCTGCAGACTTCATGATTTTATCCCCTAAAGTTAATCTATCTGGTTACCCTGTCATCCTAGGTAGACCATGATTAGCCACAGTTGATGCAAACATTGTAGATTAGGGAACGTGACCATATCAAATGGCCAAGCAACAAAGAAATTTGATTTATATCCTCTAGCCCAACCATTACTAGATTTGAGCACATTTGTTTGGCTAGATTTAGGAAATGAAGAAGAAGATTTAAATTCTATACTACAGCTCATGATGTTACATAGATAATCTTTTCTAAAACTACAAGAGGAAGATTAAGTACTTCAGAGTATCATCACTAATAGTTGTGTGGTAGAAAAAGATGTATCTAAAAGTTTTGTGTTGGAATTAATCACATATGAAGAATCTAATAAGAATTATACTTTTCTCAAAGAACCTAATATTCTTTATCCACTCTTATTGTGTGAATTAGAAGCAAGTCCAATCTTTGAAGTGCCTATGATAGAGTCCACCACTACTGTTGAACTGACTAAAGGTCATAATCTTCATGTTAATCCCAAATTAACACCCACACAGATGGAACAGTTAAAAGAATTGCTTCAAAGGCATGAAAAGGTCTTTGCATGGGACTATAGTGATATGAAAGGGTTAATTCTTACACTTTGCACACATAGGATATGCATCAATAAAGGTTTCCTACCATGCCATCAACCCCAGAGAAGGATAAATCTAAGCCTTAGAGAAATAGTTAAAACTGAATTGCAAAAATTTCTTCATGTTGGTTTTATTTATCTTATATTTGATAGTAGATGGGTGTCACCCCTGTTCATAGTGCCTAAAAAGGGAGAAAAATGAAGAATTTGTGTAGATTACAGAGAATTGAACAAGGCCACCAAAAAGAATCACTTTCCTTTACCATTTATAGACCAAGTTCTGGACACTCTAGCTAGAAAGAAGTATTTTTCTTTTCTAGATGGGTATAGTGGTTTTAACCAAATTAGTATTGCTCCTAAAGATCAAGACAAAACCACATTTACATGTCAATGGGGTACTTTTGCATACTTTTTTTTATCATTTGGTCTATGTAATGCTCTGGCATAATTTTAACAAGCAGCTATTAGCATCTTTGTTGATATATCACATGATTGTATGGAAATATACATGGATGACTTCACAACATTTGGAGTCACTTTTGAGGAAGCAATGGTGAATCTTAAAAAGGTTTTGATAAGGTTTCAAGAACATAATTTGGCACTTAATAGTGAAAAGTGTTTCATGCTCATGCAGGAAGGCATGGTACTTGGTCATTTCATATCAGTTGTAGGAATACAAGTGGATCCAGCTAAGATAGAGGTAATTCAAACATTGTCCATACCTACAAAATCAAAAGATGTAAGATCTTTTCTAGGTCATGTTGGCTATTACAGATGTTTCATAAAAGATTTTAGCAAAATAGCTAGTCCCTTGTATAAATTACTCATAAAAGAAGCTAAATTTAATTGGACATCCGAATGTGATGAAGCCTTCCTGCAACTTAAGAAACTTCTAACTACAACCCTAGTTTTACAAGGTCTTGATTGGAATTTACCTTTTCATATATATACAGATGCCTCTAATTATTCCATAGGTGCAGTCCTAGCACAGCAATCCCAAAATCTTGAAAATGCAATCTATTATATTAGCAAGAGCCTTCATGGACAAGAATTAAACTACACAGTGACAAAAAAAGAATTTCTAGCAGTAGTTTATGCCTTGAACATATTTCGGCATTACATAACTAGCTATTCCATATTTGTTCATACTAATCATGCAACAATTAAATATCTCATGAATAAACCTTCTATAATAGGTAGATTAGAAAGATGGTTACTATTGTTGCACAAATTTGATATAACTATTGTTGATAAGCCTAGAAAAACCAATGTTGTAGCTGATTATTTATCAAAAATTCATCATGATGATACTAGCACTACTTTGGTAGATGATGCATTTCTGGGTGAGAACTTATTTCATATTGTTGTACAAACTCCATGGTATGCTTACATTGCTAATTACATTGCAGCCAATAAAATACTAGAACATTTTTCTTACAAGGAAAAGAAGTTGCTTGTAGAAAAAAGCTTCCATTTCTCTTGGATAGATAATCTCTTGTTTTAGACTAGACCTAATCAAGTTATGAGAATATGTGTGAGAGAAGATGAGACATATGATATTCTACATGCATTTCATAATCAACCATGCAGAGGACACTTTGTAGCAAAAGGAATAGCCTTGAAAATCTTGACAACTGGTTATTATTGGCCTACACTTCACAAAGATGCAGCCAACTATACAAGGAAGTGTGGCAAGTGTCAAAGGATGGGTTGACAAACAAGAATAGATGAAATGCCTCTTAATCCTCAGATGGCATTAACACCATTTGACAAAAGGGGCATGGGCTTCATTGGTCCAATTGATCCTCCATCTAATGGGAAATCTTATATTCTTGTGTGCACTGATTACCTAATAAAATGGGTTGAAGTCAAGGCCATGAAGCATGCATGAAAAAAAATTTACTCACTACAGTGTACCCAAAGAGCTAGTCACTGACCAAGGTACCCAATTTACCTCTAATTTAATCTCAAAGTTGATGAAATAGTATAACATCAACCACTAGAAATCCAGTCCTTATCACCCTCAAGCTAATGGACAAGAAAAGGTCACAAACTATGAACTGGAGAACATCCTAACAAAAACAATTCATTTACATCATAGGGATTGGACCAGTAGATTATAAGAAGTTGTTTGGGCTTACAGAACAACCTGGAAGACTACTACAAGATTTACACCATTTGAGCTCTTGTATGGAAAGTTAGCAATGCTTCCAATTAAATTTGAACATAAAACTCTAAGGACAGCATTGGCATTGGATATTGAACTTCCTGTAGCACAAAGAGAACATCTTCTACATCTTAATTCTCTAGATGAAATAAATAGAGCTGCTTTGGAACATACTAAACTAATATAGAAACAAAGGAAACAATGGCTTAACTCTCATATTATCAATAAACAATTTCAAGTTGGTGACTGGGCAATCCTATATGATTCCAGATTTAAAGATATACTAAGAAAGCTACAGACAAAATGGTTGGGACCATATAAAATTAGTCATGTCTTTGATAATAGAGCTATTTAATTAACTACCATTGATCAAGTACCTTTCAAATTATTAGTCAATGGTCATGGACTCAAATTATATAAATGACCCCAAACCAAAGAGGAATTAATACAACAATTTTAGTGGCTAGATTCAAATACACATCATGTAACTCTTCCTATAGCCAAAGGTGTCAACCTTCTAACTACTGCTCTTCAACATTAGTTTCTTTTTGCATGCTCATAATAAAGACTTTATGTTCACATAAAGATCACTTTTCTATTCACTTTCTCCTTCCATCTCATCTCTTTACCTTCCACCCATCCACCTCATCTCATTTCTTTATCTTCCATCAACCCACTTTCCATGTCATCAATTTATCATATTTTCAATAAACTCTACGAGATTTTGATGGATGCCACCACTAATATCACTTTCGCCACCTTTTTTTTCAGTACGTGCGATGATCAATTGATAGGTATAACATTTTCAAATTATCATTCACTTATAGTTCACATATTTCATTAATTATATGTAATACTATATAGTTTATATGATGGCAGTGTTATGGCAGTCCCTTACCTGTACTATGTCTGACAAGTGTGGACACTTGTCCATATTTAGAAGAGGGCAGGGAAGGTCACTAATATCCAATGGCATTTCTATTTATCCATAAAGATTTTCCCAAATCTTTGTATTTTCTTCATGAATGGAATTTAATTGCCATAAGTACACAAGTGAGGTGTTGTACCCCTTATTTTTAAATGATTTTTTTCTATCAAGCTATGATGTGACTTGTCTTTAAATTTTATGTGATCTAAACCCCATTTTCAAACAATTCTCACACATATTCATGATTTAACTTCATTTAAGCCATATTATTGTGCATAACAATTTATTATGACATTAATTGCTTGTTAAAACAAAGAAATGTGAGTTGAGTCTCTAAAATAAAAAAGCAGCTTGAATTCAAAAGGGGAAAAATAGAGCAAGCAAAGAAAGTGTTAAGAAAATGGGTGGACAATTGCAAAGGAGAGAACCAATGGAACATATTGTGTTTCTCTCAGATGTAGAAGCCATAAGAAGTTTTAATGCATGTGGATGGCTAGGGTATTTCTTGAGTTTGACTACATATGATGATGAGGCAGCTGCAGAATTCACAAGGACATTTGATGAGGGTGAAGCTTCCGTTTGGGGTTTCATAGTGATTTCAATAGAGGAACACATTGCTAAAGTAACTAGGTTGCCTACAATTGGAGAACAATATCCCAGCACACATGATGCGAAGTCAGCAAGAGCTCAATTTACTAGAACGACTAATCCTCAAATAGACATTACAAAGTAAGGTTGCAAGAGAATGTCACTGCCACCACCATACAATGAATTAGCCATGCATATTATCAGGTACTTTACATGTGAAGGTAGATTCTCATACTTGCATGCACATCATTTCAAATAATTTAGTTGTATAAGGCATAATTTGTAGTAAACATTCCAAATTTCTTGTATAATATGCTTTGTATTAGTGTAGAAGAAACTCAGAAAGGAAAAGATAATTCCATTACTCATCATGCCTTAATCAAGTTACTAATAGAGAGGTCACTTAGGGATGTGTCTCCCATGACATGGGATGAATTTTTACAAGCTAAAACTCTGCAACCCCAAGCTACCCTTAGTGAATAGCCTAGTGAGGAAAATATCCCCACCAATGAGCCTACTGAACAAAATACCCAAGAAAATGTGCAAGAAACTATCCCTGTTCAAGAGACTATGTCTTCACCTGTGCAAGAGACCTTGAAGCCTACTTCTAGTAGAGCCAAGAGGAAAAAAAATTGCAAGAATAAATCTTTGTTCATGAAAAGGAAGAGTTAAACCCTACAATTGTGAGACAAAAGAGAATAAAGAAAAGTCCTGCAGCAACTATTCTTGCAGCAGAGACAGCCAAAGGGAAAGGTAGGCAAAAGGTTGTGATTTTAGAAGAAGCCCTCATAAGGAGAAGCCCTAGGATGAGAGGAAAAGTTTCTAAAGATTCTACTTTGTCCAAAACATCTACTAAGGAATCCCCTATGCAAATTGTCTCTGATCACTCTCCTCCCCATCCTGAGATTACAAGCATTCTTGAAAGTCCCAATGAGGAATGTAGGGATGAAATCAAAGAAAATCTAGATGATACCCCAATAGACCAACCAAGTACTTTAAGCTAAATGGATGAAACATTTCCTAAGCAAGTTTATCCAAACACTACCCTAGTTCCCCATAAAACAACATGGATTACTGGTTTTGTAGAAAATTTATGGTAGAAACAGAGAAAGAGGAAAAGAAATCATGAAGAAGAAAGTAGTTCTATTACACTGCAAAAACTCCTTTTTTAGTTTTTTGGATAATATAAGTTTTATGAGGCCTTGTGGGAAGAAGAGAGGAAAAGATGAATAAAATCATAGCATCTCAAGGTGAAGAAATCGTAGATTTAAAAGAACAATTAGCATGTCAAAAGTAATGAATGGATCATATCTTCAAGTTAGCTAATCAAGCCCTACTTGTAGACCACCACCAAAAGTTTATGCTCTCTACTTAAAAGAAAAATTTATTTTGTTTCAATTAATGTTAACTCTTAAGAATATTAATGCAAAGTTCAAATCAGCAAGAGAATTTTATGGACTATATCAGACTCTGCCACCCTGGTAGCAGAATTTGCTTTGTGAATTATATGTTCATAATTTTGTTATCCCTTTAGAGACTCAATGGAATCCCTTGCTTTACATAGGGGATATACATTTAAGAGCCCTCATATCCTATATGTCCAATGAAGCAAACTATGACAGGTAGCTAAATAATTATAGGGATGAGGAAAGGATAGAACCCTTGCCTTTAAGAGCTGAGAGTAGCAAGCCAGATGAAGTTCTTAGGGATTGGTTCACATTAACTTATGGAAAGAAGAATCCAAAAGTAAGGGATAGGATCTTTATTGCTAGAGCTAAGGCTTATGTTGATTATGAGAATTTGTCCTACTTTTCTTTCCAGAGAGCTATGACTAGTGCTAGGAGTAGATGGGCCAGATTGCCTGAATCTCTTAAAAAGTTAGAACCACATAGTCCCATCAACTTCAAGGTAGCACTTCATACGGCTCCAAAATATTTAGAGTTAGGGAAGTAGGCTAGACCAAAATTATGGTGTCCCCTAACCATGCAACCTCCAATGCTCCTATGGCCTTTGTATGACATTAATGTCGATAGACTCACAAGCTATAGGAAGATCACAGAAAGGAAGTGTGGGAGAGAACAAGAGGATTTTACTACACTTTCAAGAGTAGTAGGAAAGGAAGGACCAAGATTGGAGAGTTCAATTCATTAACAAGGAAGTGCAATGCTTGAGAACAAGTATTAGTTTAGCAGGGGGCAGATGATGAGGCCAAATATTGCCTTTATTTCATGATAGTTTTTGAAAACTTTGTTGATACTTTTTTTTATCTTTGTCAAAACATTTGTGGACCTATATTTACTGAAACCTATGATAAACCTATGGGTAGATACCACGCCATATTTTTCTACTATTATATATATTATGCAGTGTTTCATATAGTTATCAAAATATGTGTTCTTATATTTGAATTCAATTTGATAAATATTTATTTACAAACATGTCTATATATTATAACTAACCTATTAGCAATGAAAACTGAAAGATGATTGGAAGAATTCAACGATGAGTGCCAACAACATTTAAGAAGAAGAGAATGCTAAGGAGTAGCTACAGTGGAGGAAAGTTGTAACGGTTCTAGAAGACATGGCAATGAGTAAGGAGGAGATATGAAGACTTATTTCCTTATCTACATTTATTCCTATGGTGAGCAGATGTTTAGACTTTATTATTCCATCCTTAACCCGTTATTTCTTCTTCCTGCCTTGAGTTGTTATTCTCCTTCTTTCTCTCCTATGGATTTAAAGCTAGGTCATTTACTTTTCTATTATGGAATAAGTGTTGATCTCCTATATATAGTAATTGACCCAAGTGTGTTAGTTTAGCCAGTTAGAAGAAACAGTTTATGAGAACAGACTATTAACTTTTACAGTTGTGTTTTTATAGTTCTATGTTATGTAATAAATTTTTGAAATGTAATGAAATAGTTTTTGGCTTCTATTTTTTGTTAGTAGTTTAGTGAAGCTAACCAAGGGGGCCCACTTGAAAGGTGGATTAGATTAGGATATAATAGATTTATTTCCAAGCATTCTTAGTATTGTAAGTAGAAGTTGTAAGTTCCTTCCTGTAACATCGCACTTCATGAATGTTCCTACAGCATATGTGAGAATAGTTGTAGTGGATAATCTAAGTTGGAATATTTGTTAGCCTTTCATTGTATTTCTAGTATTCATAGAGTTAAGTGTGTTAGTTTCTTGCACTTAACTTTCCTACAGCATAAGCTTAGTGACTCATTAAGAGACCTAGTACACATACTGTGCTGACCATTTTAAGTATATGTCCCTAGGTTGACAAGATTAAATGCACCTCGTAGTGGGAAAAATAGTCCTTAGTTTGAATATATTATTCCTAAGCATGGCCCAAAGCATGACTATGATACACCTATTGTGAGGTGGACCACTCACCACAATAGTGACATATGTACCATGTGTTGTAATCCCAACCAAATATAGCTTTGACAACTTATCCAGTTGGGTTCCATTTCTTGGTCTTGCACTTTAAAGATTTATGTCCTTGTTTGTTGCAATTGTAGCACTTTCCTTTAAACTTAGGTTTCTCTATGCATTCACTTGCTTTATGTCCTAATTTTTTGCAACTATAACACTTTCTACTAAACTTTTATTTACCATTTCTCCAACACTTGTTTGATATATTTCCTATCTTTCCATAATGATTACATGTAGGCATTTTATTCCTTTTAGCTCCTTGCTGAGATGATTCACCTTCTTCTATGTATCCTAATCCAATTTTTCCTTTGTGTCTAAATTGAGTTTGCGCATTCAATTAATTCATTCTTTCTTGAAATTTCATCATTCTCTCATTGGTTTTCTTCTCTATGTTGAGGTCATTCAATAATCTTTCATGCTCTATCCTCAATTTGATAAGCTCTTGAGTTGCATCATTGAGGTGATCAATCAAATCTATTTACTGAAGAGATAGTTGTTGGATTTCATTGTCCTTTTCTTCTATTTATTTTTTGGCTTTGGCTTTCTATTCTATGACTTCTCACATTCTAACTTATTTAATTGTTGTTCTCTTTTTAACTTTCTGACTTCTTCATGAAGAGTAAGATTATTTTTAATTAGATCTATGATTGTTGCATTAACTTCATCTGAACTTCTTTCTTGAAAAATGTCTTCAATTCTTTATTCAATGTAGAAATTGTCATTCATCTGTGTTGCAATATCTTTTCTTCTTTTTAGGGTTTCAGAGAGTTTCTCCTTCATTTTCTTGAACTGTTCCATGGCTAATTATAGATCCAACTTTTCACTTTCTATAGCTTTCTTGATTCTATATACTTCCATCATCTTTAATCTTTTCTCAAGCTACTAAACTTATGATGTGAGAACCAATGCTCTAATACCAATTGTTGGAAATGTAGTATAGAATAGGGTTACTGAGAGGGGTGCATTAGGAACCAAGAAAATTTTAACTTCTATTCACGAATTAAACCTTCACAATATAATCTGATCTAATTGTATGCATGAAAGACTAGAAGTAATCAAACATTCATAACACTTGACACAATATTTGCTAACCCATAAACCTTCATGTTGGTAAACAGATTGTCATTTTGATTTAACTCTTAAATTCCCAAATTTGTGAACAAAATATTATTACAATAGTTGGAAAGATGTTATGAAATGACTAACTTACCTCTAAGTTCTCAAGTATAGCTCCCTATTGCATAATGATTTGCAATGAATTATGTTTTTTTATAAATCTAAAATGGGGTGTGTTCTTAACCCAAGAACAAGAAAGGTAAACCAAGCTAGGCCTAAATAGGGACTAACTTAGGCAAGATTTGGTATTTTAAGATTAGTTAAGTCTATAAATTCACACATCTTATGAACTCACAAAGCTTAATGATTCTGCAATGTATGCTAACTAAAACTAAACTAATATCAATAAGAACCTAACTACAGAGATGGAAAGACTGACTTGAAAGAAAACACAAGGATTTCTCTTGAACCTATGATAACAATAGTATTATCTTTGGTTTATTATTTCAAAATAGTGGAAAAAAATATCATTCATTCCTTGATTCAATTTAGATGAAAGAGAAAACATAAAAATAACATTAAAAAAATGGAATAGAAAATAATTGACACAAAATACCATTCAATTCTCTCTACAACATCAAGTATTGCACACCAAAAGTTAGTCAACCTTTTATTAATCTTTTGATTCAATACATATAAGATTCTAAGATGATTGTTAAAAAATGGGACTCAAATCAATTCATCTCCTCAAAATTGACAAATGGAAAGGAGCCAATTTGTCTATTACAATCATTACATTAAAATATGAAAGGGTGGGACATGAATCACTTCGCCTTCTTTCCCTTTTCTGACTTTTCCTTATAAGCCTTGGTAGCGACAATGATTGGAATCAATTCTTCATGTATATGAACATGGACATTAGTGTATCTTAAGGGCCTCTTGGAATGCCCTCTAGCTAAATCTTTGATAGCATTTAACCGCTCCTAGATCTCCTTCCTAGCTACATCTGCACACCCACCAATTTTTTGAAGCTCAAAAACTCTGTTCTAATGATTAGAATATATCTCCATCAAGCCATCTATATAACTAGAGAAGTTCTTTTGCATGACATCCACTCTGATGATTCCTTTTCCTTGTCCACTACTCTGGGAATCTATATGTAGACCTCTTAAGAGTTCATAGTCTCTATCTTGATCCTTTTCTACTTTGGTTTCTATTTCTTTAAGTTCTTGCTCTACCACCAAGATCATTTCAAACTTAAATTACATGTTCTAGAGCCATTCAAATAGAGGCTTATCTCCCCTCAATAAAATCTTTACTTCTATAGCATTCTTAGCCTTTATATGTATAATCATCTTTAGTAAAGAAATACAAGCTTCACTCTTAACTTTCTCTACTACTAGGGTGCCTCGATTGGCTAAAATATTGTCCTTCTCTATTTTGAGCCTCAATATTGCATCGTCAATCTACTCTATAATTTCAAGTCCTTCTAACTTGAGTTTCTCACTCCACTCTCTACCAATCTACCTAAAATGTTTATCTTCTTGTAGCTAGGAGATGAGTGCTTGAACATCAGTAGTAGTAGGATCACTAGTAATGAACATCTTGGAGATGCTTGCTAATGGGGTAACTAACTACCTGATAAAGCTATTGATTTCATGAATTTTTGCCTTCATTATGCCTTTCCATAATTTAAATATTTCAATTTGTCCCTCTATCACATCATTCATTGACTTCCATAGGTAAACCTTAGTGCCATGTTTGACTTCCCCAAGATCTAAAGAATGTAGGGAAAAATCATCCACAAACATATCTTCGATCCTTCCCTCTTTAGTGGGTTTGGCACTTTCCATCATTAGATGCCCCATATTAGAATATTGTCCTAGAATTGATAAAGGTCTTCTTCTTTTTTACTTTACTCAGTGATGATCAAAAGTAGATAGCCAAAGATAAAGTATCTTTCTTAGGAACTCCTTTCTCATTCCTCTTCCTTTCTCTATGCAAGGTGTTATCTAGCCATGAATCTATGTCAATCACCTTAGATGCAGTCCCAAGGGTGTCTATACTAAACATCTTTCTCTTAACTGGGGTCAGTGTTTTTGTGGCTGAAGAGAAAAGGTTCTTCAAGGCCTACAAGATGAGCTTTGAAGATTCATGGCCTTTCTCTTCTTTTGTAATCTTCTGTGTTGCTTTGTCAGACTTAGTAGACTCACTCTCATTGCTTCCACCATCTCCAAGATCCACTACTTGTGCTTGGGGACTACTTGGAAGGAGTAGTGTAGTACTTATAGATGGGATTGGACTGCTATTGGGGGAGAAAGCAAGTGTGACTACACCATCTTTTAATTCCTCTACCTTCTTATCAGATTCTGTTGGAGTTCTAATTATAGGTAGAGATCCATTCTAACAAGTTTTGGCCAAGGGAATGCTTTTTTTGAGAGGCTAATCACCTCCATCTAATGGTTGTGCTAGCCCTTCGGTAATAGATAAGGTTGCACTTGATGTGCCACCTTGGGAAGAGGAAGCCATTATGACTTTTGGGGAAGTTTGAGGTATGTGCCTTTGCTTTGACTCCTTCTAGTTGTGGTCCATTTGACCCATTTTTTGGTCCTCTTGTAGATTTGAGCCATCATTATGTCCAGTTCTTCCCCAGTGTCTTCATAAGGTTTTCATCTTATTAGAGATCCTTTGAGCTTGGTTAGGTAAGTAGTATTATACATGCTATGTCCATTATCCTCTACTCCTTCTACATTGATGTTGACTTTGTGCATTTTCACCCAATCGACTGTTAATCTTGTGAACTCTTGATCATAGCTCTCAAAATAAGTCTTACAATTAGCCTAGTAATACTCAATGCTAGTAATATTCTTAATTATACTTTTGATTTGAAAAATATCCCTTGCATACCCATTTAGGTCAAGCATAGGTCTCATGCCTTCATACATATCCAACTTATACTTCATCTCAAACACTTTCAACATGTTCTTGGTATCAGAGCAAGTGTCATAGCTAAGATTCCCCACCTTTATGGGAAATTCATACCCCTACTTCTTCAAGCTCTCACTCAACATGTTCACTTGAATGGCCTTTAACACAATCTTGATTAGCATGAGCATGTCACTAGGATATCTTGGTAGCTTCAAGGGAAAACCATCAAAATCTCCAAGATGCAAATAAGAAAAGGATGAGAATTGTATTAAATAACTTCCAAATTGCCTGATGGTTGCCATGGCTTTAGGATTGAATCTCCTTTTCGGACATCCCTATAGTTCCTTGCAAATCCTCATGGTAAATTCATCACTAACTTTCACATACTCTACATAGTTATTTTCCAACTGTAAGCATGGATAAAACTCATAAGACTTCACATCATTAGGAAAATTCTCCACCCTTGGAAGGCCTTGTCATAGTTGCAATGAGACTAACATATAGATGAGGAAAGATGACATATAGAATATATTGTAAAATTTTGTAGTACAGAGAGTATTGGACATAATTTCTCTTAGCTTATGGGCCCAATAAATATATTGGGTGTTAGAGAAAATGACTTGTACTAAAAAGAAATACTTCTCAAAAAAATTCAAATCTTCTACCTCACCTTTCAACCTATGTAGGAAAACTAGGATATCAATAATCTTTGGTTTGAGGTTGGTCCCAAACAAAGTCTTAGGAACTTTACTCTTAACACTCTATGGTTTCTAGAACCATGTCTGCATGATTTCTTTCCTCTAGACCATCTTCATTAGAGAGAACTTAGAAATGACTCCTCTAAAGATCAAGTCTAAGAATTCTTCTTATTCTAGTACTCAAAGGAAATTCACCAGAGTTTTCATGTCAATTAAAATCAACACTATGTCATTCGGTAGCACAATCTACCTTATCTTTAGGTTGTAATGATGTATACATTCATAGATTAACTCTAGGGCCTAAACTAAAACCATAAAACCAACCACCTTGACCAACCCACATCCTTAGAGTTTCTCATTGATGGGTGAATCCATTCAAACCTCACTCTCTTTTTAAAATCCTCCATGTTGTAGAAATGAAGAGAGGTGTCTGTGAAATTTTGCAATTGGGATTTGATTCTAGTCAACCCATCAAATCCTACAAACCTAGTTGTCATGACTTTGAGAGTGAGTTTTGAAATGAAAAATTGAAAGGAATGGCTAATGTAACAACTACTATCTTTTCAAAATTTATGCACATTAATAGAATAGCAATTCAAAGAAAGAGCAATAGTTTGCTCAACTGTTTATGTTTCCATATATATGAGAGCCTCAATACATTTGTTGATCTTCAAAATTCATGCCACACAAATGAATTGAAGGAGATATATGTTGAAATAGTAAATATGATTGTTTAATGGGCATCTAGGGATCTTTTCACTATTTTTTTGGGTTCAACGATAACTTTCTATGCCCCATAACTTACTATCACATTTTCCTTTAAGTCTCAGGAAGTTACCATTAGAGTTCTTCATGAGAGAATATTTTCTAAGTTAGATTCTAATGATTATCTCTTTTCCATAATGGTTAGGTTCTCTTTATTATCATTTTGAGATGTTTTATGCACAAATTTTGAATCTAACCTGATCATTGGCTTGATTTTCTTAAGAATTTGGAAAATTGTCTTCACAGGTTGAAAACACGTTGAGGAGAAGAGAGGTTCTATTTTTCCACCAACATTTTCTTTCTTAGTTGAACTTTAGACCATTGCCCCTCTTGGAATTGGAAATTTCTAAGTGAGTTTTTAAGACCTTGTCAAAGACCACTTATCATTCCTTTTCATCTTAAATTTTATTTTCAGAAAACCAACTTCATGGGTTGAAAACTCGTTCAGGAGATGTTAGTACTGAGTTTTCCATCGGGGATGATCATGAGAGCCATGATGAATCTAAAACATTTTCTAAAGTTATAATCACAAAGTGAGAATTGATTCACCACAGGATGCCTTGTTATTTTTTGTGTTTTTGATCTGTGTGCATCATTTAGTGCCTTTCATGGGAAATCATCTTCATGGGTGGAAAACCAGCCAAGGATAAGACAATTTTTGATTTTTTGCAAGCTTCTATTTTTTGAAATAGTGGTAGGCCCTAGGTGTATATAACTTGTACTTGATCATTGAATGAGTAACATGAATCTCCATCAGACTAGGCATTAACCTACTTGTAAGATCACTCGAAAAAATAAAGAACCACCTAGCTATGAATGAGGAGAGGGAGAACAGGGAAAATTTGATGGAGACATGTCCAACCTAAGAGGGTTTAGACCTAGACTCAATCATAACTAAGAATTCACTCCTCTCATTAAAACACAAGTATTCTCTTTTTATAATCGGTTAGAGAATGAAAAATGGGGCAACACTTCCAAAATAGAAAGGAAAATTAAGGTAGGGATGATACCCACAAGCTTTATTACTATAGTATAGAGTTAGCCTATTAAATCTTACAATTAATCACTTCTGGTGATCTACCCTATTAGGAGCAATAATAACTATTAAATCCACCTTGTGAAAGGATTTAAAATATATAATGAAGTATGTACTCTATTAGGAGATTTGGAAAATAATGTTAACTCTACCTTGTTAGAGGATTTGGTTAATACACCTATTAGGATGAATCATTGGCTGATCTCTAATTTGTAACTTGGTTTGTTGAATGAGATCCCTTTGAAATACAATGATCACCTAATTGTGATATATAAGACCCTATTTTTCCTTATATTTGTAGACTTCTTAATTCACACTCATACTACTTTCTTGATTCACTTCTATGTTTTCTACATTGGATATGAAAATATATATTACATATATATACCAATCTAATAAATTACCTTCTAGAGTTGGCTACAACACCTAATTCAAACAATCTTCACTAAGTTGGCTTACTATTGTAACTCAGGTGATATTGTGACCCTCAAAAACACTAGTAACTCAGTAAACTTTGGAATTTATTTGACACTGATGCATGGTCCACATTGATCACTCGAAGTAGCAGGAACTCAGTTAGCATTAGGTGACTTGAAGAATACTAAAGAACTCAGTAGACATGGTTGACACTGAATGGCTCAATAAGCATTGCCTTTATTCACTTTGTTAACACTATTATCTTGGTAGACACTGATTAGCTTGGGTAATACTACAAAGATCAGCTAACACTAAATCTCGTATGGTTTGTACTGATGAACTTGATAGACTCTACGAAGCTTGAAAGACTCTGTAAAGCTCAAAAAATACTACAATCTGAATGACTAGCTTGGTAGCAACTATGAAACATGACTTACACTAAATTTTGTCTCAAATACTTGGTAGACACTATGAAGTTTTGGAGACTCATCTTTTTGCATATGGAGCTCGATAGCAATGTAGTCACTTGACTAAGTGTTAAGTCATTAATTGACAAATTATTTTCCCATAAGGTCAACAATGTAGGTGATACGAAGAGGACTTTAGGATATTACTTTAGTTGGTTTTTTGAAGTCATATCTCAAAAAAAAAAAAATTTATCTTTAAGGGCATGGAGTTTACTAGAGGTAGAGTACATGACAGCAATGTTAGTAGTTGTAAAGCCATCTAGCTTTGCATATTGATTATAGAGCTCATATTTATTTACTATTCCATCAAACTCTCTAAGAATCTAATATTATATGATTATTCCAAGCACAATGGCATCAAACAACACTTTCCCAGACACAGAGTTAAGAGGGGATCGATTTCTCTAGATTACATTCAAACACATCAATAGGTTGTATGCATTCTAGTAAAACCAAGGGGAAGTTTAAAATGTATAGAGAGAGAGAGAGAGAGAGACAGAGAGAGAGAGAGAGAGATTTAAATTGGTGAATATACAGTCCTCAATAAGATAGTGTTAGATTACAACACCTCCAATAGGGCTCATGTGTGGAACCTAGATACACTTTAGCAGTGCATGTAGTATACGAGAACATAGGTTATGTTCTTGGAAGTTTCTATTCATGTCTATCTAGATTCAGCAGTTTCTTTTGTGTAGTTTTTTTTTCACTTTTAGGATAAAAACTCTTTATTCAGCAGATTATTTTTGTCCAGTTTGAGTCTTGGCATTGCCTATTTAAGGGTGCACAATCCTAGGATAAAATTAGATTAGGTGTTGATGAAGCCAATTTTTTGAACTAGCTTGGAAAAGTAAGAAACTTGTTGATGACTTTGAAGATGTCATGTATGCCTAGTACATTAATCTCATTTTTAAAAAATTCCTATTCTTAATGTTGGCCTTTCTAATACATTTTTTTATAGCAAAACATGATAATTTGTAAATTTTTAAGTTGAAATTTGACTTATTGCATATAACACATATAAATTTTTGACAATATATGAACTATCAAAATTGCTTCTAACTAAAAAATGTTTGTTATTTTTGCTTATTGCATTTTACAATATTTATTTTATTCTTTAGTGCCCTAAAGATGTTGATGCTACTATCTAAATTCTGCTACTATTCCTTGTACTATTTTTATGCATTTTATTTTTTCTTTCATGTAAAGTATATTCTATTGACTAGAATGTTATATAAGTTTAGATTGTCCATCTTGTAGGTCACTCTTGCAAATTCATTTTTGGCTAACCTCGATGACTTGTTTGACAATGATATGTCACTTAGTGTAAGTCTAGTTCAACTTTTGTAAGTTTTGTTTTAGATAAACTAGTAAATACTTTGTGCTTCCATATTTTATGGATATTGACATGAGATAATGATTGATTTTCATTTTTTCCATGTAAGCTTGAAACAATAGTAGTGCTTGATATGAAGCTTCAAATGTTCTTAGTTAAGTTGTGTATAGAATGATGATGTAGGGGAGGATGCATAAGATGTTTATAATGACATGGTAGACATTGAAACTCTTAATTATGATGATTTGGATAGTGTTTCAAAGACACAATGCTATATTAATATCATGCAAGTATGTGAAGAAAAAATACAAAATATATGAAAAGAAAATAAATAGAGTTTTATGGATTTTTACACATATAGGATATAATTATCTTTGCATTTAATTTAGTCACTTCCTGTTATATTTTCTTATAAAAAATTTAAAACATGTTTGTCTTATTGTCGTATATTCCTTTCTCAGAAAAAAAATTAGATAAATCTTTTTGGCCATCCAAGGGAAAACTATAGTAGATACATATTTGAATGGTCAGCAATATTAATGTTATTTTATGTTTGTACATAAACTATAAGGGAATTGTTTGTACATAAACTATAAGGGAATAGTTTGTCACAATCTTGTTCCTTCTTGCATGCTTAAATTTATCTATGATATGTGTGGATTCTACAAAATTATGAACCCAACCTTCATTTTTTTCATAAATAAAATTCATTTTCTATTATGCAAAGATCCATATAAAAGAGGAAGTGAATCAAAGCCAAACACATATGTTTATCTTCTATATTGGTGTCAATATGTAGTAGAAAAAGTGGTTTATTTTCATCTAATATATAAATACCCAAAGAAAAATATAGATATGCATTTAATTTCAAGTAAACTGATTATAAAATATGAAATTATAGATGATCTTTACAAGAAAATTCTAGCCAAGGCTTTGTGGAAATCATTTCATTTAAACTTTGGTTTGTGGATATATGTTCACACAAAACTTTGATTGATGTGTATTAATTTTTAGAAAATTGAAGAAGCTTTGCAAAAGGGATATGATATTTCAAGTAGTGGGATAGTGTTGGAAGATGAATTAGAGTATCAGTTGATTGTTGATTGTAATTCTTTGTTAGTTGATATTGAGAATGAAATTATTATCATTCACAACTACATTTAAGACTATTATAGGCTGAAGTTTCCTAAGTTAGAATCTGTTGTACACCACCCAATTGATTACACTTGAGTTGTAAAGAAAATTGGAAATGAGGTTGACCTAACCTTGGTTGATCATGAGGGTCTTTTACTTTATTCTATTATAATGGTTGTTTCTATCAAGATATCTACTAGTGGAATATTTTCTCAGAGGAAAACCTTTAGAAAACATTGGATGCTTGTGATAGAGCTCCTTCACTTGATGTGGAATAAAGAAGGTTTTGGATTTTGTGGAGAGTGGGATGGGCTACATTTCCCCCAATCTATCTACCATTGTGAGTAGTGCAGTACCAGAAAAAATAATGGGCACTTCCAGAGGTCTCTCTGGCCTAAAGGATCTATGATTAATATCTTCCTTAGTTTGAGTCTTTAGTAAAACCAATGCCTTGGGAAAAAGGATAATCACACCCAATGAATTTGCACACACCAATCCAAGGGATCATGATTGTGTCCAATAAATTTAACAACCATCAATTCTCACTAGAACAAAGGTGTTGTGCCAAAGCAAGAAGAAAGGCAAGGAATATCTCTAATCAGGAATAGAGTTAATGAATTCTTTCTATCTTGGTACACCTATAGCAACAAGGTCTAGAATCAAATAAAGTCTACAATGATTCCTACATTCCTTTTTCTTCTTTATTTCCTTATTGTCACTCATCCACATAATTTATCAACTTTAATGTCCTCCCTCATGACCATTAATCAAATTTTCAATGTATAGAGGGAAACATGAAACCTCACATCTAGTGAGTGGGATGAAGATTTTCTTAACCAATCTTCACCTTTCTGATTTGAAAGGACATGGTCAGAATTGAGTGTGAAGGTTTTAGGTATCTAATAAGACAAGACATCAATTTCCTCAATCAATTTTCATCTTTCTAAGGATTCCTAGCAATGAGCATTGAAGCTTCCCATTTGAAATAGATGTTGGCAATAAATCCACACTAAGGAGTAAAACATTCACTTAGGATAAAGAAGAACACACCAAAATAGTATGATCATATGAAACATGATGAAATAACTTTCTAAAATAATGCATTCAAAGACCTTCACTCTATGCTTTCTCAATACATGACACCCATTCCATTCAAAATGATTCACCCTTGCAAGAAACTGCATTCCTTCTTTCAATTTCTAGCTCAGAATAGCCCAATCTCTCCTAGGGCTTCCAAGGAAAAGGTTTGGCCATGTGCTTCCTACTCCATCATTCCTATAATACAAATTACAATGTTTCTACTAGAATTTTTCAAGGTTTCATAGAATTCCAACCATGGGGAATGTTGATAGACACCATTTCTGGTACTGACCAGCAAACATGCATATTACAAAAACATTTATTGCAATCACAAATAGATTTCTAGGACCTTCAAAAAAAATAAAAAATAAAGTAATAAATATGTAGAAACCAATTCTAAACACAAAAATACCAAATGTATCATGTTTCTATCAAATCCATTCCATTTACTCAAAACCATTAACACTTTTCATGAATTCATTTGCATCTGTACTCCCAAAAACTTTCAACCTCTACAATGGTGACTTGGAGGGATTTAAAACATCATTATCCAACTAAATAAACCAACTCCTACTCATTTTTAACCTCATTGTTCTTTCTAACCACTTTTTCAACTTCTTTGACAAGAAAATTGCAAAATTGTCAATGTCCAATTTTTGCAAAATTAACATTTTTTTCATTTTTACACTTTAGACTTTATGAGGATAAACATAATGAATCTAAACCAACCATGGAAGTTATTTAGACCATTTTTAGCCAATTTCCATTCATGCCTACCCTCCTACACTTAACTGTCATTCTATAATAACTTTTAGCACTTTTGGACCTAATTGAAAACATTTTGCCAATGCAACATTTTGACACCAAGTTTCCTATAATGTATTACATTATTTCTTAACATGCATAATGACCCCCAAAATAGTGACCTCTTTACTTATAATTCTTTCCAAGACTCTTATTTTCTTGCTAACCACCTACTCTAGGTTTTCTTAAACCACTTAGTTAATTGTTGAAACCTTCTTGTGATTACCTCGCTCTTGAAGACTAGATAGAGTTTTTAGTCATTAGGAAAGAGTTGAACTGAAGATTTAGCAGATTGTTGGGCATTTTACAATGAAGAAATATAGAGTAGATAATCACTAGGAAAAGATCATATTCCATGGTGCATGTCTTTTGATTCCTCAAAAGAGGTAGTAGCAATTCAATTCTTCTTATTGAAGTCAAGCAATCCTTCTTCTAGGTTTTCCTATAATGATCAATCTAAACTATTTCACTTACCAATTTTATCAATGATTGGCATTGAGGGTGAGGAGGAAGTGGTAGAATTGGTGGTGACATAGAAGGGCTATCTTGGTTTTGAAGCATGTTCACATTGAAGTTGTGATTTTTAAATGTTGATGTTGCATCTACTAATGTAGAAGAAGATTGAGAAGAATCTATCATTTTAGGTTCATCAAGTGTCTACCAAAAAGATACTAATTTTTATTGATTCATTCATATTCTAAAATTCTCTAACTCCTTCTTTCAAACCTTTACCTCTTTCATATGATAATATTTTTAAACTGTGTGATTTATTTAGAACATAGCAAACCTTACCCCTTGGTATCAGGACCAAATCAAATGTATTCAGCATATTTATGTAATGATACAGAAAGTCAAGTTTATGGCTCAATATCTCACCTGGATGGTCAATATTATTAGTTTAGTTATAATGTTTTCAAATTCTAATTGATATAAAAATATTGGGACAATGTTTTGCTATATAATGTATGAACATTACATTCAATTTGATTGTTAGGAACAAATATAGTCCAATTTTCCTTGTAGTCTAAAAATTTGTAGACATTAATCTACTTACATTTACTATTCTTATTAATGTTATGCTAACTTATACATGCTTAACAAGATTCATGAATCCAAGGGTAATCATTTGGTTGAGCTAAATATTTCATTCACATGATTTTTAAAGAAGGATGTGCACTTCAAATGGGGAGATGAATGCTAGGGGGTTTTTTATTCCATCAAGAAAAACTTGCTAATCCTTCCATGTTGATGCACACTATGTAAGATAGGCCCTTTATGTTTTCACCATTGCACAATGCTTTTGAAACTTTATTAGCTTAGTATGATAACAAGGGAAAATAAAGTTTATTATTATATTAGTCATGTTCTTGTTGAGTATAACTATCATAACTCTACCATGGAAAAATAATGTTTTTCTATAGTTTTCACAATATAGAAGTTGAGGCACCACCTTCAACATACAAAAATTTGAGTCCTCACTAAGAACAATTTACTTATGATTTATTTTCAAAAGCTGATATTTGAGGGAGATTAACAAAGTGGGTGATGTATCTTTTTGGGTTTAACCTTAAGTTTGCAACATAGAAGTTATTCAAGGGTATTCAGAATATTTGTGACATTCCCAATTCCCTCACCTAAAACAATTCCCACATTCAATTTTTTTTTTATTGAGAAATTTCTCACAATCAATCATGACCCTATTTAGGATATGTATTTCATTGGATGAAGGTGTCAAACTAGTTTTAAAGCAGGTGTTATCTCAATCCTGCCTAAAGGAAAACTAGTTCCTTGTTCCTTTTGTCTTGATTTTTATGAACATATGTGTGTGTGAGGGAGCTAAGCATCAATAGGATAAGGTTAACTCATATGCCTTTTTCACATAATGTGCTCTAATATACGTACCTAATATATTTGGTAAGTTTTGAATTGTGGTACTCGTGGTGTATGTAGCAATTGAGATTGTGGTAAAGGTGATCCCTCATGCTACCACCCCAACATATATTTTCTCCATATCCATATTCTAGATGTAGGTAATGAGACACATTGATAGATGGGAACCTCATCCATTTGTAGCCACATGTAGTTCCACTTGTTAGAATAAATAGTGCACCAATATAACTAAGAAGGGGATGAATCAATTATCCATATAATATCAAAATTATCAACCTTATATGAGCAATATAGTCAAAATCCACAAAAAAATACTCATACACAATAACACCAAATATGTTAACTAGGGAAATTTTTTATCAAAGGGAAAACCCCATTGAGAATGGTACCCAAAAGATGATGTATTAATACAAATATTCCTTGTTAGAAGATAGACCCTATTAGTAATCTATTAATACAATCAATACATATGAGTCCTTGTTAGGAGACTTTGAATCCATGTTAGGAGATTCCAACCCTATTAGGAGTTGTGCCAACCTTGTTAGGAGTTGTGGAAGACAACTAGACCCACTACCCAAATAGCTTCAAGGATAAGATCAATGAAAGCACTATCAAAATTATCTTTGTATTATTCCTTGCACAATAATAGAAATGAAATATACTTCCTTCCTCTTCTTTTATCCTATCAACAGGACCTCTTCTCCTTTTGATCTTGTAACCAGATCACAAAACTTGCATCCAATAATCCCTTGGATTGCTTACATGCATTCCTCAAACACTTTACTCCTTTTTTCACTTCATACTTGATACAATGATCACACGCATTACAAAGAAAGAAAAATCTTTCCTTTATACCATATCTTCAAAATAATTCCTTGCATTGGCCTTGAGGATTTCCTAATTAGTAATAATAATATAATTAATTAATTAAAATTATAATAGCATTGTCATCTCACAGTCTATACAAAACCTTGCACATACTATACTAGGCTTGCACACTTGTTGATGTTACCAATAGATTTTCCTCTGTCAATGCCTGATTACGCATCTTCTTACTACATCTTAGATGTAAGATAGAAAACAAACATCAGTAACTTCTTTCCCAA
Source organism: Cupressus sempervirens (assembly GCA_028749045.1). Taxonomy (NCBI): domain Eukaryota; kingdom Viridiplantae; phylum Streptophyta; class Pinopsida; order Cupressales; family Cupressaceae; genus Cupressus; species Cupressus sempervirens. The sequence continues at coordinate 87,833,095 of CM053786.1, read as the reverse complement.
TCTCTATATATGAACTACTCTCTATAAATTAGGTACAACTTCCATCAATTTTTACTTAGACTTTGTGTACTTGACCACATCATCAAGGCATAATGTAGAACATGTCCATGACTGCACATCACTAGGCAATCAAAACATTGTCCATACCATTAAAATATCTTTCTGCTACTCTGCCAGTCTTTATAGAAACCATACTATGTTGACTTCAATGACAAACACAGTCATGAATGCAACATGTTAATACTCTCTAATGCTTAGGATACTCCCCCAAAGTAGTATCATTAGCATTCAAGCTAACAATCTCTCATTTTGGAATCAATGGCAACATAGATGAATAACCATCTAAGTTCCAAGAATACCAAATAGTGTTTTTTTGTTGCTTTTGATTAGCATCAATTGTCCACACACGAAAAGTTCTCAACACAATAGGTGCATGTTCTAGCTTCTTCAACAATTATTTTTTACTTCACACTAAAAGATTCATAATACATCAGGTGCATATTCTTGCTTCCTTACATGAACCTTTCTAAATCTCCCTAAAGAGACTTCTATCCCTCATTCATACAATTCTTCTCCCCCATTGGTTATGAGATTTTCTTCATGCATATTATCTCCCCCATTGGCATCAATGTCAAAGGCCTCAATGTTACAACATACCAACTATTAATAAGTTTCTTCAAGTCTTCAACTAGCTTCAGTGTCCAAAGACACTATTCAAAACCAAATACCAAGAGTCCTCAATAACTCTGCTCATCACGGATAGTCTAACAATAGTACTTTGTACCACTAGACTAATGCACTCTCTCCATCATCTACTTAGAAGTAGGTAGGGGCACAACCCTAAGCATACTTCTCAAGTAATCAAATGTATCTTTAGGAAAAGGCTTCATAAAGATATCTACAATGTGATCTTAGTACTCACATACTCCAATGTAATCTCCTTTTCTATTTCTTTCTCTCTTAGCACATGATACTTAATAGATATATGTTGTTAGAATATATATTCCATTGATATAACTAAGAGGGGGGATAAATTAGTTATCCAACTAATATCATAATTCCCAATCTTAAACAATCTTAATTATATGAGTAATGTAAACTAAAATCACAACAACATACTCATACACAATAGCATGAGATATGTTAACTAGGGAAATCCTTGATCAAAGGGAAAACCCCAGTGGGGATAGTACCCACAAGATGATGTACTAATATAAATATTCCTTGTTAGAGGATGGACCCTCTTAGGTATCTATGAATACATTCAATACATAGGAGTCCATATTAGGAGACTCTAAATTCCTATTATGAAATCCCTATTAGGAGATCCCAACCCTATTAGAAGTTATGGAAGACAACTAGGCTCACTTCCCAAATAGCTTCAAGGGCAAGACCAATGAACCCACTATCCAAATAATCTTTGTACTATTCCTTGCAAAATAATAGAATTGTGTTATATTGTTCCTTCCTCTCTCTATATCCTGTCAACTAGACCTTTGCTCCTTTTGATCTTGTAACCATATCATAAATATCATATTGAATAATCCCTTGGATTGCTTACATGCATTTAGTAAGCACTATGCTTCTTTTCAAACTCTACACTTCAATGATGATCACAATACATGAATTTCATACTTTACAATCAAGGAAAACATCTTTTCTTTATAACATATCTTCATAATAATTCCTTGAGTCAGCCTTGAGGCTTTTCTAATTAATTATAATAATATAATTAATTAATTATAATTATAATAGCATTGTAAACTCACAATCTATACAAAACTTCACGCATGCAATACTAGGGCTTGCGCACTTTCTCATGTCATCAATTGATTGTCCTTTGTCATTTCTTGGGTGTGCTTCTCTTCATTACATCTCAGATGTAAGATACCCAACAAACATCAAGAAATCCTTTCCCAATACTAGTCTCTGAACTGCTCTTTGTAAATTAGGTGCATCTTTCATACAGCTTTGACTCAGAAATTGCACACTTGACCACATCATCAGGACATTGTACTAAACATGGTGATAACTGTTCATCACTAGACAATCAATCCATTTTCTATACCATCAAGATCTTGTCTACTACTCAGCCAATATTTATAAAAATTGTGCTACATTGACATCAATGACAAACACAATCATGAATGCAACATGTCAATACTCTCCAATACTCAATATACGCCCCCAAAGTAGTATCATTCGCATTAATGCTAGCAATTTTCTCCTTTGGCACTAATGGCAACATAGACAAAAGAAATCTAAGTTCCAAGAATATAAAATAGTTCAAATAGTGCTGTGTTGCTTCTACTGAGTACCATCAGTTGTCCAAGTGCTAAAAATAATCTCTAACACAATAGATACACACAGGTGCATACTCCTTCTCAATTGTTTACTTCACACTAAATAATTCACAATGCATCAGATGCATATTTCTACTTTCTTACATGAATCTTTCTAAATCTCTCTAAAGAGATATTTTTCATGCATACTTACAAGTTATTCTCTCCCTCGTACTTAGTAGATGTTGTCCACATGCTAGAATGAATCTCAAATACAAAAGATGCATACAGGTCCATACTCCTCAATTGTTTACTTCACACTAAAAAAATCACAATACATCAAATGCATATTCCTACTTTCTTACATGAATCTTTCTAAATCTCTCTAAAGAGATATCTCTCCCCCATACTTAGGAGATTTTTATTTCATGTATACTCTCCCCAATTTAACATCAATGTCAAAGGTCTCAATCTCAATGTTATACCATACTAATTGTTAAATAGAAATTTTCAATATGTTGTATCAGTTCATTATCCAGCTTGAGTGTCCAAAGACACTATTCAATATTGAATACCAAGGGTCCTCAATGACTCAAATCATCATAGATACTCCCCCATATGGGAAGCATTAGCATTTAGTCTAGGCTAACATAAGTGCTCTATACTAGTGGATTGATTCACTCTCTACATCATCTACTACTCAAAAGTATGCAGGGGCATAACCCCAAGCATACCTCTCAAGTACTCAATGTATCTTTAGGCAAAGGTTTCATAAAGACACCTACAATCTAATATTTAGTACTCACACATTCCAATCTGATCTTCTTTTCTATTGCTTTCTCTCTCAACACAGATACTTAATAGATATATGCTTAATCTTGGATTGCAATAAAGGATTCTTAGACATACTCACTATACTTGGTTTATCATAATAAATGATAACAAGTTCTTCAAACTCAATTCTAATATCCTTTAGCATCTTCTTCATCCACATAATTTGGTTACAATTATTTGTTGTTGTAACATACTCTACCTTAGTAATACTTTATGAAATACAATCTTTCTTCTTTCTTAGCTAAGAAACCAATCTTTGTCCAAGAAAGAATGCTCCACCACTAGTGCTCTTCCTATAATCCATATTGTCTACCCAATCTACATCAATATATGCACATTGAGTAAAATCAATAAATCTGTCATACCAAATTTCATAATCAGATGTCCCTTTTAGATATCTAAATATTCTCATCACTGCTGCAAAATGGTATTCCTTAGATCAGCTTGAAATCTAGCTATAATCCCAACTACATTTATTATATCTAGTCTAGTCTGATTTAGAAATTGCAAACCTCTGATCATGGATTTGTACTTCATCTTCTCTATTGCAAGTGTCTCATTTTTGTTGGATAACTTGTGACTAGTTATCATAGGTGTACCAATAGATTTAAAATTTTCCAAACCAAACCTTTTAAATAAATCTTTCAAGTACTTGTCTTGAAATGAAAATACCATCACTATTTTGTACAGTCTGCAATCCTAGGAAAAACTTCATTTCTCATATCATGCTCATTTCAAACTCATTCTTCATCTCTTCAACAAACTTATCACTTGCTTCATCATTACCTCCAAAAATGATGTCATCAACAAATATTACAATAATCAGCAAAGTATTTTCAATTTTTTTCAAATACAAATTATTGTCTATCATACCTTTAGCAAATCCAAGCTTTGCCAAATAACTGTCCAACCTTGCATACCAAGTTCTAGGTGTTTGCTTCAGACCATATACATATTTATTTAATCTCCATACAATGTCTTTGTCTTGTGATAAATAAAAATCTTTAGGCTACTTAATATATACCTCTTCTTCAAGTTCTCCATTCAAAAAGGTTGATTAAACCTTGAACTTCATGTTTGCTTCATAAGCTACGAACATCCTTACTACTTCCACATTTTCATGGTTAGCCATTGGATCAACAATAGTTACCAAAGCTATCTCTTCTACCAACTCAGGCTCATTAACTTCATAATCACAAGCATTCAAGAATATTTCCATACTTGCTTTAAATTCTTCACCTTCATCAAAAAGCACACTCTTTCTGGATTTTATTACTCTCTTAGGACATCTAGATAAAAATAACCAAACTCATTACATGACCAATAAACAAAAAAATTCCCATACCTTTTGGCTCTCTTTTCATAAGCAAATCAATACCTTCCTTTATTTTCTTATCTTCTTTGGATCTAAATCTGTCTTTACTTATGCCTCTACTCTTTTGTATGCAAAAAAAGAATTCTAGATCTGAAAACTCAATGCTTTGTTCTTTGCACAAATTTGATAACTCACCAAGAATCTCCATCTCCATCTGATAAACCTTGAACTTATTATTTTTTGCATAAGACAAGAGCATCCTTATTTCTTCCATTCTGGCTAGAGGTGCATATGTCTCCTCATAGTCTATGCCTTTTTGCTATGAATATCCCTTGCATACAATTCTAGCCCTTTTCCTCACAACTTCACCTTTCTCATTCATCTTGCATATGAATACCCATTTGGTTCCTATCACATTATTTTCTTTCAATCTAGGAACTAATTCTCTTGTATCATTCTTCATAATCTAATCTAATTCTTCCTTCATTTCTTGAATCCAATGATCATCTTTACATGTTTCATCTACACTCTTAGGTTTTTCTTGAGATATCAAACATATCTCCTCCATTACTCTATTTCTTATCATCACTCCTTTGTCTTTGCTTCCAATTATCCACTTAGGAGGGTGATTCTATTTCAAATTCTTGTTAGGTGTAGGATTTGACATCTCAACTCTTACCTCTCTAGGTTCATATTTGTGCTCTCCTCTTTGCTCAACAGTTAACACATCATTTTTTAGATCACCGTTAGTCTCAAAGAAGACTTCTGCATTTTGTCTAACAATTCTAAAATTTTCTTCTTCTTCATCTAAATTATAATCCACTATCTTTTCATTAGTTCCAAACTTTTCATCAATCCTTACATTTGTGCATTCAACTACTATCTTAGTTCTATAGTTAAAACATTTGTGTGCCTTAATTTTCAACAAATAGTCAAGAAACATACCTTCACCACTTCTTGGATCAAACTTACTAATGTCATTATCTCTCTTAATATAACATTTGCTCCCAAATATTCTAAAATGCCTAACTAATGGTGAATGACCAAATCATAGTTCATAAGGTTTCTTGCTTATACATTTTCTAATTTGTACTCTATTCAAAGTGTACACTATTGTATTGACTGCTTCTCTCCAAAATATCTCAGAAACATCATTCTCAAAAAATATCACTCTTACTAACTCTACTACTAACTTATTTTTTATTTCAGCAGTCCCATTCTGCTTAGGTGTCCTAGGTGAAGATAGTTTTCTTTTAATTCAATTCTCTTAACAAAATGTGTTAAACTCTCTAGAGGTAAACTCTCCTCCTCTATATGATCTAAAACACTTTATCTTAACACTAGATTCATTCTCAACTTTATTCTTAAATATCTTAAACTTCTCAAAAGATTTAGATTTCTCTTTAAGAAATGTTACCCACATCATTCTAGTAAAATAATCAATGAAAATCATAAAGTACCTTTCACCATAGAATCCTCTTATTCTAGAAGGACCACTCATATCTATGTGAATGATCTTCAACTTCTCTATGGTAGTGAACTTCTTGCTAGGAAATGATACTTTCTTCTATCTAGCCAAAATACATTCTTTGCAAATAAAAATAGTAGGCTTTGTAATCTTAGGCAAGTCTCTGACTACAAAGGTACTAATAACCTTTACAATATTATCAATTTTATGTGATAGAATCTTTTATTCCATAACCAATTGTTGGCCACTTTAGCTACCAAACATATCATTTTAGTAGGATTCAACTGAAATACATTAACTCTAGAGCTTGTGCCTATTCAAATCAGCTTACCATTTTTGTCTTTGATAATGTAGGTCTTCTCAATGAATTACAACTAATAACCCTTAACCAACTATCCAACATTGAACAAATTATACTTCAATCCAACAAAAAAATAAACATTGTTAGTGTTAGTTTTACCATCAAGAGTAATGGATCCAATTCCTATTATATGACATGTTGCATTGTTACCAACTCTAACAATACCGCCATCATGATTCCTAAACTAAAGAACTTATTCATATCACCAGTCATGTGATGTGAACAAGCATTATCAATTATTCAGTCAAATTTCTTTTCCACTTGGGAAACTAGAGATTTTTCTTCTCTGATTTCCCTATCAAGATCATTTTCCTTAATAGCCACAAATCCCAATTTATCATCACTTTCACTTTTACCTCTCACATCAAATTCTTCATCTTCATTTTCATACAAACAATTTCTATCTCTTATAGGCTTAAACTTTCCTTTATAATTTTTCTAACTTTTAGGACATTTAGATGCATAATGACCCAATTCAACACAAGTCCAACATTTAAAGATTTTCTTACCATCTTTTCTCTTCTAACAAGAAGGGCTATACCTTCATCAATCTTCTTGTCTTCATTAGATTTTCTACTACTAGCAAAATCTCTATGTATGCTTGCACTCTTTTTTAGATTAGGTCAAATGTTCAAGGCACTGAAAGCTATTTTGACTCTAGCTAGATCTCTAGACTATCTCAAATCTACTTCTGCATATTCTAATCTTCTAAGAAATATTTCTATTGTGAAATCTTTAGTGTAGGGTATTACTATTAGAATATATAGTCCACTGATATAATTGATAGGGGGGTGAATAAGTTATACAACTATTATCATACTCATTAACTCTAAAAAATCTTAACCAAATGAGTAAAGTTAACTAAAATTACAACAAGATACTCATAGACAATTAACACTAGATATGTTAACTAGGGAAACCCTTGATCAGAGGAAAAACCCCAGTGGGGATGGTACCGACAAGATGATGTACTAATATAAATATTCCTTGTTAAAGGATAGACCCTATTAGGAGTCTATTACAACATTTAGTACATGAGTCCCTATTAGGAGACTTTGAATCCCTATTAGGAGATTACAACACTATTAGGAGTTGTGCCAACCTTGTTAGGAGTTTTAGAAGACAGCAAGACCCACTGCAAGTTAAGATCGAAGAACCCACTATCCAAATGATCTCTATATTATTCCTTGCAAAATAATAGAACTAAAATGTACTTCATTCCTCTCTCTATGTCCTATCAACAAGATTTTTGCTCCTTCAGATCTTGTAACTAGATCTCATATTGCGCATCGAATGATCCCTTGGATCGCTTACATGCATTTACTAAGGATTTTTTTCCTTCTTGCACTGTGCACTAATAATTTTCATTCCACTTGATCCTCTTTCTCCAGATACATTAAAAATAAGGAAAAAAAGCTTTCCTTTATATTTTATCTACATAATAATTCCTTGATTCGGCCTTTAGGCTTTCCTAATTGATTAAAATAAGATAATTAATTAATTCATAATTACAATACCACTATCAACTCACAGTATATACAAAACTTCACAATGTGAAACCATGTCTTCTATACATACTAGCTTCACCATATGATTATCCTCTATCACTATGTAATTAAACCTTTCTTCATTACATCTTAGATGAAAGATAGTGATAGATCATTAGAACTCTATTTTCCAGTGCTATCTTTTTGCACTACTTCTAGTAAATTAATTGTAACTCCCATATGCCATTAACTCATACTTAATCCTCTTAATCCTGTCATCAAGAAAACCTCAAGAACATTTCCTCCACTATTCATCACCTAAAACTTCATCATCTTTTGTGCATCATCATATTATTGAGCATTATTCTTCCAGTCTTTAAAGAATTACTACTATGTTGACATCAATGACAAATGAAATCATGAATGCAACATATCAATACTCTCTAATGCTTAGGATACTCCCCCAATTTATTATCATTATCATTCATGCTAAAAATCTCCCCCTTTGGCATTGATAGCAACATAGATGAAAAACATCTAAGTTCTAAGAATACCAAACTATACTCTACTATTGATGCTACTGTTATCTTCTCAAATCCTCTTCATCAATCTGAAATCTTCTAGCTTATGTCATGAGTTCTTTTATAGAAAACAACATACAACACTTTTCTGGATGCATATCCTTCCCATAGAGATATCCTTCTGCACACTCACATATTCTCTTATGCACTAACATATTCTTCTATGCACTCACATATTCTTCTATGTACTCACATATTCTTTTGCACACTTACATATTCTTTTGCACACTCACATGAATCTTTCTAAATCTCCCTAAAGATATAAAACTACCCCATTGACATCTCAACAGGTGCCTCTTACATATTTTCTCTCTTCATTGCCTAGGAGATGTTTTCCATGTTCACATTCTCTCCCTCATTAACATCAATGTCAAAGGTATCAATACAAGTACACAATTATACTTCTTCCAACTCTTTCAATCATCTCAAGCATCCAAAGACACTATTTAATACAAAATACCAAAATATCAAGAGTCCTCAATGACTTAGTACATACCAGATACTCCCCCATATAGGAAGCATTAGCATTTAGTCCAATCTAACCATAGTGCTCTATACCACTAGACTGATGCACTCCTTGCATCATCTACTCTAAAGCAGGTAGGGGTATAACCCCTAGCATACCTCTTAGGTACTCAAAAGTATCTTTAGGAAAAGACTTCATAAAGATATTTGCAATCTGATCTTTAGTACTTACATACTCTAACCTTATTTCCTTTTTAGCTACCTTCTCTCTCAAAACATGATACTTTATGGATATGTGTTTTGTCTTAGAATACAATACTAGATTCTTAGACATGCCGACTATACTTGTGTTATCATAGTAAATGATAATAGGTTCTGTAAACTCAATCCCAATATCATTCACCATTTGTTTCATCTACATAACTTGATTATAGTTATTTCCTACTGCAACATACTTTATCTTAGTTGTACTCTCAGATATATAGTCTTATTTCTTGCTCAACCAGAAAACCAATCTTCCTCCAAGAAAGAATGCTCCACCACTAGTGCTTTTCTGTCATCCATATTGCCTACCCAATCTCCATTATTATATGCACACAAAGTGAAATCACTTGATCTATCATACCAAATTCCATAATTAGATGTACCCTTTAAATATATGAATATCATCTTTAATACTGCATAATGATACTTTTTTAGATCAGCTTGGAATCTTTCTACAATTCCAACTACATTTTTTGTATCTGGTTTGGTGTGAGTCAAATATTGCAATCCTCTAATGATAGATCTATACTTTTTCTGCTCAATTTTAGGTGTTTCATCTTTACTAGATAACTTGTGACCAATTATCATGGGTGTATCAACAGGTTTGTAACTTTCTAAACCAAATATTCTCAAAAAATCTTTCAGATACTTGGTTTGTGAAATAAATATTCCATCTTTTCTCTGCACAATCTACAATCCTAGGAAAAATTTCATTTCTCCTATCATGCTCATTTCAAATTCATTTTTCATCTCTTCAAAAAACTTATCACTTTCTTTATCATTTCCTCCAAATATTACGTCATCCACAAATATTACAATGTTAAATAATGTGATGTCCCCAATCTAGCATATAATAAATAAGTACTATATATAAAGTAATACTATATTATAATATCATATATCATATTATAATAATAATAATTTAATATAATGAATCATAATATTATGATTAAGATATATTTTAATATAAAAATACTATATTAAAAAAATGTATTACAATATAATAATATATACTTGATATATTAAAATAATATTCTTTATGACATTACGATAACTAACCTTATTAATTAATATAAGTATATTATTATTAATATAATAAAATATGTATAGTTGATATAACATAATTATTAATATAACATATCCTATGATATTAATTAATATAATTAAGGTTATTGATATAAATATATAATTAATATAATTAACATTATTATTATTTAATTAATATTACTAAAGGACATGAACCCTTCAATTTATATATATATGGATTTATAACCTTGGGAAGGAGATCAGATTAAAAATAATAATAAAATCTATACAAATCAGAGAAAATATAATGCAAAGGATACAAATAAGTGATTAAGTCGTAGATAAATGATGGACCCCCAATTTGGGTTCATTACAAATAAACCATCATCAATTTTCCTTGAATATAAATTACCATCTATTGTACCTTTGATAAATCCAAGCTTAGACAAATACCTTCCAATTGCATACCAGGTTCTAGGTACTTACTTCAGACCATACAATGCTTTCTTTAGTCTGCATACAAAATTTTTTCCTTTTGTTAGAGGGAATTGATTAGGTTTCTCAATGTAGACTTTTATTTCAAGTTCCCCATTCAGAAAAGATGACTTGACATCCATCTAATAAACCTTAAAATTCTTGCTTGCTAGATAAGCCAAGAACATCCTTACTACTTCCATTCTTGCCACATGTGCATATGTCTCTTCATAATCTATGTCTTCTTGTTGTGAGTAACCTTTGCAATCAAGTTTGGCCTTGTTTCTCACAACTTTCCTTTCTCATTCATCTTATTTCTAAATACCCACTTCGTTCCTATAATATTCCCATGTCTCATTCTTCACAATCTAATCTAGTTCTTCTTTCGTTGCTTGCATATGGTGATCATCTTTGCATTCCTCATATTTGCTCTTAGGTTCCACTTGAGAAATTAGACACAATTACTCATTCACTCTATTTCTTGTCATCACGCCTTTATCCTTGTTCCCAGTTATCTTCTCTAGAGGATGATTCTTTGTCATGTTTCTACTAGAAGTAGGAGTTGACATCTCAACTCTTATCTCTTCCCTAGGTTCAGATCTATGTTCTTCTCTATGCTCAATAGATACATCATTTTTCAAGTCATTGTTAGTCTCAAAAAGAACTTCAGCATTCTATCTAAGAAATTCAAAATGATCCTCTTCTTCGTCAGAATTATAATCTATCATCTTCTCTTTAGTACCAAACTTTTCATCAATCCTTACATTTGTGTACTCAACTATTGTCTTAGTTCTATAGTTGAAACATCTATATGCTTTACTTTACGTATGGGATCAAACTTACAAATATCATCATCTCTTTTATGTAACACTTACTTCTAAATATTCTAAAATATTTAATTGATGGTGAATGACCAAACCATAACTCATAGGGTGTCTTGCTCATACCTTTCCTGATATGTACTATATTCAGAGTATATACTATAGTGTTAACTTCTTCTCTCCAAAATACCTTTGAGACATCATTCTCAAATAGCATTGCTCTTGTTGCTTTTACTACTGACTTGTTCCTTCTTTCAGCAATCTCATTCTGTTCAGGTATTCTAGATGAAGATTATTGTCTTTTGATTTCATTCTCTTCAGGGAACATGTTGAACTCTCTAAAGGTGAACTCTCCTCCTCTATTTGATCGTAAACATTTAATCTTGACAACAAATTCATTTTTAACTCTATTCTTAAATATCTTAAATTTCTCAAGAGCTTTAGACTTCTCAATGCTACCCATGTCATCCTAGTGAAATCATTAACAAAAATCATAAAGTACTTTTCACCATAGAATCCTCTAATTCTTGCAAGACCACTCAGGTCTGTGTGAAAAAACTCCAATTTCTCTATAGTAGATAACCTTTTTCTAGGAAAGACACTTTCCTCTACCTAGCAAAAATACATTCCTTGCAAATAACATTAGTAGGCTTAATAATCTTAGGCAGATCTCTTACTGCAAATGTACTGCTAACTTTCACAATATTATCAAAGTTTATATAACAAAATCTTCTATGCCATAGCCAACTATTGTCAACCTTTGTAACCAAACACATTATTTTAGTAGGATTTGACTAAAATACATTACCTCTTGATCTAATTCCAGTACCAATCAATTTACCATCTTTGCCTTTGATAATGCAAGTCTTCTCTGTGAAATGCAATAGATATCCCTTGTCTACCAGTTGTCCAACACTTAGCAAATTATGTTTCAAACCATCAAAAACTAAACATTATCAGCATTAGTTTTTACATCAAGAGTAATAGATCCAATCCATTTAATATGGCAGGATGCATTGTTACCAACTCTAACAATACTTCCATCATGATTTCTGAACTTAAAAAATTTGTGCATATCACCAGTCATGTGATGTGAACATCCAATATCAATTATCCAATCTTATTTCTTCTCAACTTGGATAAGTAGAGTTCTCTCTTCTCTTATTTCTTTATCAAGATCATCTTTATTGATAGCTACAAATCGTAATTCATCATCACTTTCACTATGTCCTCTTTCATTAGTTTCTTTGTCTTCATTAGCATATAAACAATTTCTATCCTTATCTCTTCTAGGCTTAAAATTTTCCTCTAAACTCTTTCTCTCTTTTAGGACATTTAGATGCATAATGATCATATTCATCACAAGTCCAACATTTAAAGATTTTCTTACCCTCTTTCTCTTTTCTTACCAGAAGGGCTATTCTTTCTTCAATATTTTTATCTTCTTTAGATCTACTACTACTAGAAAAGTCTCCTCTTGTGCTTGCACTTCTTGACAAGTTAGGTCAAATGTTTAGAGCACTGAAAATTGTCTCAACTCTAGTTAATTCTCTAGACTATCTCATTCCTACTTCTATAGATTCTAATCTTCCAAGCAATATTTCCTTTGTGAAATATTTGGTGTAGGGCATTACTAGCTAAATCATCTAAGTTGTTTTCTTGAACAGTGGTGTTAAACTTTTCAAGATCTTCCATATAACCTCATCATCTTCTTTAGTTCCACCAAGTGACCAAATTCCTATGATAATTTATGATATTCTTCGTACATAACTTCTCACAGATTCATCTTCCATCATCTTAGCATCTTGAAATGTGAAAATCCAATTTTTCAATCTCATTATTTTTGCATGACATCACTTTCAAAAATAACTTCTAATGCTTTCCAAATTTTATGAGAAGTTTGAAATTTCTTTACCTAATTGTATTCATTCTCTAGAAGAGCTAACAATAGGGCTTCTCTAGCTCTCATACTACACATGAATAGATCTCTTTCTCCTTCACTACATTCCTCTAGCTCTAATTCTTCAACAATTCCCTTCTTAGCTTTTGTCAAAAGCCAATGTCCTAGACGCATACATAGTAGATGAATCTTCATCTTTTCCTTCCAACTATCATAGTTGGCCCCATCAAATCTTGGACTATCCTTCCTAAACATATTCGCCATTGATCTCCCTGAGATGTTATTCCTTATTTTCAAGGACTTGATGCTCTGATACCAATTGTTAGAATATATAGTCCACTAATATAACTAAGAGGGGTGGTGAATTAGTTATATAGCTATTATCAAAATCATTAACTTTAAATAATCTTTAACCAAATGAGTAAAGTTAACTAAAACCACAACAAGATACTCACACACAATTAACACCAGATATGTTAACTATGGAAATCCTTGATTAGAAAGAAAACCTCAGTGGGATGGTACCCACAAGATAATGTACTAATATAAATATTCCTTGTTAAAGGATAGAACCTGTTAGGAGCTTATTACACATTTAGTACATATGAGTTCCTGATAGGAGACTTTGAATCATTGGTAGGAGGTTCCAACCTTGTTAGGAGTTGTACCAACCCTATTATGAGTTTTGGAAGACAAGTAGACCCACTGCCCAAATAGCATCAAGGTTAAGATCAAAGAACCCAATGTCCAAATGATCTCTGTATTATTCTTTACAAAATAATAGAATTGAAATATACTTCCTTCCTCTATCTATGTTGTATCAACCAAACTTCTACTCCTTTAGATATTGTCACTAGATCTCATATTGTACATCCAATGATCCCTTGGATTGCTTACATGCATTTAGTAAGCATTCTATTCCTTGCACTGTGCACTAATACTTTGCATTCCACTTGATCCTCTTTCTCCAAATACATTATAAATAAGGGAAAAAACTTTCCTTTATACCTTATCTTCATAATAATTACTTGAGTCAACCTTGAGGCTTTCCCAATTAATTCAAATAAGATAATTAATTAATTCACAATTACAATAGCATTGTCAACTCACAATTTATACAAAACTTCACATGTGTGAAACCATGTCTTGTGCACATGTTGGCATCACCATACAGCTATCCTCTATCATTGTGTAATTGTGCATCTCTTCATCAGATATCAAATGAAAGATAGTGATGGATCATCAAAACTCTATTTCCCAATGCTTTATTTTTGTAGTGCTTCCCATAAATCAAGTGGAATCCATACACCATTGACTCAAACTTAGTCCTCTTAACCATGTCATCAAAACAACCTCAAGAGCATGTCCTCTATTGTGTATCACCTAAAAATTCCTCAATTTCTATGCATCATAAGATTACTAACTGATATTCTTCCAGTCTTTACCAAATTACTGCTATATTGACATCACTGAAAAATTCATTCATGAATGCAACATATCAATACTCTACAATATTTGGGATAATCCCTCAATGTAGTATCATTAGCATTCATGTTAACAATTACTAGTTGAATCATTTGAGCTACTTTCTTAAATGGTGGAATCAAACTTTTCAAGATCTTCCATATTACTTCATTTTCTTCCTTGGTTCCACCAAGAGACCGAATTTTTGTAAAAAATTTTGATATTCTACCAATATAGCTTTTTATAGATTCATCTCCCATCATCTTATCATCTTGAAATGCACACACCCAATTCTATAATCTCATTCATTTTTCATGTGTATCACCTTCAAAATTATATTTGATTGCTTTTCAAATTTCATGAGATGTTTGAAGTGACTTTACCTGAATGTATTCATTCCATAGAAGAGATTATAATAGATATTCTCCAGCTCTCATGTTACACATGAACAAAATCTCTTTCTACACTAGTGTATTTTTCAAGTTGTTCTTCTTCCACAATTGTCTTTCCACTCTTTCTCAAGATCCAATAACCTAGACCCATGCACAATAGATGAGTCTTCATCTTCTCCTTTCAACTGTCATAGTTGACCCCACCAAATCTAGGACTATCTTTCTGAAATGATTTTTCATTGATCTCCCAAAGTTGTTATGCTTATCCTTCAAGGACCTACCTCTCTGATACCAATTGCTAGAATATATTGTCCACCAATATAATTGAGAGGGGGGTAGGGGGTGAATCAATTATCATAATAATATCACAATTATCAACCTTGTTAAAATTTAACCATATGAGAAATATAATCAGAAACCACAACAAGATAATCATACACAATAACACTAGATATGTTAACTAAGGAAACCCTTGATTAGAGGGAAAACCCTAGTGGGAATGGTACCCACAAGATGATGTACTAATATAAATATTCCTTCTTAGAGGATGGACCCTGTTAGGATTCTATGAATACATTCAATACATATGAGTCCCTATTAAGAGACTTTGAATCCTTGTTAGGAGATTCAAACCCTGTTGGAGTTGTGTCAACCCTGTTAGGAGTTGTGGAAGACAGTTGGACCCACTATCAAAATAACTTCAAGTATAATATCAATGAACCCACTATCCAAATGATCTTTATATTATTCCTTGTAGAATAATAGAAATGAAATGTACTTCCTTCATCTTCTTATGTGCTATCAACTAGACCTCTTCTCCTTTTGACCTTGTAACTAGATCACAAAACTTGCATCCAATAATCCCTTGGATCGCTTACATACATTCCTCAAATATTCTTCTCCTTTTTGCACTTTGCACTTGATACAATTATCACATGCACTTTTTTTTTTTTTTTAAACATCTTTCCTTTATACCATATCCTCAAATAATTCCTTGAGTTGGTCTTGAGGTTTTCCCAAGTAATTATAATAAGATAATTGATTAATGACAATTACAATATTAGTGTCAACTCAGTCTATAGAAAACTTCACACATGTGATACTAGGGCTTGCACACTTACTCACATCGCCAATAGACTATCATTTGTCACTATATGATAGTTAGGATTAACATCAGACAGAAATAACAATTACTTGCAAATATAACCAATACTAGAAAATAGTAGATCGCATAAAAGAGAACACAAGACACCAAGATTTAACATGGTTCACCCAATCCTTGGGCTACATCGACCAATAGCAAGTCCAATATTATTATTATCTAATGACTACAACTTGATTACAATCCATAATCTCTTATAGCTCAATACCACCACAAGAAGCTACAATATCACCATTCATTGTGAAATCCCTAACCCTGAGCCTGTATACAAGCTTTTTTCGCTTTAAAAATTAGGGCTAGAATAATAGAAAAATAGTAGCCAATGCCTTTTACAATATAAGGGCATTTTTGGCTTCCCAAAACCCCTGTAGGGGCATTGCCCCTCAACCCCATCCTATACTAAGATAGGGATTACACCTGGGGCCCCATGAACCCATAGGGGCACTACCCCTTGGCCCCATCTTAGGGATGCTGCCCCCACAACCTAATAGCAATAATCTGGAGGGAAACCGTGCCGAATAAACCTATGAATTTGATTAGGCTCCACATTACAACAATCTCTCACTTGGAGACTGATTAGACTCCACAATAATAACCTCCCCCTTAAAGACTAATCATAGCATTGCTAAACCTATAGCTCCCACTAGAATATCAAATCACCTTGGACTTTACTATCATTTTATTCTATTTAGTCTAGAAGACCAACCGAAGCTGAAAAAGAGTTCAGTTTCTCCCTTGTCACTGCCTTTGTAAACATATCTATTTGATTATCATTTGTATGTATCTTCTCTAGCTTTAACTGTCCATCATCCAAAACTGGTTAAATGAAATGGTACCACAACTGTATGTGTTTTGTCTTTGAATGTAGAGCTGAATTCTTTGCAAGATGAATAGCACTCTGGCTAACTATGAAAAAATAATTATCCCTCCATGGGTGTCCCAATTCCTCAATGAAGAACTGAAGCAATATCATCTCCTTTGCTACCTCTTTAGTAGCAGCATACTCTTCTCTATAGTGGATAAAGCATTAACCTTCTGTAACATAGAAACCTAGCTCATGGTTGCCCCACCAATAGTAAATACATAACCCGTAATACTCTGCCTAGTATCAATATCCCCTACCAAATCTGAGTCAACATAGCCCTGTAAATCAATAGTAGAGTCCCCAAAGTGTAAACACTTACTGGATGTTCCTCTCAAATATTGAAGAATCCATTTGATTGCATTTCAATGCTCAATTCCTAGATGACTCATATACCTGCTAACAACTCTCATTGCATGTGCAATATCTATCCTACTACATACCATAGCATACATCAACCTTCCTAAAGCTAAAACATAAGGTACATTAGACATCTTATCCTCCTCTTCTTGTTTCTTGGGACACATCTCCTTAAGTCAACTTCAAATCACCAGGTAAAGGTGTGTTGACAGCTTTAGCATTCTCCATAGAGAAACGTTGCAACAAATTTTTAATATAATCAGCTTGAGATAATGTCAATTTCCTATTCTTCCTATCTCTATAAATCTTAATACCTTCTTCTACTTTGATGTACATGTTGTTGTTATCATCAGTTCTTTCAAATCCTATTTGTATTAGATACTTGTGAAGTCTCTCATACCATGCTCTAGGTGCTTGTTTCAAACCATAGAGTGCTTTATGTAGCTTACAAACCATATCCCTGTTGTTTTCATCAACAAATTCTTATGGTTGTTCAATGTAGACTTCTTCTTCTAGTATGCCATTTAAAAAAGCAGATTTTACATCCATCTGATAGACTTTAAAATCTTTATATGCAGCATATGCAAGTAAAGTTCTTCCTCCTTCCATTCTAGCAATAGGGGAAAATGTTTACCCATAGTCTATTCCTTCTTCTTGAGCATAACCCTTGCATACTAGTCTAGCTTTATTTCTGGTAATCTCACCATTCTCATCTAGCTTGTTTCTAAATACCCACTTGGTGCCAATCACATTCTTATCAACTGGTCTGGGAACCAAACTCCAAGTTTTGTTCTTCTTTATTTGATCAATCTCTTCTTCCATAGCTTTGTACTAGTCATCATCTTGTAATGCATCATATACTGTCTTAGGTTTAGATTTCTTGATTAGACATGATTCATGTCTTAGTCTATTCCTTGTCATTGGTCTTGCATCTTTGTCACCAATTATCTGTTCAGTAGGGTGATGTCTTTTTACATATTTGGATAATCTTGGTTCTGTCATTGTTTCCATGTTTGATATTTTTGATTCAGGGTCACTATGTACAGAGTTTTCAGGTTGTTCTACATCTCTTTCATATGTACTAACTTCAAAACTAGATTGTGCATTTTCTTCATTCTGCAACTCAGCTTCTGAATGCAGCTCGACATTCACTGGTTGTGAGTCAACTGAAACTAAAACTTGTTGTTGAGTTTTAATTTGATTGACATCATCCTCATCAGTCATTCCCTCATAATAATACACAAAGCTTCTGTATTCATCCCTTCTTTTTGGTTCTTTAGCTTGGACTTTTGAATGTTCATCAAAGTTTACATTTGCACTTTCCACAATTTTATTAGTGTTAGTATTCAAACACTTGTATGCCTTACTTCTAGTGAAATAACCAAGGAATATGCCTTCATCACTTTTTGCATCAAATTTTCCATTTCTAGAATCTTTAAGGATAAAACATTTGCAACCAAATACTTTGAAATGTTTTACATTGGGTGAGTGACCATACCATAATTCAAAAGGTGTTGTATTTGTACCTTTCTTGACTTGTACTCGGTTTAGTGTATGAGCAGCTATACTTATAGCTTCTCTCCAGTATTTTAGAGCAACAGTCTTTTTCATCATTAATGTTCTGGTACAGTCAATCACAGATCTATTTCTTCTTTCAGCAATTCCATTCTGTGGGGGAGTTCTAGGAGCTGACATTTGTCTTTTGATTCCTTTATCATTACAAAATATCTTGAATTTATTTGATGTGAATTCACCACCTCTATCTAACCTTAAACATTTCAAGCTTTTTCCTGTTTCCTTTTCAACTCTAGCCACATACCACTTAAACATTTGAAAAGCATCAGATTTTTGTTTTAAGAACATAACAATCATCATCTTGGAATAGTCATCAACAAACAACATTATGTATTTATCTCCTCTATAGCTTTGTACTTCCATTGGACCACATAAGTCAGTATGAACCAATTCAAGTACTTCTTTGGATGTATAGTTTTTTCTTTTGAAACTTGACTTTATCATCTTTCCTAGCTGACATTGTTTGCACATGATATTATCAGGCTTCTTCAATTTTGGTTAACCTCTAACTTTCTTCATTTTACTGATCTTGACCAGATTGTCAAAGTTGACATGACATAATCTTCTATGCCACAACCATTCATCATCAAATTTTGCAATAAAACAAGAAACATCATCCATATCAAGGTAAAATAGATTACTCCTTGTTTGATCTCCTTTTCCTATCAGTTTACCATCAGTATCATAGATTTTTGTTGTTTTGTTTCCAAATTCTACTTTGCATCCTATATTGCCTAACTATGAGACACTCAGCAAATTGTAATTTAATCCTTCAACATAGTATGCATTATCACATGAAATTTGTTCTGTGAGCTTAATGGAACCTTTTCCTTTGATTTGACATGGAGCATCATTACCAAATCTAACATTATTTCCATCATACTGAGTAAAGTTAACAAACTTACTTTTGTCTCCTGTCATGTGATGTGAGCATCCACTATCTATGATCCACCTGTCATTCTTGTTCATACATGTTACCAATGTTGTGGGCTCTTCTTCATTAGATTGATCCTTCATTGCTACATAAACAACTTCATCATCATTTTCATCAGAATTTTCTTCAACAATATAACACTTCTTACCTTTTTCTTTGTAATCTCTCTTGTCATCATCTCTTCTAAATTTTTTTTTATTACCTTCCTTGTAATCCTTTTTCTGTGTACACCTGGCAGCAATATGACCTACTTCATTGTAATTGACACAAATGATAGGCATCTTACCTTTGAATTTTCCTTTACCTCTATGAAATCTTCTAGCAAGCAATGCTTCCAATTGTTCCACATCTTTCTCATCAGTGCTACTGTCACTGGATACATACTTCATTTTTCTTCCTTTCTTTGATTTCACCTATTCAGCATCTTTTAGTGATAATTTGGCCTTAAAGGCAGATTCAGCATTCTCTGGTCTATAGTTGTCAAAATTAGATAACTCAAATGCAATGAGTCTACCTATTATACCTTCAAAACTTAGATTGTTTCCTGGTATACATCTTAGTTCTTGTATTGTTGATACTCTAATAGCATAGATAGGGACCAAGGTTCTTAAGAACTTACTATTAACAGTATCTTCATCCAGTTGACCACTTAAGTATCTTATTGCACTTATCACTTCTTTTATTCTTGCGCCATACTGAGAAGCATTCTCATTTTTCTCTATTTTCATATCATCAAACTTTCCTCTAAGACTTTCTCTTTTTGCTCTTTGTACATTCTGATCTCCTCCATAGATGTCTAATAGGGCTTTCCACATTTTGAATGTAGTGTCACATCCTTTGATATCATCAAATTTAGCATAGTTGAGTGCAGAGGCAATCTCCAGCATTGTCTGATTGTGTTCCTACTTGTTTTTCATGTCTTCTGCAGTAAGAGTACCAGTTGGATCTACATGTTCAGTGACAATTGAATTTTGGGTATAATCTCCTATGGATCCAAGTTGTAGCTTCATCAAACTTTTCCATGCAACAAAGTTGTCTTTGTTGAGCTTGGGAACTTCTCTCTTAGGCATTTTGATCTTTTCTACTTATAGTTCCTTTAAACTGAATCAGTAGTTCAGCTCTGATGCCAATTGTTAGAATTCTTTAGAATAGCTGGGGGGGGTGGTGAATCAGTTATTCAAGGTCCAAATGCCCTAATAATACTTTTTCTACACTTTTAATAAATCCATACATTTTTCATCCATCCAAACTTAAATCAACCATATTAGTAAGTTACAGTAAATCAGCATGCAGAGATAAAACATGCAAGATCAACACATGACACAATGATTTACGTGGAAACTCAATTTGGGAAAAACCACCAGTTACATGGTACTTGATTCTCACTCTTCTAAAGTGATGCCTTGTTAAAAGCCTACCCTGTTAAAGGCTTACAACACATTGTTAAATGTGACCTTGTTAGAGGATTTCACCAAACTGTTAGGAATGGGCCTGGTTAAAGGACTTTAGAACATTCACTTGGAATTTCACCCTGTTAAAAGATTTATCTCATGGCTATCAAACCAACCTAAGTCCAAAGGATTTAAACTAACTATTACAATTGCTACAAAGTAACGATAATGGCCTTTTGATTTGATATAACTTACAACATACTTTGCAGATTTCAGATCACACTTTCAGTTCAATCCTTATGCTTGGCTTCAATCACTTCAGCTCTAATTGCTTGTTTTCTTATCAAGCTTCGTCTCCATGAGTCTTCTTACTCATCATGCCAATGCATCCATATCTAGGGTCTTCTTATTGAAACAGAGTGACTATGCCCTCTTTCCTCCTTAGCACCTCCTTCAACATTTTATGCTTTCATGCTTGACCACCTCTTTCTCTCTTTTCTTCATGAACTTATGACTCCTTAAGTAGAAATCTGATTTTTTATTTTCCGCTCAATTCTCCTTCTCCAATTTTAGGATTTCAAAATGGATTAGGTAGGATACAATGTATCTACCTCATATCTTGTTCTCATCTAGAAACTTCATCAGTTGTATCCTTAAAAATGTTTTACATGGTGTTCTGTGCCACCAGCTCATCATTCTTATCTTCCATTTGATTGACAAACTTCTAGATAACAACCTTCTTAGCTTAGATTTGGCGAATCTTTGATTTTCAAAATAATGTAGCAACTCAGCATTATCATTTTTACTAGTGCTTGGCATCTCTATGTTACTTAGCACTTGAAGTTTACTCGGCACTTGATATCACTCGACACTTGAAGTTTACTTGGCACTTGATATCACTCGGCACTTGAAGTTTACTTGGCACTTGATATCACTCAACATCTAAAGTTTACTCGACACTTGATATTGATCTTGCTCGGCTTCAACTAGGAATCTGTTTGGAACCTACTAGCTTGCTCGGCTCCCTCTCTCTAATGAACTTTAGTTAGGCTTTACAGATATCTTAGCTAAAAACCTTACATCTTTGATATGTTTCAATGTGCCCATTCTCTGTGTCTTATAGTATGTCATCAACATATTTTTTCATCAATGGCTTAGCTGATCCTTGTACTTCATTACAACATCATAACTTCAACCTTTATCTTGCTGTACTAGTTACATCTTATTGATTGCCTCCTTCTTGTCAATCAATTAACTGATAGTATTTGGATCACTAAAGCAATTGCCATTCCTGCAAATAGCAAGTTTGACATCAATGAAAAAATAATGATTGAGAATATTCTTTACCATTTCCATATATCATTCCAACAACTTTCCTCGTGATCTTTTCAATCATTTCCAACACTCTTTGGGTGAATGGGAGAAAGAAAATATTGCTGCCTTTGATTGAAAGTCTAGATGAGGTTAGTTGTACTACTATAAAAGTTTGTATGGTTAATGGGAAACAATTTGAAAAAGAAATGAAAAAGAATCAAGTTTGTTTTTCCATAATTCCAAGGAGTTCAAGTTGTGTTAATAGTAACTGAGTGCCAGTCAGTGGTGACCGACTGACAGATGGTAGTATTGACCAAGTACCAAAGGAGATTGCGAAATTGTTGAATGAGTATAAAGAGATTTTTGTTGAGGATATTTTTGATGGTTTACCTCTAATGAGAAAGTATAAGTCATTGTATGGATCTGATTTCTAGAGCTAGCTTTTTAAACAAAGCACCATATAGATTAACACCTACAAAGAATGAACTTAACAGAAAAATGCATGACTTGTTGGAGAAAGGTTTGATCAGAGAAAGTTTTAGTCCATGTGTTGTACATATAGTATTAGCACCTAAAAAGAATGGAGAATGGAGAATCTATATTCATTCCAGAGCTATTAACAAGATCATAGTGAAATATAGATTTCCAATGCCAAGGATGGATGACATAATGGATTGTTTGAGGGGAGAAAAGTATTTTACAAAGATTTATTTGATGAGTGGCTATGATCAGATTAGAATCAAAGAAGGTGATAAATGGAAGATTGCTTTTAAGATAGGAGATGTTTTGTATGAATGGTTGGTTATGCCTTTTGATTTGACTAATACACCTAGTACTTTCATGAGGTTGATGAATGAAGTTATGAAAAGATTTGTGGAGAAGTTTGTGATTGTTTATTTGGATGTTATTCTGATATTCAGTAAGACTAAGGAAGAATATCATGAACATGTTAGAAAAGTATTGCAGAGATTGAAAGAAGAAAATTTGATGATTAATCTAAAAAAGTGTCCTTTTTATGCAAGAAGAGATTGTGTATTTGGGATTTGTTATTGCAGTTGATGGTTTGAGAATGGATCCTAGGATGGTTAAAGCAATTTTGGAAAGGCCTACACCTGAGAATGTGGGTGAGGTAAGATCATTTCATCATTTGGCTAGTTTCTACAAGAAGTTAATAAGAAATTTTAGTTCCGTTTGTAATGCTATGACTGAGACAATGAAAGGAGATAAAAAAGAATTCAAGTGGACTCATGGAGCTGATAACACTTTTGAGACTTTGAAACAAAAGGTTGTTGAGTTACCTGTATGATTTTAACTAATTTCAATAAGCTATTTCATGTTGAATGTGATGCTAGCGGTAGTGCAATAGGAGCTATATTAAGTCAAGAGGGAAAACCTATTGCTTTCTTTAGTGAAAAGTTGAATGATGCTAAAAGGAAGTATTTTGTGTATGATCAAGATTTTTATGCTATTTTTCAAGCCTTGAAGAAGTGGAGATATTATTTGATTCCTAAGGAGTTTGTGTTGTATATTGATCATAAAGCTTTACAATACTTAGGAAGTCAACATAAATTGATTTAGGGACATATGAAGTGGGTTGAGTATTTGCAGAATTTTACATTTCTTATTCAGCATAAGAGTGGAGTTACTAACAAAGTTGTTGATACATTGAGCAGAAGCCATTCTTTATTGACTAAGATGAAGGTTGAAGTTCTTGATTTTGATGAAATAAAAGAGTTGTACGATACTGACCCTAATTTTCTGAGGTGTGGAGAGAGTGCAGAGCACCAAATCTAACAAATCACATAAGTAAGTATGATGAGTATTTCATTCAAGAAGGTATGTTGTTTAAAGGAATTCAATTATGTATCACTAGAAGTTCCATGAGAGTTAATTTGATTGAGGAAAAGCATAGTGGTGGATTGCCTGGACATTTTGGAATTGATAAAACATTAATTTTGCTAAAGGATAAGTATTATTGGCCAAAAATGTACAAGGATGTTTAGAAATTTCTGAAGAGTTGTGGAGTTTGTCAAGCTGCAAAAGGAGTAAGTCAAAATATTGGTTTGTATACACTATTATTGTTCCTGAGAAACCTTGGAATGACATTAGTATGGATTTTGTTCTTGGATTGCCTAAAATAGAAAAAGGGTATGATTTTATATTTCTTGTGGTGGATAGATTTTCTAAAATGGCTCATTTTATACTGTAAGAATTTTCCTAAGGAAAAAATTCACCCAAGAACTAAGAACTCAAACACAAGCACACAGTATACCAAAGAGAGAGAGTATGATCAGAATGACAATGTATTCAATATGTCATCATTAATGCAATGTAATGTAATGTAAAAGTACACTAGGAGTGCCTGTATATAAAGGTCTCTGAGATACATCTAGAATGCCTCGTAATCAACACCATGATGTGTCATACAACCAAGCACATGTCCACCAGATATGGGTTATCCTCCATTAAGCATGGAAGTAAGTGTGGTGATGAGAGGATAAGCCTACAAGGGTGTGACATGCAAAACAGTGTTGTAGACACCATGTGCTAAAATAGAGTTGCGTACTCCTGTGTTGTCTGCATGACAACTCAAAAGGGTGTGCAAACTCCTAAGTGTCTCACAAATAAAAATAATAAAATAATGCAAAATAAAAAACTAATGCATTAACCTAAGTAAACTTTAAGTAAGTGTAATAAGTAAATACTTATTTACACCAACACCCACCCTTAAGTGCAACTTAGGGGAATTCCCTTAAGCTTACGAACTAGGATGAAGATGCATAATGGGTCCCAACTACTAGGCCATATTAGGTACCCATGTATATAATGAAGATGCAATCTCCCATAAAGCAGGGAAAGAGGGAAAACCTCATGGGAAAAACCCTCCCCCAAAAAGAGAGATAAGTAAGGATGCATTGATGGATGGAGTAATCAAGACCCCCCCATTACGACATACATCTAGAATATACATAAGAGAATGAGAGAAGGAAGAGAGATAGAATAGGCTCCCCCCCCCCCCCAAAAGAAGAATGCCAACAAGTGAAAACTGCTCCGATGAAGAAGCTGGTCCAAGAATGCAAAATGGTGTTCCTCCCCTTAAGAAGAAACAGTGGCAAAGCTACACTCTTGAAGATGTATGCTAGCACTAAAATTTGCTCAAGTATCCCTGTACTGATACTAAAGTTCACCCCTTCCAACTTTGCTGAAAAGAATGAATGCAGATCTGGCAAGGATGTCTGTTGAACCTATTCCACTGAACCATCTATCTCCTCTACTGACAAAGAGACTTCCACTAA
Organism: Cupressus sempervirens; assembly: GCA_028749045.1. Classification (NCBI taxonomy): domain Eukaryota; kingdom Viridiplantae; phylum Streptophyta; class Pinopsida; order Cupressales; family Cupressaceae; genus Cupressus; species Cupressus sempervirens. The sequence goes on along the minus strand of CM053786.1, from coordinate 87,807,067 downwards.
TTTTTGTTCATAAGGATCCACAATCATGCCAACCTATGAAGATTGATCATGGAGAGAATGGACATGAGGGTTAGAGTGAGCCCTTGCAACAACTGTAGAAGAATCATCATCAATGAGAAGATGTAAGTCCTCAAGTCTATCTCCTAAGTCAACTAAAGCTGGAGCTGGAAGACAAGATGTACCATGCTATGTTGAACCTTTCAATGTGGCAATATAAGCATGTGGACTCGACTGATGTGACCTCTCAATGCAATTGTCAATAGAACCCCACGTGTCTGAACCTCTTGAAGCACTATTGTTGGTGTCATTATCAGTTTCCACTATGTATGATGTGCGAAGAGGAGTAGAGGACAAGTTGGGAGAACTTTCCTCAAAGTGAACATCCTTCTCCACAAAAATCTTGTGTGTCTCTGGATCCATCAGTCTCTAAGCCTTCACATTTTCTTCATAATCGATGAAGGTACAAGGCCTAGGTTCTAGTGCCTTGCAACTCCTAGAAGAAAGGTTTGCCCATGCTAGAAAACCGAAGACTCTAAGGTGACTCACAACCAATTTTCTGTCGCACCATGCCTCAAAGGGAGTCTTTCCATCTAAGGCTGGATGAGGAGACCTATTAAGTATGTGAGTAGCACTGCTAATGGCTTCAACTTCAAGTGTAGGATCGAGAGACTTGGCCTTTATCATGCAACTTTCCATGGTCTTGAGAGTCCTAATCTTCATAGCTACAACATCTTTCTTGTGTGGACTGAATGTTGGTGAGTTCTGAAGATCAATCCCCTCAATTTTACAAAAGTTCTTAAGTCTTCTGTCAACATATCTATTCTCATTGTCCATCCTTAATACTTTGATGGCTTTCCTTGACTTGTGTTCAACATGAGTCTTGAAGTCTTGAAGCTTATGAACCAATTCATTCTTATGATGAAGGAAGAAGACCCAAGTGAATCTTGAAAATTCATCAACAAATGTGAGTATGTAGAAGCCTTGGCTGACTGAAGTCACTACAAAAGGACCTGCTAATACCATGTGAACTGGCTGAAGAATAATTGGAGCTCGAGAAGACTTCCCTTTATCATACTTCTCCTTGAGATTCATATCCACTAAACAAGATGAACATTCTTCCTTAGAAAAGTTGATGTTAGGTAGACCTTTGACCATATGTTTTGAGAAAAGTTGTTGAAGAGAGAAAAAGTCAAGGTGACCAAACCACTCATGCCATAGGTTGATGTTTGAAGTAGAGTGAGTGAACAAGGCTTGGGAAGGACTCTTAGGCACAAAGTGGGAGAAGGAATAAAGCCTCTTATCATCATTGACTTTCCCCACTGCTACCAATGAATCATCTCTGAGACTTTGCACCATCACTGAATCTGGAAGGAACTCAACCTTATGACCATCTCCTAGGTGAGTGATTTGGTAAACTGATAGGAGATTGGAGCTTAGATTTGGAACGTAAAGAACATCTTTGAATTCCCCATCTTCCATTTCTACATGTCCTTTCCCTTCAACTTCCATTTTAGCACCATCTCCCATGAAGATGTGGGGCACCTGTGACTGCTTCAATGAAGAAAAGTCTTCCTTTGAAGAACCCATGTGCTAAGAGGCACTTGAGGCAAGTATCCATTCTGAAGAACTTGTGTTTTCCATAAGTGCTTGACCTTTACCTATTGAAGAGGTAGGAGTTGAATCCTTGGAAGTACCTGGCACTTGAATCTTGTTCTTCTTGAGTAGATTTTCTAACTCATTGATTATTTTTGTCTTGTAATGATGCTCGTCATGATTTGGCTTTTTGCAATATGCACAAAAGAGTTTGTCCTTCTTTTCATTACTTCCCTTCTTGTTTGGAGAAGAACTGCCTTGTTGAGAGGAGGATTGTTGTGTCTCAGATTGTGTTTTCTGCTTCCACTGCTTCTTCTTCTTCTTGTTTTTCCCCCCTTGAGTTGATTTGTGATCATCACTAGCCACCAAGGCTTTGGTCTTAGATGACTTGGGAAGTCCAAAATCCACCAAGTGAGATTGTTCAACAATCAACATGTCTCCAAATCCATCAAAGGAAGGCTTCTGGTAAACAGATCCCATGGTCAACCTATGAGTATTAAAACTCAAAACAAAGTTGGCGTACTCAGAAGGTAGCCTCTTTAGGATGTGATGAATCAACCTATCATCCTTCATGGGATTTCCACAATCTTTTAGAAGCACCCTATACTCATTGACTTTGATAATATAATCTTGAATTGTGTCATAATTCTTAGGATCCACGAGAAGTAGATCATCTTCAATCTGAAATCCCTTTTCTTCATCCACTTTACCATGCAACTATTCAAGTTTATCCCAAGCTTCTTTAGATTTTAAACAATTTTTATGTGAAAGAGAAGATCCCCATGTACACAACTCCTAATAACACCTAAAGCCTGTCGGTCTTGATTTTTCCAATCAATGAGTTCTTTAGCATCAGTAGGTTTGGTAATTGTACCATAAACATAAAGACTATATCCTTTTTCCATTAATCTATTCCATGCAATATCTTTCCATGTAGAATAGTTACATGAAGTTAGAGGAGGACATTTAAAACCCATGATACAAAAATGAAAATAGCACAATAGAGAGACACAAGAAACACAGTACACACCCCCCCTTTTCACTCAATCAAAAGAACCCCCCAAAGGAGATGCTATTGGCACTTTATACGTAGTGCATTTACAATGGGCCACTTGTCAAAATGAACAAAGTGGACTTTTTGATTTGGCTTTTACAACTGCCTTATAAGGCTAATATCTATCACTTAAGCACTGTAGCTTAGTTTTACAACAATTTTTAAAAAGAATCAAAGTGTTACAATGCCAAAGAAGGCCTAATTCTAAAAGTGAGAAATTGGTCCACACAACCCTAGAATTTGACTTCAGATCTGGAAAGTAGACAAAAAAAATACGCACTTTCAAAAAGAACAGAACTTTAAAAGGTGACCAGATGTGCCTGTACAGAGCTTTTGAAGTTGCAAAATGCAAGATTTTGCAGGTATAGTCACCAAAAAATAATTTTTTTGTAAATTTTGTGCACCAAAACCAAAAAACAACACCACCACTAAAAAATTCAAGAAATTCTATCGAATTTCAAAAAAAAATGTACCTAAATCAAAGTTCGGATGTCCAAGATATGAACTCGCAAAGTCAAGCTGCCAAACTGAAAAGCAATTTGGAGAGGGGTCTAGAAGGAAAATTGTAAGTCTAAATTTGATGGTCAAATGGCTATCACTACAGTTGTAAAAGGCCTGGTAATGATGGTCAAATGGCCATCAATTTTAACTTAGCTCTCTAATGATGTCAGCGAAAAATTTAGCCCTAGGGTGATGTGGTAGTTGATGTGTCTACTAACTCAAATTTTTTGTACTATATGGATATGCTGATGTGACTAGCTATATGATGATGTGGCAGTAAATTTGATCTAGTTGTCGACGTGGAAAATGTGGCAATTATGGAATCTGTTTGTCAATACTGACAGTTGTCTCGCTGAGATTAGTCTGCATGTCGTTGGCGAGTCTGACTATACAATCAATGTGGATTATGTGTGTGCAGACATGTCAATGCCTGCGTGTTGTCAAAGGTCTGTTCATAGTTTACTGGGAAATTTTGCAATGCCGAAAATCTTTACTATCTGTCGACGTCAGAATCTGCAGCGAATATGCTGCCGATGAATGGGAATTAATCCCACATTGGTCGTGTCATGGCGCTCTACACTATTTAAAAGGAAAGAGCCACGAAAAGTAGACCAAATGAAGTGAGCCTTCGAGTTTGAATATTGCAGAGGGCCGATCATCAGTTCTTATACGCCAGAATTTAAAGGGTCACATTGCATGATATGAGGCTGGATTTTGTGGAATCTGCTACCGAAGAATATGATGTGCCCATTGCACAGTATGGCCTCTACACATTAAAACAACTAATATTCCCTGTGAGATATAAAAGAACCCTCCAAAAATGGCGGATCCGAGGTGTCACTACCTGGGTCTGCTAAAAAAAATTCTCTGATGGGTGCTGGAAAGGGCCAAAAAAATTGACGAAAATTTAGAGAAAATAAATGCAAATCTAAACTAAATTAATTGAATCTGCGAAAAACCCATACCCATACTGCAAATCGGGGCCTTCGGGTTTCGATTTGCAAAAAAAAATTGCCTCACGATCGACTTGGGACCAAAGTAGGTGTGTTTATAGTCAATTTTCACCGGCTCAACGTTTCGGACGCAATGGCAAGGTTAGATCTGGCTCTAGACGCTCCCAATTTTTGCAGTACTCTCAATTCGAGCTGAGGTGATGAAGCAAGTGTGGTCTCGAATGGCTATGTGATGAGAGAATCTCCAAGTTGCTTTGATACCATGTAAGAATTTTTCTAAGGGAAAAATTCACCCAGGAACTAAGAACTCAAACACAAGCACACAGTAGACCAAAGAGAGAGAGTATGACCAGAATGACAATGTATTCAATATGTCATCATTAATGTAATGTAATGTAATGTAAAAGTACACTAGGAGTGCCTGTATGTAAAGGCCTCTAAGATACATCTAGAATGCCTCATAATCAGCACCACGATGTGTCATACAACCAAGCACATGTCCACCAGATATGGGTTATACTCCATTAAGAATGAAAGTAAGTGTAGTGATGTAGACACCATGTGCTAAAATAGAGTTGCATACTCCTATGTTGTCTACATGACAACTCAAAAGGGTGTGCAAAATCCTAATTGTCTCACAAATAAAAATAATAAAATAATGCAAAATAATAGACTAATGCATTAACCTAAGTAAACTTCAAGTAAGTGTAATAAGTAAATACTTATTTATACCAACATATACCATGTAAAAAGGCATCAGATGTTGAGCATGTCACTGAACTTTTCTTTAAAGAGATTGTGAGATCACATGGATTACCAAGAAGTATTATTTCTAACAAAGATAGTAAGTTTGTTGGTTATTTTTGGAAGATTTTGGGGAAGAAGATGGGTACTATGTTGAAGTTCAGTTCTACATTACATCCACAGATAGATGGACAAATAGAGGTTGTGAATACAAGCTTGGGTAATTTGCTAAGATGTTTGGTGGGAGATAAGCCAAGTAATTTGGAAATAGTGTTGGCACAAGCTAAGTTTGCATATAATAATTCTGTGAATAAGAGTATAGAGAAGACACCTTTTGAGATTGTTATTGGAATATAGCTTAGAGGTATATCAGATTTGAGAGATATTACTAGTGAAGAAAATATGTTACTGGAGAAGAATTTGTTGATTTTATGGAGTTTTTGCATAAAGAAGTGGAGTTGAGCTTGGAACAAAGTAATCAGAAGTATAAGGAGAATGATGATAAGTCTAGAAGACATCATGTTTTTGAAGTTGGTGATGAGGTGATGGTTCATTTTAAGAAAGGAAGATTTCCTATTGGAACATACAATAAGGTAAAGATGGAGAAGTTTGGACCATGTAAGATCTTGAAAAAGTTTGACAGTGGTAATGCTTATGAAGTTGAGTTATCTAATGACATGGATATATCTTCTATATTCAATATTGTTGATTTGTGTAAGTATCATGAGTAAGATGATGAAGTTTTTGTATCAAATGATTATCCTCGAAGTAGATTGAAGAAGTATAGATATTGGATCAGAGAGTTGGTAAGAGCACAAAAGGAAAAGATTACTATGAATGTTTGGTGAAGTCAAGGAACAGACCTATTGAAGATGCATCATGGATTTCTCAATCTGAGTTGGATTTAGCTCAGGTTGTGAAATCTCCATGATTTAAGAGAATCATTTATTCCAACCCTAGTAGTTTGATGTAGGAGCATCCTAGGTTACACTGCTATCTTACATGTTTTCAATTTTCCTAGTTTTGTTGAGTTTCAATGTCTTGCATCACCAAGCTTTCAATAGTTATCAAGTTCTTAGTTGATTTCAAATGATCCCTTTGGTTTCCAATTCATCCTTTGGTTGCTAAGTGATCCTTTGATTGATGCATGTTCCTTTGGTTACCGAGTGATTCCTTTGGTTGTCGAGTATTCCTTTGTTTTCTGAGCATTGGAGGATGTCAAGTTCTTAGTTGATGTTGAATGATTCCTTTGGATTTCAAGCTCATGTGGCTGTTGAGTGTTCTCCGGATGTCAAGGGCCAATATTTTGTAAAGTCTTCATTTGTTGAGTAGTCTATGTCTAGCTCCAATTTGGGTTGACCTTGCATGCATTCAATTTCAGTATAGGTAGTTAATATTTGATGTGAGTTGACTTGTGGTTGTACATGCATTTAATGTAAGGTTTAGTCTTGTGATAGGTTGACCTATGGCACACAAGTATTTAAGGAGGTCTAGGATTGAGTTTTAGGCAGAATTTGAGGGGCAAAACTTAGAGGATTTTGAGGAAGAATGATATGTGTCTAGAAGTGCGAATTCCTATTTGATCATGGATCCCAAAATTTTATTTTTATATTTGGTCATCATCTAGAAGGTCTTACAATTGGGCATGTATGTTGAATATTTGAAGAACCAATAAAGTGTTTTGCTTCTCCCTCCTTTGGTTGTTGTTCTCTATGTTGTGTTTTCATTGTATAACTCTTGCATGGTGGTCTAGATAATTGGGTGTGCCTTTGGCCTTGATTTTCCTACTCTCCTTGCATCATATTTTCCTTCCCAGTCTTCACAAAACTTACTCTCTTTTATTTTCCATACACAACTTTCACAAAAATCTATATTGACAAATTTCAGACCTAGTAAAACTTGCTTTAAATGAAGTACTTTCTTACCTTTCTCACTCATGTGCCCAAGTCTGTTGTTCCATAGCATTGTATTAGAATCTACAACAGCTATTTGTTCTCCCTTCTCAACTACAGTAATTGTTCCTAAACATTCATTTTTCTCTAAAACAATCAAAGTAGAAGGAACAATATGACTTGTGCAAAGATATAAGGTGCCTACTTTCACACCTTTTTCTACTACAAGGGAACCTTTTGAAACCTTCTAATTTTTATCATTAAAAGTAACTACACAACCCTCATCACCAAGTTGCCTTGCTGAAATTAAATCTCTACTTAGCCTTCGAACATGTCTTACCTCATGTAGTAGTCAATGATTCTCATTCCGCAACTTAATCTTAACTTTTCCCTTTCCAACAATCTGACAAGGTTCATTATCCCCCAAATAAACAATCCCAAAATTCTCTTGGACATAATCAATGAAATAACCTCTATGAGGTGTAGCATAAAATGAAGCACCAGAATCTAAAACCCATGAATCATAAATACTTTCTAGAGATAGAAGCAAAGCATTCTCTTCAGATTTGTTACTTACCACATTTGCCTTCTTATTCCCTTATGATTTGTCTACTTCATTGTTCTTTTGAGTCCAACAATCTTTCTTCTTATGCCCTAATTTTCTACAGTACCAACAATCTCTCGATCCTTTGGATTGAGACCTCTTCCCCTTTGACTTTCCTCTTGATTTTCCACGATTTCTTGAATTATTTCCTCTTTTAGTTATTCTATCTCTACTTTGTGCATTTAGAGCACTTCTTGATGTAGATCCATCTGAGGTTTTCCTATGAGTTTCCTCACTCAAAATAACATTGATCACATCATCATATTTTAGGGTACTAGATCCAGAAACAAAATTACTCAACCATTACCAAGCCATTTCAGCTTTCAAGCAAAGAACACAAAATCAAGAGAGCCCTAATTTCTTCATCAAAATTGATACCCACAGAAGATAACTAACTAGTAATAGTATTAAAATCATTTAAATGATCTGCAACAGATCCACCTTCTATCATTTTCATATTAAATAAACACTTCATGAGAAATATCTTCTTTGAAGCGGAGGGCTTTTCATAAAATTTCGTTAGGGTTTGCATCAACTCTTCTGTCATCTTCACTTTTGTAATGTTGTTGGTGTAAATAAGTATTTATTTATTACACTTACTTAAGTTTACTTAGGTTAATGCATTATTTTATTATTGTGCATTATTTTATTTGTGACACAGTTAGGAGTTTGTGCACTCTTGTGAGTTGTCATGGTGACATCACAGGGGTCCACACCTCTTTTAAGCACATGTTGTCTACAACACAGGAATCTTCTACACACATATGACACTTTTTCATTCTTATCCATTCATCTAGAATGTTGGATAAGGTGCTTAGTTGTCTTATCTTCTAGTTGTTTCTAGAGACATTGTAGGCACTTCCTAAGAGGCCTTTATATACAGGCACTCCAAGTGTACTCTTAATAATGACATATTGAATACATTGTCATTATGATCATACTCTCTCTCTCTTTGGTCTACTGTGTGCTTGTGTTTGAGTTCTTAGTTCCTGGGTGAATCTTGCTATTAGGAAAATTCTTACATGGTATCAGAGCTTTTGGAGATTTTCTCATCACATAGTTGTTCAAAACCATCATCTTGCTTCATCACCACAGCCCGACTCTGGAGTATCATAGAAATTGAGAGTGTTCAGTGCCAGATCTAACCTCACTATTGCATCTGGAATATTGATTCAGTGAAAATCGGCTATAAAGCTGCCTACCCTGGGCCAAAGTCGATGGTGAGGCAAAAAAATTTTGCAAACTGGCACCCGAAGGACCGATTTGTAGAATTGGTATGATCATTTCAGATCTGTACATTTAATTTTTAGATCTGCATTTTTTTCATTTGCATCACTACTATTTTTTTTGGATCTGCATCATTTTCTGGAAATTTTATGGCCATAGGGCCATAGGAGAGATTTTTTGCAGGTGAAGATTGAAGCTTGTTGGTGCAAATCTAATATTTGCATCACATTCAGAAGGTCCAAAAACCCCCAGATTGGATTTTGTTTCATCCAAATCGGACATCTGAGGCAAAATCTAAAGCCATTTGTTTCTTTGGAGGCACGGCGACGATTCAAAAAAAATAAAAATAGCAGCGATTTTCAAATAGCGATATCTTCCTCATATGGACTCCTTTTTGCAAGCAATTTTTTTTGTTTTGGGTTAGGATTTTTTAATCTATACATTGGTGCAGGTGGTTTGAGAACTCTATTCCTGAATTTTTTTGCAACTCCAAAATTCTAATTTTACCACTTAAAATGTTTAGTACGAGCTCATCTAGACTCCAAATCAAGTTCCATTTTTTTTGAAAGTGCATTTTTTTTTGTCTACTTTCCAGATCTACAATCATATTATAGGTTTTTTAGATAGAAATACTACTTTCAAAAATAGGCCCTAAATTGGCAAGTGGCTACCAAGTGCCTAAATCATACATTAGGGGGGGTTTCTTTGATTTTCTTTTATTCTTTGGGGATTCATTGATTGATCTCATGGAGTCTTGTCAGATTTGTTAGTTTGGTATTAGACCACAGTTGACAACAAGGAACTATTACAAATGGAGGACTTTGATAATTGACCATCTAAGAGAACATCCAAGATTGCTTCCTTGTCTCTATTCAATGCCACCACATTTTGATTTGACATATATTATCAAGCTTAATCAATTTCTGCGTAAAAGTATGAGTAGGGAATCTTTTGGTCCTCTTAGATTGGCACATTTTTCTTGTGATATTTGGTGGTCTATTTGGGAAGCATATGGAGATCCATGTGATCCTCCATCTTCAAAGGACTTTCTACATCTAGTCACTCTAGCTATGGTTTCTTCAACCTCAGATGAGATCACACCTCCAACTCATGTTGCTCCTACTGATCATGTTCCAGCCACAGATGCTTCAGATTTAGTGCAGCAAGATACTTTGTCTTCCTACTCTACCTTCATGCGAAGACTTCCTTTCAAAAATTGCAGGCCTATTCATGGAGTCTCACATTGAAGATGTGGGAGACATTATTGATAACATTCGTCTTCTCTTTGAGGCAGATATTCCATCATTTTTCGTAGTGACAGATTCATGTACTTTAGCATTGCAGGGTACTCATGGTCTTCTAGGTGATGATTTCTTGCCAAACATTTTAGCTCTATTCTTAGAGTCCCACACAGTAGATATGGGAGACTTTCATGATAATTTATCGCTTCTCCTTACTGAGGCAAATTCTTCTATAGTTATTGCACATTCTCTACATGATCAATCCTTCCAAGTTGACGTGATTGTGGATTCTTATGTACACCATTTGCAGGAGATCTCTTTCACATTTGAGAAGATAGTTGGTTTCCTAAAGTAGGTTCTACATCACTCCTTGTTCAATTTGCACTTCTCTTCAGTAGTTTTGGAGGAAGCCATCATCAGTGTCGACACAAGGACTTTTGGACAGGTTTTAGAGACACCGGTCATCATAGAGATTCCTTCTCTATACAGGTGACACATCTCACAAGTACCCTTGCCATTGTTTCTTCCAAAGGGGAAGAACATCATTCAAAGGTCATGGTTCAGCTTCTACATCGGAGCATTCCTCGCTGATTGGCACACTACTTTTAAGGGGGGGGGACTACCTTATCTCCTTCTCCTTTTTGGGGGGAACTTTTTCCTCTTAAGGGGTCTTGTCCTTCTCCTTCTTTCTTATGTATATAATGGATGTATGTTGTAATGGGGGGTCTTGATTACTCAATCCATCTGTGCATCCTCTTTCATCTCTTTTTTTGGGGGAGGGTTTTTCCCATGAGGTTTTCCCTCTTTCCCTGCTTTATGAGAGATTTGCATTTTCATTATGTACATGGGTACCTAACATGGCCTAGTAGTCAGGACCCAACTTGCATTTCATCCTAGTTTTTTGAACTTAAGTGCATTCCCCTAAGTTGCACTTAAGGGGGGGTGTTGGTGTAAATAAGTATTGACTTATTACACTTACTTAAGTTTACTTAGGTTAATGCATTAGTTTATTATTATGTATTATTTTATTTGTGACACGCTTAGGAGTTTGTGCACTCTTGTGAGTTGTCATGATGATATCATAGGGGTCTGCACCTCTTTTAAGCACATGTTGTCTACAACACATGCATCTTCTACACACATATGACACTTTGTCATTCTTATCCATTCATCTAGAATGTTGGATAAGGTTCTTAGTTGTCTTATCTTCTGGTTGTTTCTAGAGACATTCTAAGTGCTTTCTGAGAGGCCTTTATATACAGGCACTCCAAGTGTACTCTTAATAATTACATATTGAATACATTGTCATTCTGATCATACTCTCTCTCTCTCTCTCTCTCTCTCTCTCTCTCTCTCTTTGGTCTACTGTATGCTTGTGTTTGAGTTCTTAGCTCCTGGGTAAATCTTGCCCTTAGGCAAATTCTTACAAATGTTAAATTTTACTGATGGTGCCAAGCATAATCGAACGCTTCCAAGTGCCTTTCTATCTAAAAGATCACAGTCGTCATTTGTCATAGATCCCTAATTCTTGGTTTTTCCTTCCAATGGCTTCCATAAATCCTTCTGATAAAGATAGTCCTCCATTTGTATCTTCCATAACTGAAAGTTCTGCCCAATAAACTTGTCAACCCTCAACTTACCCTTGTCTTCCATTGCTCCCACTCAACTATGAGACTCCCACTCAACCGTGAGACCTTCCTACGGAGGATCACTAAAAAAATAGTGATAGTCTAGCTAAAAAAATGACAACCATCTAGCTCTAATACCACTTGTTAGGATTAACCTCAAACATAAATAATAGTTACATGCAAATATAACCAATACTAGAAAATAGTAGATTGCATAAAAGAGAATACAAGACACCAAGATTTAATGTGGTTCACCTAATCCCTAGGCTACGTCCACCAATAGCAAGTCCAACATTATTATTATCTAGTGATTACAACCTTATTACAATCTATAATCCCTTACAGCTCAATACCACCGCAAGAAGCTACAATATCACCATTCATTATGAAATACCTAACCCTAAGTCTTTTTATACAAGCTTTTTTTTACACAAAATTAGGGCTAGAATAATAGAAAAATAGTAGCTGACACCTTTTACAATATAAGGGTTGTGGGGGCATTGCCCCTCGACCCCACCCTATAATACTACAGGGAGTACACTTGGGACGTTGTCTCAGGACCTCGCACGGGTGCTACCCCTTAACCCTGTCTTCGGGACACTACCCACAAACCCCTATAGAAATAATATGGATGGAAACCACGCCGAATAAACCTCTGAGTCTAATTAGGCTCCACATCACAACAATCTCCCACTTAGAGACTAATCAGACTCCACAATAATAACAATGACTATGCATCTTGGTACTGCATCTTAGATGTAAGATAATGAACAAACATTAGGAACTACTTTCCTAATACTTTGTCTTTGAACTACTCTTTGTAAATTAGGCACAACTTTCGTATGTCTTTGACTTAGACTATGTGCACTTGACCATGTCATCAGGACATAATGTAGAACATGTCAATGATTGTGCATCATTAGAAAATCAAAACATTGTCTATACCATTAAGATCTGTGTATGCTACTCAACTAGTCTTTACAAAAACCATACTATGTTGACATCATTGACAAACATAGTCATGAATGCAAAATGTCAATATTTTTTAATGCTTAGGATACTCCCCCAAAGTAATATCATCAACATTCATGCTAACACCACTATGGTCATCAAAATTTAACAAATCAATAAAAAATTGGCACCATCCTTACTCAAGCAACCACAAGTATAGGTGTTGATGCAGGAGCATCTTGGGTGCAAGGGCAATCTTGCATCACCCAAAAATATTTTATCTCAAGTCTTCTCTATTTTAATAAGGACTAGTAGGCAGGGTGGTTACTATTTATGGGAACTTACTATTTTTAGTAAGTTTGTCATACGAGCTCGGAATGTTCTCATTTTCTACAAGAAGGTTCATTTTAGAGTTATAAGCCTACCATAAAAATCTCATTGCTCAAGCATTAGTATCAGAAGTTATTGCAGATTTTTGATGTAAAAATTTGTAAAAAAATCTTTAGGCTCACCATTGGAGGCCTTAGAGTGCCCGGATGAGGTTTGAAAACTTGATAGAAGGGTGTATTGTAGTTTTAAGCCTATAGATCAGGAGCTGGCATTTTCAAAAAGTGGTTATAATAGCCAATCAAAGCAATAGTTTGTGAATTATGGCCTTCAAAAGTTAGGCTACCAAAATTTCTAAAATAATTTGTCAAAGATGTATTTGGCCAATTCTATGTGTATTGTTAGGATCCATCGGCCCTAGGTATTAAGTTTGAGCATCTAGAACCTTTTCGAGCTGCATAAAACTGCCTATTAATGAAAGGCCCGAAACATTGTCTAGGACAGCTCTAGGTGATAGTTCACAGCACTATCTTGTAGATTACTGTAATGAAGGTGCCATTTGGGTTAGCATATTGTAATTGAGAATTCTGTAATTTCACATTTGCGACGATAATAAGAAGTCCATATTTTGTTCTCACATTTGTTGTTGTTTCTTTGTTTCTGTTATGAGTTTCTAGTATTAAGGGGAGTCCCCTGCATTAGATGTCCTTTATCATCCACTAACCTACCATAACCTTATAGATGCACGACTCATAGATGTCAGCTATGAAGGGTTTATCTAACATAACTCGTTCCCTATGTATGAGAATATATATGATATGATAGATGTTCACTAATTTGGTGGTCGACTCCCAACATATCCCAATTAGGAGATGGAATGATGTCATACTAGAATCTCATCTCTTTATAAGTTCCATCAATGTAGGTCTTTGAAATCTCATCTCAAGGTGATGGTAGACCTACCAAAGACCTGAAGATAAATATCCAAACTAATCACCGACCAAGCTGTCATTGGTGATTACTTTGGATATTTTTCCTTAGGTAAATGTTTTTTTTAAACAAAACTTGTTGGTCAAAAATTCAACCAATGCTTTCTAGCATTGATCAAACATTTGACCAAGTTTGTTCGAACTCTCGACCGAAGCATTGACCAAGATGTCATTGTGGGTTTGACATCCTAGTCGATTGAGGATTAGAATTGGTCAAACTTTCAAGCAATCTTTGGTCAAAATTTTGACCAAAGCATCAACCAGGATGTTGTCGTGGGTTTGGCATCCTCGTCAATGCTTTGGTTAAAAGTTTGATGAAGTTTGTTTGAAAGTTCGACGGCCATTCTCACAAATAAGGGAGGCCATTTTTTACCAAATTGTGCATCAAATTTTTGAATCTAACAAGAATTGATAAAAGTTTCAACAAGGAAAATAGCAACAAAGAAGGTTGTAGATCATTTAACGAACATGAGTCAAAAATTTGACCAATTTTCTTCAAAAAATAAGGCCAATTCTACAAGTCCAGGTTCTAGGTGCTTGCTTCAGTCCATATAGAGCTTTCTTTAGTCTATATTACATATCTTTGTATTTTATCAAAGGAAAACCTTCAAGTTGCTCAATATACACCTCTTCTTCAAGTTCACCATTCAGGAAAGCTGACTTAACATCCATCTTATTTATGTTTTTGTTCCCAATGCTCTATTCAGGAGGGTGATTCTTTGATATACTTCTTTTAGGATTTTTCAACTCAACTCTTTCTTCTCTAGGATCAAACCTCTTCTCTTCAATCTAATTCCCATTCTATAAATCATTGCTAGTCTCAATGATAACTTTTACATTTTCATGGTTACCCTTTGGATCAACAATAGTTACCAAAGCTATATCTTCTACTACTTCCTCTTCGTTAACCAATCCAAGTTCATTATTTTTATCATCACATTCATTCAAGAATATTTTCATACTTACTTTAAATTCTTCATCTTCATTAGAAAGTGAACTCTTTATAGATTTTATTACTCCCTTAGGACATCTAGATGAAAATTGACCAAACTCTTTACATATCCAACAAAAAAATATATATACCTTATGTCTCTCTTTTCATAAGTAGATCAACACCTTCTTTGATCTTCATGTCTTCTTCAAATCTAGATCTATCTTTACTTGTACTTTTATTCTTTTGTATGTAACAAAAGGATTCTAGATTTGGAAACTCAATGCTCAATTCTTTTCACAAATCTAATAAATCACCAAGAATCTCCATCTTTTGGGTGTCAAAATTTCCTCTCTCTGACTTAAGACTATCTTTTCTGAAATGACTTGTCATTGATCTACCAAAGCTATTAAGTTTTCTATTCAAGGACCCGATGCTATGATACCAATTGTTAGAATATATAGTCCACCAATATAACTGAGAAGGGAGGGGTGAATCAGTTATCCAACTAATATCTCTATTATCAACCTTATTAAACTTTAACCATATGAGCAATATAATCAGAAACCACAAGAAGATACTCATGCAAAATAACACCAGATATGTTAACTAGAGAAACCCTTGATCAGAAGGAAAACCCTAGTGGGCATGGTACCCACAAGATGATGTACTAATATAAATGTTCCTTGTTAGAAGATGGACCCTATTAGGACTCAATAACAACATCTAGTACATATCAATCCCAGTTAGAAGACTTTGAATCCCTATTAGAAGATTCCAACCTTGTTAGGAGTTGTTCCAACCCAACTAGACCCACTTCCTAAACATCTTCAAGGGAAAGATCAATAAACCCACTATCCAAATTATCTCTATGTTATTCCTTGTAGAATAATAGAAACGGATAGTACTGCTCCTTCCTCTCTCTGTCCTATCAGCTAGACTTCTAATCTTGATCTTGTAACCAGATCACAAATCTCACATCCAATAATCGCTTGGATCGCTTACTCACATTCAGAAAAAAAATTGTAATAAGATAATTAATTAATTTACAATTACAATATCATTGTTGGCTCACATTCTATACAACTTATCATGCGTGTGACATTGGGGCCTTTGCATCTACTGAGATCATCACCAAACTATCATAAGTCACTAGCTGATCGTGCATCAACAGATTATATCATTGTCAAAAGATATAATAATGAGATTGTGGAAATCTGATAATGTTAAAAGATATAATGCAAACATTAGAAACCACTTATTAAGTACTCTATCTCTATATTGCTCTTTATAAATTAGGTACAAATATTTTACACCTTCGACTAACATGCTACAGATTGAACCTTCACATTAGGACATTGTACTAAACATGTCCATGAATGCACATCACCAGAAAATCAAAACATTGTCCATACAACTAATATCTATGTCTACTACTCTGTCAATCTTCACAAACTCACTGTTACATTGACATCAATGACAAACAAAGGCATGAATGCAACATGTCAATACTCTTCAATACTTAGGATACTCCCCCAAAGTAGTATCATCAGCATTTATGCTAACAGATTCTACCCTTATTCAAATACTATTTCATTTTACAATGATTTTGTTTATCCTATATTAAATATGTTGGGGGATGTAGTAGAAAGGATTCTTAGAAATGTTAGGAGTTTGATTAAGCCCTCTAGATGCTATGATGAAGGAAAACAATTAGGGCATGATTGGGGAGTGTCCTTCTATTTGAAAGTTACACAATTATTAGGGTTTTTGGGTGCCCTCAGCCACCAAATGTCCTCCCTAAAGTTGTTCAAGAAAAGTTAGGGATTGTTGAATTCTTCTAGCAGTTGACATCTACAAATAGGGAGTATATGGACCAAAATGTTAGAAAGGGGACATTCTTCTATAGATGTTCTAAGTGTGGAGATTTTGAAATTGGTAAGAATGCAATTGAAGAAACTAATGCATTTCATACAAATTATAAATTACCAACTACTCCTGCAAGAACATATGATCCTTTTGATGTTGTTAGGAATGCTTTGAGGGAAATGAAAGGATACAACTTGCCATTGACCAAAAAAATATTGGGAAGAGGATGTCATTGCAGATTATTTGGATGAGAATGTATGTAGATATGGATAATAAAATGGAGAGATTCAATGGGTTTTGAAAAAGAAATGAAGAGAATTTTCCAATCTTTAAAAGGATTATATCATGATTAAGGGTACTTTCCTAGATTTTATAAATGTATTGCAAATTATGATGAAATTATAGCCCAAGTCCCTGATGAAATAAAGAATAGAGTAAACCTTGAATCTCCTAAGCTTGGCATTGTAATAGAAGTAGAAGATGATGAGGAACAACCTGAAAGATCAATATGTTCTCAACAAAGCAGGAAGAAACATAAAATGATTGAGATTCCTCAAAAAGAAAGGGAGAAAGCCCTACAAATTATGCCAAGTGGCAGCCAATACTTCAATGATGCAAGGCAAAGATTCTAATGAGGATGAACAAAGGGAAAAGAAATTGGAGTTGTGGGCTAGGATGAGATGATAGGATCATTGAAGCCAAAGAGTTTATGAAAGATAACAAACTTTTAAAGACAAAAGAATTTAAAAGATTCCTTTTCAAATTAAAGAAAAGTGAATTGTTATTGCAATTAAAACTAGGTGACTCTGATTAAAAGGTAGCACAATTGATTAGAAAGCTAAATGAGTATGATCCTAAAAGTAAGACCCTAACTATTGAAGAAGCAAGAGAACTGATAAAAAGAAGTGGCAGTGAGGTTGTAGGTCCGTATTAGTAGAGTTTCAAAACCAGGTATTGGTCCATAATAGAATTTAGCATTTTATATCCTCCCAAGACTAGGCCAAATTGAGTCCCAAGTTAGCACCATCCTAAAGGTATACAAATTTCATAGTTAGAATTATAGGTCTCGGGTTTCAAGATCGAAAATGAATTTTGATTCTGACAAGTTTTTAACAGTCAAACCTAGATCTGAAGTGCATGTGTCGTCTATTATCCCTCAAGGTGTGTATATCATTATTATTTTCCTTTAGCATTTACTTTGGTACATTAGATATGATGTTGTATCTTGTTGTTTATCATTGCATAAGTCTTTTACTTTACATATCATATGCATACATTTCTATCATTATAGGGAATACCCTTTATCTAGATTGTGCATTAGCATCCCTTCATCCTTTTCAGTTATGCTAGTTAGATTTGTCCTAAGGGGGGTGGGGGGTTTGTATTGCAATGTATATTAGAAGTAGGGATCTACCCTTCACAAACATTTTCCATATCACACCTTGAATAATTAAATATGTTGTATGGATAATTGTTTACAAAATATAATGCTTTAAAGGATATACAAATTCAACCCCTTGGCCCTCTTAATATATCAAATGTTTGAGAGAATTCCATGTTTGAAAACTGTGAAAATTAGTCAAGGAAATGAGTAGAATACTTAGCTTTTATCAAACCAACAACGACCCACCTTATGACATCTCATATAATTTAACTTGACATATCCAATATGGTTGTGGCCTAGCCATCAAGAACCTTGGGAGTGATTAACCTTGAACTCTTTCAAGAGAGGGACTTTGATCTACATGTTCCTACCATTATATTGTGTAAACTTTGTGGTCAATAATGAAATTTTTAATCTTATTCATATGACAATTTTCTAACTATTATTGGAGTTGTTAACATTTTGGTTAGCCATAAAGGGATCTTGGTATCTTTAATTGAGTGTCAAGTTTTGGTAAGTGATACTTATTGAACAGGATCTTGGTGGCTTATCATGGTAGGATATTCATTATACATTATATTATTCATATGATGTTAATAGATCCTATTGAGTTGAAGCTTTGACAATCGTATGTTTAGTTCTCTTGGTATAAAGTGTGCTAATCATTTTCTTTAGACCTTCATGAACATGGAGATACCCATCTCAAGTTTTAAAAAATTCCATTATTATACATTGAGATAGTCTTGACTCAATTAAGACCTTAGCAATTGTGTACATTTGTCATTATTTCAGTTGATAAAAAAAAAAAATTTACTCATGTTGAATCATGTCATTTGACCATCAAAAATATTTATAATTCACCTTCATCTCTTTAGAAAGAAAAAAAATCCTCTACCTTTTGAGTAATAGTTAGTATAATGGTCATGGCTAATGAATCATATGAGTCTAGCAAAGAACACAATAAAGTTTGACATATTTCCTCTTCGTCAATCTTCACTTCCAAAGATTTTATTTAAGACACAAATATATTGAATGCTTCCTAGTGGTTTGAATTCTACATACCTTACATCCTAAAGGAATGGAGATTCCACCTCAAGAATATTTTGTTGACCAAATACTTGGCTTGATAAATCTCTTCCAATTTTTGCCACAAACATGTTATAGTGGATTATTCATGAAAATTAATAAGAAAAAAATATAAGGCATAATTAAATTAAACCCTTCTATTTTAGTCCATTATGGCATTCTAAGATGCTTAAGTAGCATATGTAGGTATTTAAAAATGTGTCTTCTTCCATTTTCAACTTCCACATCTCAAAGTTCAAATCGGAAAAATTTAGCCTCAATCCATCCTAAATTTCTTATTGTATACATATTTCATAATATAGATCATAAAGTTCTTTCTATACAATTTTCCAATCACATAACAATTAGCTATAATAACAAGGTAAGTGCACCAAGATGTTGGTCAATTAAGTGGGCACATGCAAAAAAAATCAAAATTTTGCATAACCCATGTGGATTACTTGAATTTCAAATTACTTTTGGCTTGGTAAATTGAGCCTCAAACAAGAAATATTAAAATATAAAAAACTCATCATGACCATCACGAGATATGAAGAAGAATATTTATTTTTAAACATTCTTAAGCTTATTTGCTTATAACTAGTGTGAGTTTTCTAGCACTAATATTTATGGATTAAATTCTACACAATGTGCATGGGTTATGTTTTAAGTAGGAAACAACAGGGGGGGGAGAGAATAGACTAAAGAGAGGGAGAGGGGTAGAGAGAATAGGAAAAGGAGATTGTATGCGACAAAGAGTTAAGGGGGAGAGGGAGATTAAGGGGGAAGATTAAGAGAGGTTGTATACGGCGAGATGGAGGGAGAGGGAGGGGATAGAAAGAGGAATGAGGAGACTATGTGCATGCGTGAGAGAGTGAGAGAGAGAGAGAGAGGGTGTTCGTAATAGGATAAAGAGAGGAGGAATAGGTAAGTAGAGGGAGAGGATAAGGGGAATAGGAAAAGGAGAGGGGGGAGAAATAGAGAAGGAGAAAGATAGAGGAAATAGGAATAGGATAATATGGACTAGAATGGGAGAGGGGGAGAGAGGAAGGGGAGAGAGTGATAATAGGAGAGAGGTTCATAATAAGATAAAGAGGGAGAAAGAAGGGGAGAGAGAGGGGAGCAATAGGATAAGTAGAGGGAGAGGGATAGAGGGAAGGAGGAGGGAGAAACAGGGAGAGAGAGAGGGGGGGTGGAGAGAGAGAAGTGGGGGAGAGATAAGGGGGAAGGGAGAGAAAGAGTACGAGAAGGGTGAGAGACATGAGGTAGAGAGGGAACAAGAAGGAGAAGAGTGCAAGATACATGACATAGAGAGAGAAAAGCGAGGTGGAGAGAGATGAAATAGATGTCAAGTAGGATAATTAAGACTCTCAATACATAGAGACATCGATGAAGGAAGATGAGAGTGAGAGGAAACAAGAAGAGTCATGCATGTATACAGATACACATACATACATCTATATAAATATATGTATATAGAATTATAGATATATGTATATAAAAACAGACACATATTATATACCTAAATCTATACATATTTGTAGTGTATGCTCAATTTAGAAGCACATATTTTTATGTCTTCATTGCCCATACAAGTTATGAAGACCTTGGATATGCACTTTTTTCTTTTCATGACTCGAGCTAGTTATGCAAAATTCTAAAGTATACTTTGTTTTTCAAAACACAAGCAAATTATGTTGTACATCAAAAACTGTATGAGTTTCCGCTTGGTAAGAGGGTTGGAAATTACCCTAAGGCTTGCAAGCCCATTTTCTGTCCAGTATTGTCCCTTTACATATTTTTTCATCTTCCAACATGATTTCTCAACTTTGATGTCGTCATGTTTACAAATGATCAAGTGGGCATCTCTAAAATTACCAAAATAATCTCATGTCTTTTTGGCTTTCTAACCATATAATTTTTTCTATTTTTGGACAACCTTACCAAAGTAAACTTAATTTTCTTTACTAGTGTCTTGATAATCCTCACAAATATATGTCTACCATTTTTTAATAACTTTCGATATACTTGACCAAATTTAAAATAAATTACATATTTACTATTTTAGACTAGATTCTATACAGTTTCAAAAAAAGAATTTTTTTATATTCAATTATTTTGATGCAAGTTATATTAAGCCCATGAAGAGGGGGATGTAGTCATTTCAAAGAATCGTTTTTTTTTTTTAAATCAATTAAAAATTACCAAAAAAACACACAACTTCTAGATCTCAATCTTACCCATCAACAAAAGGATTTTTCAAAATACTAAATCTAACTATATATTAGTGCACATAGAAATAGCTATGTTAAGGTTTTTTTTTTTTTTTAATTGGGAATAAATTTTTATGCGCAAAAGGTTTGACCCTCTGTCTTATCTATTGTTTAAAAACTTTAGTAGTTTAGAACTAAATTAAAATTACTACAACTCTTATTCATTGCACAACTAGTTTTGAGTTTATGACTCTCAATGTATCTTTGAAGTTTAGGTTCCCCTGATTTTAGAAGAAGAAAAAATGTGGCCACTCATACCTCCCCTTTTGCACACAATCTTATTGCACTTACCCAACAACTAAAACTGAAAGTGACAATACTTTAATATTACTTGAAAGAAAGTAATCTGTATAAAAATATCCTTATTCATCAATACTAAAGAAATAATATACAATCTATAATTATTATAGGAAGACAAAAGAACACAATAAAATAATAAATAGTAAAATCATGGAAAAAAAACTCAAAACCTACATAGACATGTTAATGAAATTAAAAGATCACAACATGCAAGTTGCAATGCAAGTCTTTACATCAATATTTTACCAATAATTAAACTTGAATTAATTTTAGTGGCATTTCAACGATACGTGTGCACCTATAAATTCCCATACTCAAACTACTTCCTCGAACACCAATTTATATAATATTCAAATATACAAACTATCAAATTAAACTCAAAGCCACGACTTTAAAACGAGACTCGCATGTAGCACCAATATTGGGTAGAAGCTATTCAACAACCCTGTAGAATACAATCCACTATTTAATAGAAAATTATTTACTTCTTTCATATGTCACCATGAACACCCCAAATATAGCACTTTTTTTTAGCTTCGCAATCTCCTCAAATCATGTAAATGGTATACATCATGTTAATATTCTCAATAAATTCCTCTACTGTTGACTCTTACACGTCATAAAAATTTATCATAGGCTATCACAATGTCCTTAAGTAAAAATCTCATGTTGCAAGAAATGGGCAATTTAGTACACCTTGGCATATTCCACAAGTTAGTACACCTTGGCATATTCCAAAAGTACTAATAATATGTGGAATGCATGATGCGAACTGAAAATGGCGTGCCTATTTTGGTGGAACACAATATCAAATTAAATTAAATATGGTGTTGTTTGCATATATTTATTTTTCTTTTTGAATTATGTGAAAATAATCATATTATTTTCACAAAGATTGTTTTTACTACTTTCACAAAGATTGTTTTTGCTACTGGTGACTTTCTGGCAATCAACATTTACTAATTTCAAAAGACCCTCTTCATTTTAGATGTGAAATATTTAATATTTTATCATAATTTGATAGTATGTTATTTTGGAAAATTCTCACATTTCTTTCTAAATTGGAGGCACGAGATAGTTGTTTCATGAGTTCAATTCATAGACACCTTGAGTGTTTCCCTATTGCTGTCATAGAGAAGAGAGGAGAGTTTTGTGACTTAGATGTCTAAGTGTTAAAAATAGACACTTATCCTCTTTCTGTGTAAGTGTTTTGCTATAAGTGTTTCTCCACTTATATCCTATGTCCATGTCATTTATTAGTTTTATTTTTGTTGATTCTATGCAATCAAATTATATTCCATATTTTTATACAATTCAAAAATGTCATTGCAACATATTCACATTGTTTCCCAACATATAATCTAAAACTTTCATAGTATATTTTGTTTTTAACCTAAAATAGAACTTGTTTCAATCACATTCACTTTTGAACAACACCTAGAAGATTTTGAATCCAACCAACTTGTGAACTTTTAGATGTTATTTCATATTCTGATAAAACCTCTGGAGGACCAATTCAACATTAAAACATTAAGCAAAATCAGTGAACATGCAACTCAGCCTTAGATGATGTGAACTTCTAAAATAGTATCATAAATGTTCTATGGTAAGACTGCTCAGTCAGCCTTTGATAAGTAATAAAAAATTGGGGTCTTGACCTTACAACAACATAATGTACGAATTTATCTTAAATTTTGAGCTTTCAAAAGAGTACAAATCCACCCTAATTACACACCATGTATCTAAACCAAAATGGTAAATAAGACGTCTACAAATGTGAACCAATCCCTTGGAATGAATTATGTTTACAGTTAAATAAGATTGTGACCTCAATTCAAACAACCAAACTATGCTACTCGTAGATTTTGTATTTCACAATGCATGGCTTACTATATAAAGAAGTAGATATTCCAATTTTATATCAAGTCCTTCCTAATGATCAACATGCACAGAAGAATTGCAATATTTACATGAGCTACTACAATAGGCACCAAAGCCGGGAAAAACTTTATTGCCACAAGAACTTCATAGCAAACTCACAATCTATAATTCTTGTATTCTGTGTTTATACGGTTTAAAAATGTACCGTAAATGTGATCAATTTCAGGCTTCCAAAATTATTGTATCCAACGCAGTATTATAAATAATTTGGAGTTAGTTTTTCCATTTCACACATACAGCAGGCAAAACACCCTACAGTTTATTTGTTTACTCCAATTCAGCCAGGCGGGCACTAGTAGTATCAATTGACAAAGAAGTCAGTCTTGTCTTGGCAGTCTGATTAGCAAATGTCGATCAAATGAATTCAGCACTACTTGTTTTACTCTCCTTTGCTAAATTTCTAATACAGAATGTATACAACTGTCTTCATAATCCAATCTTCATAATCTGAAGCCAAAGAAAGCATTTTGAGGAAATTCTTAAAACAGGAATATGAGATAGTGCTGTTCTCTACTTCTCCAATTGCCACCATATTTTATATTCCAAGGCCCATGGAGTTTTTTGAGCCAGTGCTAGGTATTTCTATTGGTGTGCAAAGCACTCCCTGTCATATTTGCTCAACTACTGTTTTTCATTGCCGGAACTAAACTACTGTAATATTGCTTACTTCCCTCGACTCATGGAATGTTAGAGCTTACTGTCCATTTCTAACGTCATCATTCAGGTAACATCAATGTTTATCATTAGCTAACTTTGGCAGATCTAGTAGTCTGGATTCTGAATCAGGAATAAAGAATCATTTTAACTCTTTCGAGCTATGTGATGATATCTTGTGTGTCTAGTCTCTGTACTACCCCTTTTCCGTTCCAAACTGACAGAAGATTCCCATCATTTTATTGTTATTACAAACTGCCACCAACTTTGGTACACTGAAACCAATGCCAATTGAGGTCCTAATTGCTTCTCAAGTCTAATGATCCCAGGAAGATGGGGCATCCTGTATACGTAGACATGCTGCTTGCAATTTAGCATTCATTTGCAATAAAACTATCGAGTTCGAGATGAACAAAAAAAATAATGTGAAGCATTGGCATAGATCACAAACCAGCAGCTGTGTCTGGAAAATAAAAGCAACATTCTAACTAAAAAACACAACAATATTTTCTGATTCAAAATGGTTCAATTCATGGAACAAAATATGGTGATCGATTCATGAGGATCGTGTAATTTGCTGCT
This sequence comes from Cupressus sempervirens, assembly GCA_028749045.1. Taxonomy (NCBI): domain Eukaryota; kingdom Viridiplantae; phylum Streptophyta; class Pinopsida; order Cupressales; family Cupressaceae; genus Cupressus; species Cupressus sempervirens. The sequence continues at coordinate 87,782,364 of CM053786.1, read as the reverse complement.
TGCCACGATAGCAAAGAACAAGAATTTGAATTCCTGACTAACAAATGTCTGCAAACACTCAAGGAATGTAAAGAAGCAAAAATAAGACTAAAATTACCGTAACAACAGCAGTTAAAAGAAACATTGATGGCTGGTACTATTTTTCTGTTAACAAAAAATCAGAAAAGGACATTTCCCTTCCATGATGGCGCATTGTCACCAGTTTATGTTTGAACTCCCAGTTGTGTAACAGTCACAAAATAGTATATATAGAAAACATTATGTGTAATGAAGGCAAAAACAAAGAAGAGACACATGATTAAAGATATGGAACTCATCACACAAAACCTATTTACCTCTCATGGAACAAATGGTGTTCTTATCATATGGCCTTCAGTTCTATTGATAACAGAAGCAAACTTCCCAAGTATAGGTTGTTCAAAAAAGTACAGTCTTTTGCAAAATATAACTCTGATCCATAAGGAAGTCAAGACCAGACACAGACTTATTTACAAGGTATCCTCAAATTGTACTAACAATGAGGAAATCTATTCTAATAACAATAACAGTATTTGCCATAAGCCTAAATAATATGGCAACAAATATTTATAAAAGAACAGTTCATTATCATATTAACCCTACTAGCAAGGTATAAGAAAGTAAATCATTACCCAAATTAAATTACATGTTGCACAGGGCAGTGGCTACTGGAAGATGATCACTGATATGCGTCTTGCAAAACGCCAGACACCCTGTAACAGAGAGGAAAACTTCAACAAAAATGCAGCTCCCAGAAGGCATGCCATTACAATCATCTTATTAGAGCCTGTTGGTCCAGTTCTGTTTAGAAAATAAGATAGATGATTAAGAGTGCTGGATGTTTGCTCCAAATTTTCAAGAGCACCACTAATGTGCTGATCTACACAACAATCACAAGGCTCCAGTGCAGCATCCATTGCCTTCATTTTACCATCTGGGATTATTGGATTTGATCTAGGTTTCACTCTGTGTATCAATTGTGATGATGTGATTTTTGATTCAGCCAGCTCTGCTCTTTCTTTCATGCAGGTGCAAGTCAGCATGGTACCTTTGCTGTGAGCACTAACAGCAGCAGCCTTCTTCGGACCAGAAGTACTGGCAACTTTTGAAGGTAGAATAGCTTTTACAAGTTTTAACTTAGCTAGATACCCCATCACAGAAGAGGCATAAGAAGGAATACGCTGCCACAATTTTGAAATTCCTGTTGAGGGTTTCGGTTCTCCAACGGAATCCACTTCTGATGAGTTTTGGATTGATTCTGTCTTTTCTGGATAAGGCTCTCCAGATGAAGTTCTTGGGCAGGCTAGTACCTCAGATCCAGTTATTGAATCACTTGAATAATGGTACATGCCTTGCAGCTCTGGATCACTTTTTGATGATTCAAAGTTATATTTTGGGATTCCAGTGTTAGCAGTTGTAGTTGAATTCTTATTGACCTCTGATAAATGTTGTTCCACCTGAATTTGACCAACTATGTCAGGATTGGAAATTCCAGATTCATTAACTGAAATCATCTTCTGGTGCTGTAACTGGTGCTTATCTACACCATTGCTCACAAGTTTTGAAGTTGTGAGTAAGGAATTTGCAGACATCTCGACTATCTCTGAGATCTTAGGATTCAGAGATAGACCATATGTGCAAGCCTGTGAGGGCATAGGGTACACAACATGATTAATTATAAATTTATTCTGAATATCAACAGTATCTTGCAGTAAATCAGGAGAGGGACTGTTGATTCTATGAACATTTGACTGTACCAAATCTGCTTTAATATTTTCAGGCTGGGTGGCATCTCCTGGCAATGACCTGTCTCTACCTCCAACAGAACTAGCTTTGCAGAGCTTCATATCAAGCCCACCACCTTCACAATGGTCATGCAGAGGACCTGCAATATAAGAATAAAATCAGTTAGTAAACAGAATAAATTCTTAATCTATCATAAAAATTGCAGGGCACCGGTAAGTGAGGTGACTATGCAAAGGAATAGTTGAGGCTCCCAGACAAGAAATTACCATCTCTGATGCTGCCCATTTCTCTTGACACAGTTGCTGGTGCGCGTTTATGGTGTGGTGTTCCAGGCTGAACCACGTGCATCACAGAATGTCAGTTAACAAGACATAACGCATAAAGAAAACCAGCTCGTATGACTAATTTGGATAAGTGAAGGCATTTATGGATGCTGCCAGAACATAATTCAGACAGATGCAAGAGCTACCTAATTTCTACCCTATATTGTTAAGAAAGTAAATGCACATACCTCTGAGTTCTGAGTCTTGCTGTTTAAGGTATCAAGAAGCACTTTTTTCTCTTTTGGATCATACACTGAATCACTTATATCCAGATTGCCCAATCCTGTCTGAGGGCGGCTTATGTACATATCTTCTTGGTATTGTTCAGCATAATCTTCTCGGTAAATCTGCAGACGGATCCTTTTCTTAGCAGTAAACTGACTCAGCAAATCCTCTGGAACTGTTTCCTGCCAACATTTCTCTTTTCGGGGACGCAATTGGACTTCAGCAGCCATGAGATCAGCATGGCAATCAACCTGCACTGGAGAAGAATTATTATCCTGTAGCTCCTCTGGAGAAATTAAGAAATCATCAAGTTCAACGTACTCTCCTCCCTCCAAAACTTGATTAAAATCGGTAAAGTCGAGATCAAAGAAATAATCCAGTTGGTGAGAATTATCTGCCTGGGATGCTTGAGCAGCATTTGCTAATTCTTCTATAAATTTTGATTCTTCATAAGGTCCATTTACAGTATTAAATAACTGATATTTATCCACAAGACCAGACTCCACAAAATTTGAGCTGACTAAACTCTGCCTGTCTACCTGAGGATATGCAGCAATTTGTTGCAAATCTGAACCTTCCCAGTTCAAATTAACCTGAAATAAAATCCAAGATAATGAAATTGACAATCTTTTTCCCTTCCAGTCAATTGAGGATTTGTATACCAGAATATTTCATCAGAATTTAAAACATATCCAACATTGTCAAACAAATAAACTTCATTTGTTAGAAAAGTTAAATTATTACAGGAATAATTCATTTTAAAATATCTTTTCATTCCATGGGAAGAGTCCCTTAAAGTCCAGATGACGTCACAAACATCCCAGAGACTTTGGACTTGTAGGTGACCTGTCTTTTTCATTTAATGCATTAAAAATTTAAATGGTAATCTATTACACAATATAACACTAAAAATCCCTAAAAAGATAAATGGGGAGAACTGTCATTGCAAACTTAGCACATTGTATTTTACCTTCCAAAATGTCAGCATCTTTTAGTGCGTTTAAAATGAAACTATTCAAATAAACATCATCAAATTTTGGGAAAGATTTTGCCATAACCGATAGTGTATAGCCATCTTGGAAACTTAAAGAAACATAAAATATCCTCTTAAGAAATCAGAGACTACTGTTGTGTTCTAAAGTTGTAAACACACACACCCCACTGCAAATGTGGACCCCCTCTTTTTCACTTTCTAGATTAGTGTTTAGCATGGTTGTCCTGTGCTTAGCAACATTTTCTTAGTCTCCTAGCTCTTAGGGAATGGGTGAGTCAAGTCAAGAATTCCTAGGTTGAAATTTGGAAGGGAGAAGCCTCTACATCAAGGTTCCCCTTTAATCCTTTCTTAAGTAGAGATGACAATTATATAAGAAATCCATGTTTGAAATATGAAATTCGGGATTATAAATGTAGATGTCCTTGTCCAAATTGCAAAGATCCAAGAAAAGGCCTAAGTATGAGAAATGGAGCGATATCATGCAAATTGTTTAATAAGTACAGAGTTGAAGACTTCGTGTCAAAAATAAGAATTGAGGGCGAAATTATAAACATTTCAATAGAATAAAAGTTGTCAAAATGTTGCAAAATGTTGCAAAATGTCATCAAAGTTGCAAAATGATGTCAAAATGTTGTCAGGTGGGAATCGAGGTGTCAAATTGTAATTTGTGAAATGAAAACTCAATAATTGGAAAAAGGCTAAATGATGAGAAATTAAATATTCCAATTTTGAAAAGGAAAACAAAGTCTCTACAAAAACCTTATACTTCAAAAACAAAAAAATTCAAGAGAATTCCAAGCATTGATGAAAAATTCTTAGAATTCCTGCTCAAATTTTAGTTTTTTCCTTAGAATTCCACTTGCATTTCCAGCCAAAAGTTGATTTTTCACCATCAATTCCAGCTTAAAAGTAGTTGTCAGGTGGGAATCGAGGTGTCAAATTGAAATTTGTGAAATGAAAACTCAATAATTGGAAAAAGGCTAAATGATGAGAAATTAAATGTTCCAATTTTGAAATGAAAAACAAAGTCTCTACAAAAACCTTATACTTCAAAAACAAAAAATTCAAGAGAATTCGAAGCATTGATGAAAAATTCTTAGAATTCCTGCTCAAATTTTAGTTTTTTCCTAAAGAAATTCCACTTGCATTTCCAGCCAAAAGTTGATTTTTCACCATCAATTCCAGGTTAAAAGTAGATTTTCAATCATCATTTTCCGTTAAAACATTAAATCCCACCAGCATTTCCACCCAAAACAAGAAATCCCACCAGTATTTCCAGCTAAAATGCTACATAACGCCACCATTTTCAACTAAACATGGAAATCCCGCTTCTTAGAAAATGCAATTTTAAGATGCAAGAAGGGTTTGCTCACAAGCTTGATGCATTTCCAGATACTAGAAACGTTTGTGAAAGAAATCTTGTGAAATTGCTATTGAAGTTATGTGTTGACCAATGATTATCATCAAAATCCTTTCAAGAATTTCAAAAAGAATTTACAGAGAAGCTTTAAGCTTCTAATTTCCTTATCCCAATTTGCTTGCATTTTGCTCAAGGGTTTTGGAATGCAATCACTCATTATACAAGTATCCTCTTGTCTTTTGCAGAAATGATTACATGGAATGATAGTGAAAGAGATCTCAGCAACATGAAGGAGGATAAGATCAATGAAGGGCAACATTAAGGCATTTGAGATGATGGAAAAGAAAGGCAAAATGGTGTGAAGTCAATAACTATGCCAAAGATCATAATCATGAAGAATGAAGAGGACTAGCTTAAGGTATTCAAATCATGCATGCAGGGGAAGAAAATCAAGAGAGAGGAAGGAAATTGCTTCCCAAGTGAGAGATGCTAAATAAATCCTTGTTCATTTCAAAATCCAAGAATCAACATAAGTAGACATCAACTACTACATGGACTCAAAAAACCCAAAAGAAAGAATTTGGAACCTGAATTCATGGAGGTGGTTTCAACGTTACGAGCTTCAAGACAGGGACAGCTTCAAACAACGAAGAAAGAAGAATCCAAAAACAACAAAGAACATTTGTGGAGATGTAGCAATTTGGGAATATGAACCATTACAATCAGTCAAAAAGCTTTAAAACGTCCACTATCAAGCAATATTGCTGAAAATGTAAAGACTTCTTTCTGATGAAGTACGAAATAAGACAAGATATACATGCTAAGGTGGTGCCTACTCAAACTCCAACTAATCAACATGTCCAAGTACATCGAATCCGACTCATCAACAACTAGACATGTTGTAGGTATCTAATGCAATACTAAAATCAACTTTCTCACTGATTCCTCCAGAAGTTGGATGGCGTTAAGTGCACGTAGGTGGTAGTTGCAACTATCCCCATTAGGGTTTCCATTGAATTATCTTGGTTGTTGATTTAGAATCAATCTGAGTACTTCATTTGCAATTGAGGGGTCTATAGAAGGCTTGGCCTACTCATTTATTAGTCATTAGAAGATTAATCATTAGCAAGTAGCAATAGGAGGAGGGGATCAAAGATTATGGCCATGAATATGTTGAAACTAATGTACAACTTTCATTGAAGATAAGTTGGGTCTTTGTGTGTTGTTTCAACATTTTGCATGGTTTCTACTTCTGAAGTTTTAATTGGATTCATTGGTTTCAATTGCAAATTGTGGAGATGTGTAATGAATTATTTGGTTCATACCATTTGTAGTTTGTTGATTGCAAATTCCAGTGTATGCTTAATTCGAACCCACATAAGCACTAGTTTGATTGTGAATGTTCTTTTGGATTGCACTAATATTGGGTATTTGGATGAATGTTTAAATACAAAAAAAAATTGTTACCTTTGAAAATTGCATCAGTTTTGTGTAGTTGTTTCCTCATGACAAAGCAAAGCCTAAGGAATCCATGTATCTAAGCATCATCCATTAATCATTGTCCTTGGGTGTTAAAAGCATTTCAGATTTCTCTAAACCCTTGTCTCATTTTATCTTTTATTAAAGGTTTGAGTCAAGTTTGATTTTCGAGGTCCAATCACTTCGAGGGAAAAAGCTGATTAAACACAAAAACAATTGCATAAGTCCCTTTGTGTCTTACCAGCAATAACACAGAGTCGATTGCAGTGTAAACTTTGGGGTTTCCTTACTTGATCACACAGTTTTACATTATTTAGCATTTGAGGTTTCCTTGTTCAAGAGAGGATTAGTATTTTATAGTGTTGGGGGAGTGTCACAAAACACACATCATCAACTACAAACCTTGGGCCGTGCAGACTTATATGTATCCTACAAACTGTGCATTGAAAAAGTCACAGGGAGTTTTTACCAAACCCTTAGTGCAATCGATTACTGATGAATCCTACACTTCATAGCAAATGTTCAGTAGCATCCAGATATTTGGGGAACTGCTGGATTGTTTTACTTTCACCCACATCAACATGATTTAAATTTATATATCAGTATAAGTTTATGTACTTTTACATCTAAAAGCTACTATCTTGAGAACTTTTAGGCAATGCAACAGAATTTTGGAAAATACTTTTTAATTATAGGACACGATTTCAACATAGTTTTGTATCCACAGGAGAATCAAGGTGTAAAACTTTTCTCAAAGCACACATCAGAACAAAATTCAGACTTTTTAAAGTCAGTAACTAAAGGTTGAGTTCGTAAAACAAGCAGACCTGTTATAACATATCTCATCAATACGGAACAAGCCAAATGCAGTTTAAGCAGGTGCAGTGGAAGACCTTGGATAATCATACACAGCAGAATAAAATAAAATAAAAATATGCTCGTCTTATTTGTTTAATTCAGACTCATGATTTAATTGGTTGTACAGTTGTATTTAAAGATGGGCCAAAAAAAATATTGCACTTACCACAATGGTAAATATTAGAGACCAAGCAAAGGGCTCATGTAATTACAATTCTCTTCCATCTGTACCTCACTTGGTACACTGTCCCAAAAACTTCATACTGAATATGGCAGATGCAATTAATACCATTATTTATTACAATGGAGTTCAAAGCTTTTAGTTGGACTTAAAATGCTTGTATGTCTTTCCCAGCGATTCTAACTCATAAAGAAATTATAAGTGGACTTCAAATTTCCAGATTTATTGTCAAGCAATGAAAAATTGCTTGAGCATTAGTTCACTCTTAGCATTCAACCAATTCTAAAATGCAATTGCATCACACAAATTGAGGAAACAGAAATAAGGCAGTTCTTCAAATAAACTATCATGCAATTCTTTCATTCAGAAAAGAGTGACTCGTAACTGTAAGTTAGAAAGATGGGCAGATGCAAGAATGGGTTGTGATTTATTGGAATGGTAACAGGCATAGATGGGAAGCACAGTATGACAGACTCAACAAAAAGTCAAACTGACAGTTGGACAGTGGCACATGAGCCTCCAGTTTGCACCCAAATGGTGGATAAGAAAACCTTGAGCATAATCCCAGAGGCCAAAAAATTCGCCAAAATCAGTGCTTTTTGAATATTTAATTGATTATTACAATTGACGACAGGCTTGGAATATGAACTTGTACACACAATCAGCTGTCAAATTGGTTGCTCAAATGAGAATTTGTAAGCCGTGGCACAGATTGTTTTTCCGACAAGTTACTTTCTAGGAAGTTAGCCCTAATGTAATCCACTTGAAACATAACGGTATGTCTTTAACAGAAAGTTCAAATATAGTTCTTTTAATAAATTGTTCATACAAGGAAATTATAATCAATACCAGGACAGTCTTGGAATAATTTCTCCCACCATCTTTTGAAATTGTTTGGAAAGTTCTCTTGCATTAATAATCTCATTTGTTCACGACGTTGTCGAGGAGAGGAAAAGGAATGAAAAACGGTAACTTTTCACAGACATAATTAAAGTAAGGATATATGTTGCAAGGAAGAAGGTAATGTAAGCACAGAAGCTATAGCAATAAGCATTAAAGGCCTAGAGCTAAAATGCAAATGCAAATATAAGGATTATGGTCTTTTGGCAATGCTAAATAAAGCAAAATAAAGGCAATAATTCACAATAGAATGTCTTGATGAAAAGCACTGGTAACATACCCTGGTATCGTCTATGACTTCATCAGTGGAATTCTGGTCAGGGACATCCAGGACCATATCCAGCCACTCATTAATATCTGTGTCGTCTTCAAGAGTATCAATGCCCACAGAAGGGTAGGATTCTGGGAGCAATTGTAGATTTCCTTTAGCATCATTTTCCTGCAAAACATTTTGTGACCTTTCTGTAGGCTGATCTTCAACAGGGGAAGGCGCTGCCAGTGTGCCAGGGGAGGAATCATTCTTTGTGGACAATGAATCATCATTATTCTCAATTGTTGCAAGATTTTTGTCATCATCCTTTGTCCCTAACCCATTCTTCTTGAAAACACGGCATAACACAAAGGCATCCTGCAAAAATTCAGCAATTGCCATAAATGCTTGCAATTGGGTTTGTCTCCCTGTGACCATTACAGTAATGTAAATAGACAATAATTATATAATACCACAGCAGACAACCATACAGGCAATTGTAAATACTCACTTACAATAGAGGCTCTGATATAAGTGAAAACATATTTAGCAACCTTAATGGGAAAATATTCTAAGGATTGATACAAAACAAATGGAAACAAAAATGTAGTACCTGCAAACCTGCCCCTCGGCACTCCCTTTCATCCAAACGATATTCATGCATAACCCAATCTGTCCGTTCTCCAGAAGGAGCACGACCTCGATAGAAGACTAGAGTCTTTTTTGTCCCAATCATTCGTTGTTGTGAAGTAACTTTACGGTCCTTCCCTGTGGCTTTCCAATAGCCAGCTTCAGTTGCTCTATTAGTACGCGAGCCATTTGGATACTTCCTGTCACGTGGACTAAAAAAATGCCACTGCAGATCTTTGCTTGGCATGTATGACTTTTCTGAAAGAAATCAGCCACCCAACAAAAATACTTTTAGCTACTGCCTCTAAAGAATGGCTATCCGGAAATGAACAAAATACAACTCAACTCCACCAAATCAATTCCTTATATTAAATTTCGGGGCAAATTGCAAGGCTTGTAATACTAGGCTAAAGAAATGCCCATGTGCATCATTGCTTAGCAAGTAAGCTTTGTCTTAAAATACAAGAAATTCGAAACAATTAACAAACCAAAATGTTTGATATTGGCTCGAAACAATAGCTACCAAAATTATGAATCAATGAAACTCTGTCAAACTAACTACTTATTGCATTGTAAGAGAAAAAGGCGAGTTGTATCATCTGAACAGTCTCTAGCTGCAAAGAGAATGCAATTATACTTTGAAATACACAAAGATATGCATAAAGATATACATAAAAATATAATATTCAAATATAGAGAAACACATACAAAACACACACACACACATAAAAATGCAAGCAATAAAGAGAAGGGGGAAGAGGTGTGGGGGAGTCGGGATGTAGAATTATATACAAACAGCTTAAAGTGGAATACCACTGCAGTGCTTAAACATTAAAACAGAATTCCAAAAGTTCTTGCCATTACAGAAAAAAGTAAAGAGCAATCAGAAACCTTGAAATAACTTCAGCATTAACAAATTGAACCTCGAAAATTTAACATAACATTTACAAATTGAACATTACAAAATTTAATTGATGTAAAAAACATACAACCCACCTGGTAGATCCCAAGGTTCACATTTGTAAAGGTCCACCTCAGGAATAACCTCCAGTTCAATCTTATAACCATGCACTTTCCTCTTCAAGTAATAAGCAACGAGTTCTTCATCTGTTGGATGGAACCCAAAGCCAGGAGGTAATGAAATTGGTGCCATCAATTTGAATAAAACCCACCTGTATAAAAATGACAGTAGGTAAGCCATTCATAAAATCCAATAAAGAAAAATTAAAATCAAATCACTTGGAAAATTTTGTTCAAATTTTCATCATCATTTGACAGCCAAGAGAAAACTTGTTCTGCAAACTACAAAGAGCTGAATTCCTTGTCAATATCCATAAACTAGAGCAATTTCAAGCTCAACATCCACATAACAAAATGAAGCTAGCTAATGCTCCTTTGCACCTTACCAAATCTAAACTTTTCTTCATTTTTAGCAAGGTTACCAAAAATTCCAATTCAGACATCATTATATAATAAATGACAGTTGTGGTTCCCATAACTACAAAAAATTACTAATTTACAAAGTTCCTAGTCAATCTCTGACCTGGTTTTTAATAAATGGCATTGTAGTTTCCATCTAAGTCACAAGATTTGCTGAATTTCATCCATGAAATTTGAACTCAAGCGAAATTCTAACCTTTCCAAACTTCTTCCGGATTTTATGATATTTAATATAATACTGTTATTTATAACAAGATTATTTTATTTTAAAATAATATTAAATTATTTAGTTTAATTTTTTAGCAATGTCAAACTTATTTGACAATATTGTATTTAAAAATAGGTAAATATATGTGTTCAATTTCATGTCAAAAAAAATTTCCCGAATTTTTACCCTTGCCAAAATTCATCCAAATTTTATGATAGACAAACCTGAATTCAAATTCAAACCTTGCGACTTGGTTTCCATAACTACAAAAATTAATAATTTAAAAAGTTCCAACTCAATCCCTGACCTGTAAATAAAAATAGGAAGCTCGCCTAAAACTAGCAGACTCAAAGATTTCAAAAAACCATTTTAAAGACGGAAATAATTTTAAGACTATCATTTAGATTCCCCAAATCAAAATATGCAGATGGTCCAGTTTCTTTTAAAGCTTGATATCGACTATCTCAATCTAAATATCATAGGCATATGTCAAAGATGATCCTACTGAATGTGAGGTTGATGGACCATAAAATGTGTGCTTTCAAATGCAAAATCTTATTCACAATTGGATTTTATTTTGAAAAAATTATAGTTATATTTTAGAACTCTACAAGAAGTCATTCTCTTTACCTAAATCAGCACTCTACAAGAGTAATATTATGTTGACTAAATGAAATTTTCAAGCGTGCAAGAATCAATAACACAATTCCAGCATAAGACAAAAACATTGAGCACTTAAATATAAATGAGCAACAAAAACTCTAAAAGAAGTCATTCTCTTTACCTAATTCAGCACTCTAGAAGAGTAATGTTATGTTGACTAACTGAAATTTTCAAGCATGCAAGAATCAATAAGACAATTCCAGCATAAGACAAAAACATTGAGCCCTTAAATATAAATGAGCAATAAAAACCAGGCAAGTTATTTTCATAAGTCGGAGCTATCAATAACTTTTACATCACTCTGACTTTAATTGGAAATTAGCATTGGTTGACAAAATTCTGAAATCAAACAAATTCAGAGATTTTTGAACTTCATCAAGGCTAACTTTGCAAAGTTCAAAAATCTCTGCAAGAGACCACAGATCAAGAAACCACTTCAGTACATGTGCTATAAACTAAAAAGACAGGCTCCATCCAAAATCTTAAGTATGAAAGAGATTTTAAACAACAATCATTCACAGATATACAAATCAATATCATAAACCTAAAAATTTGAAATAAGAAGAGTATTCTTTGCTAAAGCCTTATTCTTAAAGGAACAAAAATTATTGCCTCTGATTCAGATGGTTTCTAGTTCAAAATCTTCCCCAAAACAGAAAAAGAAAAACTATTCATCATGAAATGACATTGCAAATTACCACTATAACAGAAGCTTCTCAAATCACTGCATATAATGAAAAAATTACTAAAATCTATATTTCTTTTCTTCAGGTCCACTTTCAGTATCTTGTGAGTTGATAACAATTCACTTAATGCTACTTTATTTTTATGCTTCTTTACCCATAAAACCACCATAACATTTCACTGAATAAGAAATCAAATCACTGTAAATGCTGAACATTTTTTCACAACAGCCCCATTCAATTAAAAGTTTTGCCTCAAAATCCTTATGATTTAAACAAGATGGAACTCATATGTTAAGTAATCTTGATAATCTTCCATCACTGCCCATTAAATTAGGATCATTGGATAAGATTTTTTATCAATAAATAAACAGGTGAAATTTCATTAAAAATGGCCAAATACATGAATTTCTATTTGGAAATTTACAATATTAACCTATTGTGCAGATATATATTATTAATATATGTATGCATGAAACTATATGATGAAATACATACAAACATAAATATACTGACAGGAGCCCCGATTTATGGGTTGTCTTGGGTTGATCCTTTTGTTAATCTGAGAGCAAATGCCCAATCGACTACTTCCAATGAGGATTGGGTAAATGTCATTTTTTATGGGGCTGCCAGTAACACCAATTCATTTGGTGCTACATATGCTCAAAGTCCACAATGGTAAGATTTTGGCAGTAATTGGATAAAAAACAACAAAGTAGAGAAATGGCCAAATCAATAGCTAAAAAGAATTCTCCCTAGAATTTGGCTCAAATTGACCGAATTGGAAGACTTTAAAATCTCCCGTACCTATCAAGAGGGCAATCTTGAGGTGGACAAGCTATTAAACATGCAGTGGATTTAAATATTAATTTGATGGCATACATTTGGCAGACACAAATCCCCAAAATGGAGAGCCGACACTAGTTGAAAGGACATTCAAGGTTTGCACATTTATGTGCAAGGCAAAAGAGAATTAATACACAAGAGAAAATGGGCAGTGGATAGCTTTATCATAAGCCACGAAGCTCCACAAATATCCATCATTCGTGATGTATACAACAATTTGCCTTAGCACCTCGAAGAGACAAATGACATTCTCGAATAAAGATAAGCTTCAACATGCCAAAACCAACAAGGATGGATGCCACTAAAAACTTTCTTGGAGAAGCCTTCCTCGACTCAACCGATCCCTACAAAGCAAACAAGTCATTGCCTAGGTACTCCAAGCCCAGGAAGAGAAGCATGGCGATGTTCCTAATGCAAAAATTGACTAAGGAAAAGAAGAATGTCAACATGCCAAAACCAACAAGGATGGATGCCAATAAAAAAAATATTCTTTGAGAAGCCTTCCTCGACTCAATCCATCCCTACAAAGTAAACAAGTAATTGCTTAGGTGCTCCAAGCTCAAGAAGAGGAGCATGGTGATGTACCTAATGCAAAAATTACTAAAGAAAAAAAGGAGGTCAATATGCAATACTATCTGGAAATGGTGGTCTACAAGTTTGGTCTTTGATCTTCTATAAGGACATGGGCAAAGCTCACCCTCTATTACAACTGCCTGTGAATACCCTTCCTAATTGAGTCGACAAAGGAAAACAAAGAAGCTTGATGTCTATAGGTTTGTCCTAGAAGTCCAGTTCGAGTTCAATTCCAAGTTCAGGTACGAAATATTGGTTCACAAACATAGCAAAATTTTGAAAAGAGATTTGGTTTTGTTAGTAAAAGAACACAATATTTATGAAGCCTAGAAGCATGAGTTAAGACTAGAATGTCACATTGTATCGTAAAAACATTTATACACTATAAACTTGTAATCGTGAATCATGAGCATAACATCATAGCATCAAATTGACATATACTCAAGTTCAACATCAAAAATTCAAAACTTTAAATGTCAAGTAATAAATCATAACATCAAGCTCAAGTATAAATGTTTCAAGTTCAACTAATGGATTAAAAATTCATCAATATTCTTCATCATCATCATCATCATCTTCTTCTTCTTCTATAGTGGCATCAATTGACTCACAAACTAAGCTAAGGCCAAAGGGATCAGCTACACCAATAACATTATTGGTGTCAAAATCTTCAAATTCATCAAGTGCAAGCTGAGGAGTGGAAGTCAACATAAGCCTTTTGAATCCATTCTTCAAGGTTGTAAACATTGTTAAATGGAGCCTAATCAAGACTTGAAGGTTAATTTCTCTCCACTTTAATCAATGCAATTTCCCCCCAGATTATTCAACAAAGGTTTAGGAGCAACACCCCCAAGATCGAGTCAAGGATCATTAACTTTCTATCTACCAACATATTCTACCCTAACAATGGACGTCAAAAAATAATTAAATTTGCAACAACAAAAAAAAAAACCTGGTTGTTGACTTTGACTATCCGCAGGACCAAGTTTGTTGGTGGCTCTATATTTTCCACCCTAGTTCAACTAGGTGTGGTCTAAGTCGAACAACCCCCTATGAGCCAAACCTTATGACCCCCTATGGGCCAAACCTTGTGAGGACCCACAAGTGGATCAGACAAGAACCAAAACTAGTTTGTATATGTGGCTAGTCCGAGGGCGAATTGGGCATCCAAGGGTTTGTCAGTACATCAACTTTCTAAAGGAGTACGTGGGAACAATCTTGGTGGCAAGAAGTATTATGGTAAATTAATGTTGTTTTATTAAACAAAGGAGATGAAAGCTCCTTGTATAGATTTACAAAGACCATGCTTTCAAAAGAAACAATCGTGAACTAAAGACAACAATTGAAACTTCCTAATAAACTAAAGACTAACTAAGATGACCATTAAATAAACATTACAATATTCTAATAAGACCTTTGATACTATTACTCCAGACACCCCAAATGGATACTAAGTGGGAAAACAAGGAAGAAGATGAGAATCAAGAGTAGTTGTTAAGACTAGTAATCCTTTTGAATTTTACTAGCATGCTCTAATCTTGAAAATCTTTTGCTATTTGCATAATAATTTAAGTCGACCTATTATTATCCTCTTCAACAGATTTCAGTTACAACTTCTTGATCTTGACAATCTTTTGGTGCTTTACTATTAATTTATAGTACCCTACTCAAATCTCAACTAATGTCACTTGCATAATCCTTGATCTTAACAAGGTTCTTGTATTTAGATTTTCCTGTTAACATTTAGAGATTTTCCTATTAACATACTCTAATTTCGATGGATGTCATTCGCATGCTTCTTAATTAACATCTTCTAATTTCTACAAATTTCACATGAAGCTCCTTCATTGAGAACAATCTTCCAATATTTGCATACCATAATCCTCTAATTTCAGCAAAATTGGCTTGGATGCTCCCAAATCCTAATTATCATTAACAACCTTATCTGCATTTTTTTCTTCACAATAATATTATCAAATCGCATTCAAACATGAGTAACTATAGAATTTTTGGCACTCATAAGGGACAAAATTTGAGATCTTCTATGGCCACCAACAAACAAATATCAATAACCTTCAATTCAATAGACTTCTCACTCTTATGTTTTAATCTTGTAAACTACTGCTATTTGCATAATAATTTAGGTCATTCCTTGTTATCCTCTTATTTCAACAGATTTCAGTCACAACTTCTTAATCTTGACAATCTTTCGATACTTTCTTATTAATTTACAGTATCCTATTCTAATCTCAACTTATTACACTTGCACAATCCTTGATTTTAACAAGGTTCTTGTACTTATATTTCCCAATTAACATGCTCCAATTTGAATTGATGTCATTTGCATGATTCTTAATCAACATCCTCTAATTTCAACAACTTTCAATTCCACGCTTCTTACTAATATCCTCTAATATCTACAAATTTCAATTGAAGCTCCTTAATCCAAACAATCTTCTAATATTTGCACACTGTAATCATTTAATTTCAGCAGATTTTGCTTGCATGCTCCTCAATCCTGATTATCATTACATCCTTATTTAGATTTTTTTCCTTGGAGCAACTACAGAAATTAATGCACAAAAGAAAATGGGCAATATATATCTTTATAGCCATGGAGCTCCATAGATATCCATCATTCATGAAGTATACGACAATTTTCCTTAGCACCTCAAAGAGACAACTGATATTCCCGACTAAAGAAAATCTTCAACATGCCAAAACCAACAAGGATGGATGCCACTAAAAAAATTCTTGGAGATGGTCGAAATAATGGTCTATAGGTTTTGGGCTTTGTCCTTCTATAAGGACATGGTCAAAGCTCACCCTCTATTACAAATGCCCGTGGATCCCCTTCCTAATTTGATTGACAAAGAAAAACAAAGAAGTTTGATGTCGATAGGTTTGTCCTAGGATTCCAGTTCGAGTTCGGGTATGAAGGATACGTTCATCAGTACAAGAAAATTTTGGAATGGGATTTGGATGGATGGATGGATTGTTAGACGGACAAACTGACCGACCCACCAACAAATAGACACACACATTAAGCCTCGAGGCATAAGTTAAGACTAGAATGTCACATAGTATCAAAAAAAACATTTAAACACCATATACTTGTAATCATAGCATCAAGAATCATGAGCATACCATCATAGCATCATATTGACATATACTCAAGTTCAACATTAAATCGTCAAGTAATAAATCATAACATCAAGTTCAAGTATTAGTGTTTCAAGTTCAACTAATGGATTAAAAATTTATTAATATTCTTCATCATCATCATCATCATCATCAACATCTTCTTCTACATTGGCATCAATTGACTCACAAATAGAACTAAGGCCAAAGGGATTGATTGCATCAATAACATTATTGGTGCCAAAATCTACAAATTCATCAAGTGCAAGTCGAGAAAGCAAAAGCCAACATAAGCCTTTAGAATCCACTCTTTAAGGTTGTTAACATGTTATATGGAGCCTAACTAGACTCAAAGGTTAATTTTTCCCCACTTTAATCGACACAATTTCCCCCCAAATTTTTCAACAAAGGTTCGTGGGCAACGCCCTCAAGATGGGGTCAAGGGGCATTAACTTTATATTCAACAACATATTCTGACCCTAATAGTGGTTGTCAAAAAATAATTAAATTTGTTATAAAAAAAAATGGTTGCTCACTTTGACTATCCGCAAGACCAAGATTATTGGTGGTTCCATGTTTTCCACCCTAGACTGGGTGTGGTCTGGTTCACACTACACCCTATGGGCCAGACCCTATGCGGACCCATAGGAAAATCGGACCAAAAACACAGACCAGATTGTACTCATGGGTGAGTCGAAGGCTCTTAGGGGTGAACTAGACATCCTAGGTTTTGTCGGTACATCAACTTTCTAAAAGAGCATGCATGAACAATCTTGGTGGCAAGAAGTGTTATGGTAAATCTGTTGACATATTAGTCAAGTTTATTATTAGTGACACACACTTATTCAGATTTTGTATGGCTACCGAGCTCATTGAACAGTCTACAGTGTTTGCCATGTAATCCAGTAGCTACCGAGCATTTCAGTGGTTACCAAGTATATTCAATTAGTGTGAAGCCCAGTAGTTCAAACTGAGCAGATTCAATCTGGCAATTCAACCCAAGCAGTTCAGTGGTTACCGAGCATTGTTGTTTCTACCAAGTTTGCAATTCATGTAATGCGAAGCTAGTGTAAACCGAGCTTACATGTTTACCGAGTGATTCAATTTATGACAAGATTACACATCTACCGAGTCACCAGTGCAGACCAAGTTCAAGACTACCTTGAAGTGATTAGTATGGACCGAACTTCTACATCTACCGAGTGCATGACGATGTCGAGTAATGACAGTGGGCACCGAGTATCAGAACTTCACCAAGTCAGTCTTTAGAACCCGACTGTCTTCATTTGGGCCGACTTTGTAATATTGGTGTTAACCTGTATGATGGCTGACTTTATAATTTTGCAATTTGGATATATATATATATATATATATATATATATATATATATATATATATATATAATGTATTGTATCACATCCATATGCATGATAATAAGCATGTAAGAATGTGAATGTGAATAGTTGAAGCTAAGCAACAGATAAAGAGTAAATTGTGAAGGCCATATCAAAAGAGGAGCAGCAGAGACATATTTATCACAGAAAGGTGATCAGTACATTTAAGGAATCTCTATCAACAATCCAGTTGTAAGTCAAAGATCTACTGTTTCATCCTAACAGGTGAACCAGTCAAAATCCTTTCACAAGGTAGACTTAACAATCTTTCTTAAATCTCTTAACAGAGTGCATACTTCATTGTGTGTTTGTAAAACCTCTAACAAGATGGACCTAGCAGTCCTAATTGCTCCTAACAGAGCAGATCATCAAAAGTGCTCGTTGTAAGCCTTAACAGGCCAACTTTATGCTGCAGTATTGAAGTTTTGTGGGTTTCATCCCCACCCCAGTTTTATTTTCTATTTGGAAGGTTTCTGGGTCACCAAATCATTGTGTTTAAGTGTTGTGGATGCTTTTATATTTTCAGTTTCACATGCATGCAATTAGATCAGATCTGCCAAAGTAATTGTCAAATAACTTATTGGATTCAAAATTGAAATTGGTGTAGAAATTTTAAAAGTTACTGATTCACCCCTCCCCTCTCAGTAACTTAGCATAGTCTAAATATTTCCAACAAAATCAATGTTGTTGTATTAAACAAAGGAGATGAAAGCTCCTTGTATACATTTACAAAGACATTACTCCTAAAAGAAACAATCGTGAACTAAAGACAACAATAGAAACTTCTTAATAAACTAAAGACTAGCTAAGATGACAACTAAAGAAACAATACAATATTCTAATAAGACATCTGATACTAGCACTCTAGGCCCCCCAAATGGATACTAAGTGGGAGCATGCGAAAGAAGATGAGAATCAAGAGTAGATGCTAAAACCGGTAATCCTTTTGAATTTCACTCGCATGCTCTTATCTTGAAAATCTTATGCTATTTGCAGAGTAATCTAAGTCTACTGATTCACCCCTCCCCTCTCAGTAACTTATAGCATGGTCTTAAATATTTCCAACAAAATCAATGTTGTTGTATTAAACAAAGGAGATGAAAGCTCCTTGTATACATTGACAAAGACATTGCTCCTAAAAGAAACACTCGTGAACTAAAGAAAACAATAGAAACTTCTTAATAAACTAAAGACTAGCTAAGATGACAACTAAAGAAACAATACAATATTCTAATAAGACATCTGATACTAGCACTCTAGGCCCCCCAAATGGATACTAAGTGGGAGCGTGCGAAAGAAGATGAGAATGAAGAGTAGTTGTTAAAACTGGTAATCCTTTTGAATTTCACTCACATGCTCTTATCTTGAAAATCTTCTGCTATTTGCAGTGTAATTTAAGTCATCCTACTATTATCCTCTTATTTCAACAGATTCCAGTCACATCTTCTTGATCTTGACAATTATTTGGTGCATTCTATTAATTTACAATATCCTACTCTACTCTCAACTGATGTCACTTGCATAATCCTTGATCTTAACAAGGTTCTTGTATTTACATTTTCCTATTAACATGTTACGATTCAATGAATGTGATTCATATGCTTCTTAATTAACGCCTTCTAATTTCTACAGATTTTAGGTGAAGCTCCTTCACTCTGGCAATCTTCCAATATTTGCATACTATGATCCTCTAATTTCAGCAGAATTTGCTTGGATGCTCCTAAATCCTGATTATCATAACAGCCTTATCTACATTTCTTTCTTCACAGTAAAATTATCAAATCGCATTCAAACATGAGCAACTACAGAATTTTTGGTGCTCATAAGACACAAGATTTTAGAAGTTAATAAGAAGAGAAAAGACAGAAGTTAATAAGAAGACAAAAGACAGCCACTCAAAAATATTCAGATGTCCCATGGCCACCAACACAGATTTTAATAACCTTCAATTCAAAAGATTTCAATTGCATGTTCTAATTTGAAAATCTTCTGCTATTTGCATTACATAATAGTTTAGGCCATTCTACAATTATAATTATTTCAACAGATTTCGGTCACAACTTCTTAATCTTGACAATCTTCTGGTACTTTCCTATTCATTTACAGTATCCTATTCTAATCTCAACTGATCACACTTGCATAAACCTTGATTTTAAACAAGGTTCTTGTACTTACATTTTCCTATTAACATGTTCCAATTTCAATTGGTGTCATTTGCACGAGTCTTAATCAAAATCCTCTAATTTCAAAGATTTCAATCCCACACTTCTTATTAACATCCTCTAATATCTACAGATTTCAGTTGAAGCTCCTTCATCCTAACAATCTTCCAATATTTCCACACCATAATCCTTTGATTTCGGCAGATTTCACTTGCATGCTTCTCCATCCTGATTATCATTACAGCCTTATTTACATTTTTCTTTCCTTAAAGTAAAATCCTCAAATTTCATTCAAACGGGAGCAACTTCAGAAATTTTGGCATTCATAAGAAACAAAATTTGAGCAATTAATAAGAGAAGACAATAGACAGCCACCAACACGTTCAAACGTTTAGTTAATGACACTCAAAATCAATCAGACCTCCCACGACTACCAACAAACAGATTTTAATATCCACCCGCATGCTCAAATCTTGAAAATCTTCTGCTGTTTGCATAATAATTTAGATTGTCCTACTATTATCCTCTTATTTTAACAGATTTCAGTCACGACCTCTTAATCTTGACAATCTTCTGGTGCTTTCTTATAATTTACAGTATCCCACTGTAATCTCAACTGATGTCACTTGTAAAATCCTTGATCCTAACAACGTTATCGTACTTACATTCAACTTTTAACATGTTCCAATTACAATGGATATCATTCACATGCTTCTTAATTAACATCCTCAAATTTAAACAGATTTCAAAACCACGCTTCTTGTTAATATCCTCTAATTTCTACAGATTTCAGTTGAAGCTCTTAATCCTAAAAATCTTCTACTATTTGCACACTATAATCCTCTAATTTCAGCAGATGTCCCTAGCATGTTCCTCAGTCCTGATCATCATCACAGTCTTATTTACATTTTTTCTCTTTAGAGTAAAATATTCAAATCTCATTCAAACGTAAGCAGCTACAGAATAATTCGGCGTTCACAAGAGACAAAATTTCATCAGTTAATAAGAAAAGACAAAACACACCCACCAACACGTTCAAACAATTAGAAAATCACACTTCAAAACATTCAGATCTTCCGAGGCCAGGAACATATAGAATTTCCCAAACGTCATAATTTCATCAAAAACCCAGAAAAAAACTACAAACCAGTCCGAAGTCTTCCTCTCCCGCTGGCCGGCTCAGAAAACAATTGCAGTCCCCTCAAAAAGCTCCCAAATCTGCCAGAGAAAACGGAAAACCAGCACTCACTCACCAATCCGCCGGGAAATGCGAAAACAAAACACTCAGATTTCCTCAAACCCACGGCGGAGAAGAGAAGATCAACAAATAAAAGGTCCAGACAGAGGCGATCAAAGCTCTGTCATGGCCAATCCCGCCGCAAAAATCCACATGTTTCGCAGCATTTCATTCACTCTGACTTCCAAGCAAACCCTCGCATCTTAACTTGCCAGGCGTTGAAGTGCCCAAGATATTCCGAGAAATAGCCTTTCCCAACACACATTCGTATGCAAATACGCCCTCCATTATACACTTCGTATGTCCGTATATTCTGCCATGTCATCCATGGTATCTCAGCCCTTCCGATGAATTTTTTACACGTAATAAAAAAAATTATTTTACTTTTTCTTTTTGGACGGGGGGAAATGGGAACGGGGAAACATATTTACGTGTTTTCAACGCGCTTTCTGACGCCATGGGACCCGCCTGCAAACCCTACTTTTGCGCGGACGGTAGACTAATCGCGAGCAGTCAATTTGAGAAGAGGTCGCGAGTTCGAATCACGCGGTTGGCCGTGGTTTCACTTACGAGAGGCCTTTCCTTCCCTTTCCTTTCCTTTCCTTTCTGCAGAGGACCGCATGATTGTGACGTGGACGCGCATTCCGCCATTAAACTATATACCATGGAAAGTTCTTTTGTAGTAATTATAATCAGTCTCGGAAAAGTCTGTGTTTTCATGGTCAAAATTTGCAGTGGAAATTGTGTCAGGTTGGACTGGTTCGGATAAGGATTACATTCTTGCACTTCCAACTTTGAAAAAGCACCATTGTGATCATTGTGAATGCTTTTTTTCAATAAGGTACGGAGAATTTTTACTGGATTTTTATGGTCTTGTAACAGATTTTTCTGGGGACGTTTGGGTTTTTCAATAGGAAAGTAGTCAAATTTTTTTTAATTAGGTGCTGTTAGAATTATATTTATTGTTGTAATTTAGGCTATTAACTTTTCTTAATTAGCTAGTTGAAAGATACTTTTAGTTGTATAGATATTTTATATTTGTGTTAGAGGGTAGCAATATTGCTTTCAGAATTTCTTGAAATTTTTCCTCTACGAAAGAAAAGATAAGGTTGGAAAAATAAAAATATGTCAATTATATTAGAAAGAGGGTCACTTCCATTGCGACATCATCCAAATAGTATTAGAGCTTTGGAAAAAGCACCAATATGATCATTTTTAGTGTTTTTGTTGTTCAAGTTATATAGAATTTAACTTACTTTATAGATGGTAATAAGAAGATTATTTTTGGAGAGTTTTGTGTTTTTTAATAATTAAATAATAGATTTTTATATTATGGCCCATTGAATCCTATATGTGGTTGTAATAAAAGCATTTTCAATTAATGGGAGATTAGCTTTTCTTGATTAGGTAGATGAAAGATATTTTTGGTTGCATAAATATTTTAGATTTGCGTTTGAGGTTAGGTGTGTTATGTTGGCTTTCTTAAATTTTTTCAACGACTTTAAGTAAGGTGAGAAAAAGAAATTCATGCAGTGAATCAATTAGCTATTATAGTAGTAAGAGGGTCACATTCATTGTGACATCACCCCATTAGCATAAGAATGATGATATATTGGATTGTGGATGCTTTTTCTAAGAAAAAGAAGAGTTAGGGCTAGACATTGGATTGGTGATGTTTTCTCTAGCAAAAAGAAGAGTCAAGGCTAAATGAACAAGCTATGTTAGTCAAAGGGTCACTTTCAATCTGACTCATTTTTTAGTCATTATGTTTGTATTAATAATCAATCTCAAAATATTTGTGTTTGTGGTGAATTTATAGTGGTAGTGGTGTTAGTTTATGGTTTGGATAAGGATTACATTCTTGCACTTCAACTTTGAAAAAGCAGCAATGTGATCATTGTACTTGTTCTATGCAAGTTGTGAGGAATTTAACATAACTTTTTAGTTTGTGGTAATGGGATATTTTGGAGGTTTTTAATTTTGTACTAGTTAAAAAGTAGATTATTTCTATTGTCATGTGTTGAGTTCTTTGTGAGGTTCTAAATTAAGCTTTTCAATTAATGTGGGATTCACATTTTGGATTATTTAGAGTTATATTGTGATAGTTGTGTTATTTGGGTGTTGGTTGGAAATGAGTTTCTTAATATTTTTCAACCATCAAAGAAGAGTTAATGTTGGAAAAACAAACAAGTGCATCTAATCAACTAACTATTATGTTAGTAAGAGGGTCACTTTCATTGCCACATCACTCCATTAGTGTGACGGTCATGGTTCATTGGATAATGTATGTTTTGTTCCAACTAAGAAAGAGCAAGGCTAGACAAACAAAAGATGTTTTGAAGTTATCAACTTTGATGTTAGTAAGAAGGTCAGTTTCATTGTGAATCATATAAGTGACATAAAGATCAAAGTGAGTTGTGTACATATTTATTCTTATTTTAAAATGACTTTTTTTAAATATTGGGTGACTAATATTTTTGGATATAGATATGGAAAATGTTTGATTTTACACTCAACTATAAGGTACACATTTTTTAGGTGTATCTAACAAGGTTTTGATGAGACAATAAGGAATTGCAGACCAATTAACAAGAAGATGTAATTCATCTACACTTGTCGCTCTACTAGAACAATAAGAATATATGTAGACATATTTACAAGACCATTAAAAAGAAATGTTAAACAAATATAACAACTAGTTTTTCAAATCCTTTACATAAAAACATCCCAAATATTATTATACTCGAAATTAATTTATTAATCTTACCAACCTACCTTAATAACAATATTTATTATTTGAATATTATTTGAAACTTTCTCTCTTTTAAATATAGTATCATATAGAGTATGATACCTTTTTCATTTTCCATATGATACCTCTAGTTATTATCCTTCCTCAAAACATGTAGGGCTCTTTAGGAATAATTAATAGGTGAAAGCTCCCTCCCTCAAGGAATGCCCAAAGGTAAAATATCACAAAGCCATCTAGACTAGGTAGTGGGACATTGGCGCCATCTAATCTAGTAAAATATATTCGGATACAAGGTAGGACCAACTACTAAAACGACCGGCCCATTGCTACTTTTCGTTTGAAATCCAGAGACTAAATATTTTGATTTCCATCCTCAATCGACGACGCAGATCGATCGTCCTTTACATAGATGGTTACTGGCACTCACTGAGTCCTCAAGATGCACGTTGCTTTACTAGCTGATCCCACCACAAACGAAGGGCTGAAAGAATTTTGTGTGGTTCTTCTCACTTTTTCCACATGAAATGATTAATAATAAGAAATGATTAATAACACATTCTTCGATACAGGGAAAAATGAGCCGCGTGGGACCAGTGAAAAAATCTTCCATCGACTAATAAGGAGGGCTCCTACTAACCTCTTTGTCAACCCTAGCATATGGGAGTAGCAATTTATGTCTTGTCCTTTGGAGATGATCAAGGGCTCATGATACAAATCAATGACCTCGATTATACTATGGTGGGTTGGGTTGTTTTAGGTTCGATTAATCAATGACATAAGCTATCTCTAATGGTCTTTTTAATAGTCATCTTAAAATTTATATTAGTTTGTGATTATATTGAGACACTAAGGCTTGATTTATAAGTTAAAAGTGTTAAATAGTCAAAGTTGATTTATTTTTTCAAGCTTAATTTCCTCCTTAGTGTGTGACGTTTAAAGATGGTCGATATCTAATGAACAAAGAAAAATAAGTTTATATTCATGGGTCATTTTGTTGTGATACTATCATTTTATACTAATATGTGTCACAACTTAGAATTTTGGCAATACCTTGCTAATGGATAAACTACAATATGCCCTTAGATATATTATGATCAACAACCATATTAGATATATTATGATCAACAACCATAGTACATCACATCTATCAAGTCAATAGATTTACATGAACATCCAAAGCTTTGTTAAGATAAACAAATGGTAAGATAAAGGTAAATATTATGAGTCAATCATTTGTATATATGTACACGATAAGTCCAGTAAGACATCAAACAAAGGAAAAGTTGCATAAGTTAAAATAGTCATATTGCTAAATCTCATCAAATTACTTGTGGAAAAATTATTCGATCAAAGTAACAATCAACTAAAACATAGCACACATGAAACAAATTGTAAGGAAATAAGCTTAAAGGGTTAATGAGGCAAATTGTAGGGTCATAATTAGGAATTCTTATTCACGTCACATAAGAACCTTGTAATAAAGTAATTTTAAAAAAAATGTGTAAGAAAATAATTGCAAGTTGTATTACTTAGGAGTGTAATTATATTAGATGTGGTTTTTGGATTAGCAGTACTCTAGTTTGTGAGTTATAATGGGTCTAGAGATATAGCATCAATAGTAACATAGATCATGATTTAAGTTATATTAAATGTGACTCTTATATTAATGTTAAAATAGTGTAAGTTGTGTTAGAGGTTGCTCTTGCATCAATGTTATTCTCGATTGGGAGTAAACATTGTGTTGGATGTGGTTTTTGTTTTAAGTAGAAGTTACTTTTAGATTTTGCTTACACTTGCAAGTTTTTTATTTTATGTGATTTTGAACTTGCTAGTGTAACATTAATTACTCCAATGAGATTCATGTAAAATCAAGTTGTGTTACTTTTGATTCAAATTAGCATATCCATTACATAAAATTATTACTCATATTTGGCATTAATATTATTAGTTCTCTTTTATTTGAATAGAATTGTACTTCATTCATACAAGCTATATCTATGTTAGACTTGCACATAAAAGTTAAATTATTTAAGTGTCACTGGCATAGAAATAAGTTGCATGTACTTATAGCTCAAATAATGGTCAATATAAAATCGAGTGCAAATTGTAGTATGTAATCGTGATTTAGATTGAAATAAGTTGCACCTACTTATACTTGTTTTATGTAACTATTGATTTTTTAATTAAAAGTATCATTTTGCATTGATTTCAATAAAGTTGTATATAGTTTCGACTTGTATAATACTAAGAAGACAATATTTATGTGTGAAATACAAAAAAATTGTGATTGTTGATGGTTTACATTAACATAACTATACAAAAAGTTTTATATATAAATATAACTCTTAGGTTAATATAACTAAATTCTATAGACAAGTAAGTTTGTCTACCATGTCAAATTTCTAGCATTATGCATGACTTTCATAAAGCTATAACTTTCACCTTTTTACTTGTATTGATATTGTTTTCAATTAAAGGATGTTAATAAATTAATCCCACCAATTTAATATTTAAAGTAAACTAAAGTCAACAGTTTAAAAATGTATATAGAAGCAAAAAAAAGTATTGTTGAAGTATTGTTATTGAGTTAGGAGTGTATTCAATCTGATAAGCTCCATGTGAATCAAGTATTTTTCTAGTTGAGTCATGCTAAAATAATTTAATAACTACCATAGTGGGAATGTTGGTACATATTTTACTCTCATATACAATGAAAAACTCTTTTGTAATAGTAATGAGAATCTCAAAAAGTTGGCATGTTCATGGTCAATGTTATGGTGGGAATTATATCAAGTTGTGGTTTGGATAAGGATTGCATTCTTATACTTGAACTTTGAAGAAACACAACATGATCATTTCACTTGCTTGTGTACCAATAATAAAGTTTTTAACATATTTTTTAGTTCATAATAATGAGATTTTTGTGGGTATTTTGTTTTTGATATTAAAGAAGCAAAAATTAGGGTATTTTGTTTTTGAATGATAAAATAGTAAATATTTTCCATTGTGGCATGTTGTAAAATAGTAAATTGTTTCCATTGTGGCATGTTGAATTATATTTGTATTAACTTTTCAATTAATGTCGAATCAACTTTTTGGATTATGAAGATGAAAGATGTTTTATGTTTCATGAATATTTTAGGTGTGTATTGAAGGTTTGCTTTTTTTTGGATGTTAGTTGGAAAAGATTTGTTTAGAATTTTTGACCATCAAAGAAGAGTTAAGGTTAGAGAAATAAAAAATACATTAATTCAATTGTCTATTGTGTTAGTAAGAGGGTCACTTTTAGGATCATGATACATTAGATTGTGTATGTAAGGCCCACAATAGTACCCTGTTATAGATGTTGATGAAATAAATATGATTATGAGTTAATTAGGTTATGTTTGACATTTTTGTTACTAATAATGATTTATGAGACCCTAGTAGAGACTAATGCAGATTTTGATTATTATAAGTCTAATACCCATTCAATAACATTATGTTGAATAGATAAGATCGCAAGAAAATGGAACTCTATATGTTCAAGCTAAGGATCAAGGAATTTATAGAATGAATCACTAACCAAAATTAGGAAAGATGAATTAACATTTTCTCTCCTAAGAAATAACAATGGATGTAGCTTATAACATCAACAAATATAATGGTTGCACTCGTAGATTGGTTTAAAAATATGATGATATAATTTGGAAACATACAATGGCATGAGAAGTTGACCCTAGGGGCACACATACCTCATAATAAGATAAAAAGGACATTGTTAGAAATATTACTTTGGTCAATTGATTTGAAAGGATACTAGTTAACAAGTCTGCACAATAGTGTTTTTCGCTTATGACATATATACTAAGATCCATTTTACATGTTTTTATGTTATGACTTCGGTGTTTCATGGTTAAGATAGATAGGAATTTGCGATTGTATTTAGAACAATATTTTTGTTATGATTAGAAAGATTAATGTTATACATATCTTGGTATTTCAATGTTTTTAATATTTTATGGGAACAATTAAATGGATGTTAACTGAATATGTTAATGCAATTAAGTGATATTGGATTATTTTGCACTTATCTACATGTATTTCTATATTATTTCATTGGGCTACTGACATTAAGTTGAGTGTGCAGGAAAGTTGAACCATGGAGATTATTTAGGGAAACAAGGTTCAATCTATGTGAACATGGTAAAGCCAAGGTGAATCTTTGGAAGATTCAAAACCTTGTTGTGTTGTGTTATTTTGTAATGTGATTGTGCATGAGTGTTATAGTTAGAGATCATTATTAATTAGGGACATGTCATTGTGATGTCTAAAGCATTTTAATGTGTGTGTGTCATTTGACACTTGTGTTGTCTATGTGTAAATAACATGTCATATAGGATTCTTTGGCATGAAGTCACTTAACCTGAATCTAATCTCCATTATGAGATTAAGTTAACCCACCTTGAAGAGTGTTAGGATGAGTCACTTTCATGATGGAATTCAAATTAAAATTTTATAGGAACTTTAGAGAGACTAAAAGTGGTTCCCTAGTGTTATTTTGGAGAAAATAAGTCACCCACATGGTAGTAGTATAGGTTGGGGGTCTAAATATAACCATAAGCTGGCCTAGGGGACTTAGGAAACCTTCTAAACTAGTCATTTTCAACCCAATTCGAAAATCAAAGTGTCACATGACTTCTTCCATCATTCCACCACTTGGTTAATTTCGTATTGGTAGAAAGCTACAAGGGTATAAAAGGGATAGGTGGGATGGAAGTGGGGGTCTTTTTAGAGATCTTGTGCCAAACTTAGGGGTTGTTCACCCACTCTCTAATTGTAGAGACAGATAGGGTTGGAAGGGGAAGCTTGGAAGCCGAGGAAGGAAAGATCTTCATCACCATTTCATAGCCATAGCTTGAAAGGAGGTTAGTGATTCATGCCATGTTACCTTTCATTTCATGAAAGTTGAAGATGGAAGTTGTAAGAGTGTTTCTTGTGGGATCTATGTGTTTTCATATGGTGCATGTTGTAAATGTTTGTGTATGTGAGTGAGCATGTTGAATCTAATGGCATTTGGTTTTGTTTTCTTAGTTGTGGTTGTGGATTGAATGTTGTGTTGGGTGTGGAGGCTTCACTCACCCTTGGGAGGGAAGAGAAGCCCTTGGGTGAAGGGGTTAGTTGGGCTCATCATTGAAGTTGAGAAATCCTTCTCTTGGAGAGGGGATAGTTTTCATGGAGTATGGGCTCCATTGAAGCCATATGTCTTTCTATTGTTCTATGGGAGGTATAAGTGAGGATGTGCGGAGAGGAGGAAGTGTTGATAGCCTTGTTGAGGCATGTGTTCTTGATAGCTTGTTCTATGGGAGGTATAAGTGAGGATGTGTGAAAGGAAGTAAGTGTTGATAGCCTTGTTGAGGCATGTGTTCTTGATAGCTTGTTCTATGGGAGGTATAAGTGAGGATGTGTGAAGGGAAGTAAGTGTTGATAGCCTTGTTGAAGCATGTGTTATTGATAGCCTTGTTATGGCATGCTTCTTGGAAGCCTTATTGGAATATTGTGATTACAAGATTTGTTGTTTCACAAGGATATGGCATTCTCCTCCTCGAAGAGCCCACCTTCACCCAATGTTTATGATTCCATCTATGAATCGTTGTGCAAGCCTTGGTTGGGAATTTGTAAATGTGTTGTTAACAAGTGGTATTCATGTTGGTTCTTGTTACTGTGATGTTGTTTGAATGTATCCCAATTGAGCCTTGTTTCCCCTAGCACAGGGGTGGTCTCCTTGAGGCCTAGGTTGGGAGGTGAGCCTCCATGGCTCACTATTTTTATCTCTCATTTGCAGGTCCTTATTGGATGATCTTGAAAACTTGGAGCTCTCATTTCTTTCCATGTGCATAGGAGATGAAGACATTCTTGTTGTATTTTGAGTTGAGGCTACGAGCAAAAACCCCATCTTGTTGTGTGCATTTAAATGTATTGCAAGAGTAGTGTTATTGCTTCTCATTGACAAGGAGATTTGAAGAAACATCTAAGTTTAGTGAGTAGCATTTCTATTGTATTAGCATACTAGAAAGATCTCACCACCTTTTGTGTATTGTAAGAATCATTGAAGGAAACATGTATTGTGTGTAAGAAGATAAGTTATCTTGGGTCTTTAAGTCAATGTGCTCTTTCGTTTCTATTTAGATTGCAAGAATGACTCTAATTATCATGGAAGACTCGTAATAACTAGAAGGATTAGATCATGTAATGGTATTGGAATGATAATGTCTTTTCAATTCTCTTGAATAATAAATGTATATGCATATTTGAATTGGATCCTTGCATGTGAATACAATATTAGCTCTTGAGCAAATGGTTTACTAAAATTCCATTACTCATAGATTAGAATTAATCAGTTTGCTTCATCTAAGACTTCTAACATGGTTTCTATATGTGTTTTGTATTGAGTTATTTGTCCAAATGATCCAATAAGTTTATTAATTTAGACTATAATAACATATCTAATCACCCTTAATGTATCATTGCAATAATCTATTATGGATACTCTAGACTATAGAAGAAGAAAATCATTTAGAAGAAATAGAATGTATGGAGCATAAGAAAAAAAAACTTGCTATAGGTGCTCATCTATCTCTCTAGAAATTGTATGGAAAGTAAGAAAATACCTCACTCTAAATTACAAAGTATTTAATTAGTAAATAGAACATACCTAGGATTCTATTTAGGTAGACACCCCTACCTATGAGGCTAGGAACAAATTCAAAACAATCAATGCCTATGAAGTCATCTATGTCAAATCACCATGGGATAAAGAAATAAAATATATTAAAATATGAATATTGCACTTATCCCTGAAATAGTCCTGTGATAGTTAAAGCGCCATCTTCCTATGGCATTAACAAGGAAAAAGTATAAAATTAGAATTAAAAATAATAATTACGCCATAGGCGTTTCCTCTATGAAGTTGAGAGGCTCAGTTTGACATCCAACGGTAGACAATCGAAGAGAGCGAATGACTGCCATTGAGAGGATATCAGACGTAGATCTTTATCTCTTCACTGTTCAACAAAAAAAAAAGGTCTACTGACAGTGGATTCGACGTATTAAATGATATTAAATGTCAGACTTGTGAATCCCTAGGCGTTCCAGACTCATTTTGAAGGCTCTGACATTGTGGCGTAGTGTTGTGTAGGAGAGATACGTGCCAGACTCGACATCGATGAAGGTTGTCTTCACAGTCAAAGCGGTGGATTCTGGGCTTCGATCGGTGGGTCAAACCAGGCATCTGAGGCTCTTTGAATCTTGTGTGGGACAATTAGGTCCAACAATGTTCTTGTGACTATAAGGTGTGTCAGCGGAGAAGTTGGATAAAGACTAAATCTATGTGATGTCTGATCACTCAATGGATGGTAAGGATGACTGCTCAGGGTGAGGCGTTCAATATTCCGTCCACCCATGCCAACTATATACACCATTACATTTTTAATGAACAAACATTTGCAACCATGGATTAATGGAGTCTTGTGGTGACTTGGGATGGGACACAAAGCAATGTAAAAATTTATGAATCGTGTCTGCAAAGTCAAATCTGTGCATCACTTCTTTAACAACGGCAATTTTGGAATTAGTTCGTCATTTGCTTTAGTAAGCCAAGGAGTAATTGTGGCAGGTGCAGTACTGGATGAACGGTTGAGATTGTTTTAATGAAACCTTCTTGAGCTTTTAAACATGGGAGGAGATCCACGAACTGTGCCCACTGTGGTGTGGACGAGGGATAGAGAAGTCACAGCCCCTCGATCGAGCGAGTAGAGTGTACCCACGCACAGGTCAGCTACCTGTTGTTCGTGCTCATATTGATAAAATCAATCTTTCGAACGTCAAAACTACTTCCATTAATACACCAAAAATATGAATCATTGAAAAACTGCTCAAGCGTGGTCACATCTTTGTCCAATCGAAACTCGTTCTTCTCCTTGATGGCCAACAGATTCTGCACCAAGTTAGAGTTGTACGGCGTAAATATATAGCTATTATATATTATCAATATTTACATTACCATATATGTGATGATATCACTTATAACTATATACATTAAAACATTATAATCTTAATATAATATTTTATGTTATATTTTACTATCTATACATAGGATTTATAGATATGTAATTGCAATTATGGTTCATGTTAAGATTATTGGTATATATTAGTTTTTACTTATATTTATACCTTTATACATTAAAACATTATAATCTTAGTACCATTTATTATATTAAGATTATAATGTTATTATTATAATCTTATTTCATATTTATATCCTAATATAAATACATTATATATAGTAATCAGAGAGCATAATTATATATGAATAACCTAAATATCAATGTAGATTCTCTATATTAATCAATGTCTGTAGTTCCTATGATATATATAGCATATCTGCCGATGAATAAAATATGTTAACGGGAATATATCATATTCATAAAATATTACTAGGTTATAATATTACTATAATCGTATATTATAACATTTATAAATAGTTAAATTTATAATAAATTATCTCTTAAATTATTATCTTATAAATATATTGTATATTAGTTATGAAAGGTAATTTATTAATAATTTCTAGAATCTAATGTCTTGATATTAATTTAATTAATACTATATAGAAAATATTTATAAACGAGAGAGAGAAAGAGAGTAGGGAAAATAAAGAGGGGGTGATGTAGAGGGAAGAGAAGGAGAGAGTAAGGAGATAAAGAGAGGTGTGGAGATGGAGACTGACACACACACACACACACACACATAGAATGAAGAGAGATGGATGGGTATAGAGAGGGATATATGTTTAGATAGATATAGAGTAAGAGGATAGAAGAAAAATGCATAGAGAGTTAGAGATCCATCAAGAGGTAAAGATAGTAAGATAAATAGGAAGATAGAAAGGGATACATGGAGAGGGAGAGATAGATAGGAAAAGATATAAATAGCGAAATATATTGATAGAGAGATAACAAGGATAAGTAAAGGGATATTAGAAAATGGAAAGGGGGAGATATATAGAGGGAGAGAGGAGAGATAGTGAGATAAAAATGGAGAGAGTGAAATGGAGGGAGATTGATAGAGAAATAGGGATATGGAGAGAGAGGAGGGAAGGTATAGGGAGAGACAAGGATAGAAAGAGGGCAAGGTGTAAAGGGAAGAGTAAGAGAGATAGATAGTAAGGATATAGAGAAAGGTATGGAGAGTCTTCCACATTAATATTTTCTACTGTCACTCTCCCGCCTAATTATCAAAGTACTTTTTGATTACTAAACATATTGTATTAAATGTGAAGAATAAATAAAATGTCTTGTTTGTGTTAGTTAAGCAAAAAAAATTGACACCAAAATACGACATACCTATTGCACACTAAGGTGCGATTGCTAGTAATAATACCTATGACTTGTATAATGCTTGAAAAAAACTTTAACTTAAGTAACGAACTCTCTAAAGTCCTCTACTAGCCGACCACCCCATTCACTCACCATCAACAATTTATAAATTAAGCTATAAAAAAAAAGTCAAACCCACCCTCCTAGGCAATAATTGCTTTTAGAAGAATGAGGAAAAACTTTCATAGGTACTTATCATGCTCTGACAAGAGTCAGGAGCTCCCCATCTTGTCCTAGGCGTCATAATAGTCTTGGGATAGGCAGCAAAAATAAATGCACCTTCTCACTTAATGCATCACGCCTAGGGAAGAGGGGTTAGACATATGGAAAGTAGGAGGGGTAGGTGGTTAGTGTAGGAGATAGCTTGGGCAGAAATTATGCCTTGAAAAAAAAAACACTTGTCAACCAATTCCTTTTATCTATTTGCATTTGGAAAACCTGATGAACTTTGAACCAAATGCTATTGGAGGAAGGATGGTGTGAGCACGAGTCCCATAGCATAGGAATTCGAGTTGGGAGTCAGAGATTTTGTTAAATAAAACAAAAGATATCAAAAGAATGTTTAAATTGGGATATTAGCATGTGGAAAGTATGTTAAGGGTAAAGGATATATGATTGGACATAGGGATATCAAGTGTTAATCTTAAACTAATAAAAATAAAGTTAAGATTAGGTGTCTAAGTAAGTTATTAATGTATGGGATAAGTACAAGTTAATTAGGAAGTAATAGTTAGTGTAGTGGCTGGGATATAGTAGAGTCTTTCACTTAGTCGAAAATAATAATAAGATTGTTGCTAGATAATGAGTGAGTCTTAGATAGTAAATGTTAGTTAGAATTTAGTCCATGATTTTCTTCTTTATATATATACATATATATAAAATAAATGAATAATAATAATTAAATGTACAAGATTCGATGATGGGTTATAATAATTAAGATAATCCAAATCTAGTCATAGAATGTAGTTACACAAGCATATCATAATATCTAATGAATAAAGCAACATTTATAAGTAAGCACACTATATAGAATTGAATGTATATTATAATGAGCATATCAACTTTTGCTAGTGAAATAGGATCTATAACTTGTCTAATGAATAAAGCAACATTTATAAGTAAGCACACTATATAGAATTGAATGTATATTATAATGAGCATATCAACTTTTGCTAGTGAAATAGGATCTATAACTTGTAATAGCACTTGTGGAATGTTATGTGTTTTCCAAGTTACTATATGAATGACTATATATGTAAAATAAAGAGGCATGTCGCTTGAAGAGACATGTCTCTTTAACATATTAACTTACATTAGTTATAGTTATAACACAAGTAATATACCATCAATATATTATAATTGTTATATATATATATATATATATTTCTCATATATATAATGTAATTTATCCGACAGAATTATAGCATTAACACTCCCTCTTAATGAAGAAGGATAAAACACATAGATATTACACCATAGGTAATATTTTAAAAATAATACATATAAGAAATCTTTAATCAAAAGATTTCTAGAATATGCTATCATGTAAGTATTGGCCTATCAGAATATCAACATATGATATTCACCAACTACTATTTGTTATCATATTTGGTAACATGAGCATTAGCCTATTAGAATATCAATCAAATGATATTCACCAAATACTTTGAGTAATGGCCTATAAGAGCATCAATAAAATGATATCCACCAAGTACTCAATGTGGTAATGGCCTATCAGAATATCAAGGCAAGATATACACCAAGTACCAAAAATATATCTATACAAGCAACTTGTAGATAATCAAATTAATGATATCAACTGCCTAGTTGTTGATTTATAAGATAAAACCTTTACATGAAACAATATCACAAAAATGAATCATGCTACAAGTTATTGTAAGGACATCACTTTACAACAACTTCTCCTAATACAAGTGATAATCATTTAGAAGTCGCCACTTCTTCATGATGTACAGAGGGGATAGGTTCATACATGTATGACATCAAAAGTTCACATGAAGTCTCTACGAATACTGTCATGTAGTAGTGTCACAACATTCACCATAAAACATATCAGAGAATAAGGTTTCTCCCTCTTTGTCCAAGGTTTTCTCTATAGAATTGTCAAATTCCTTCTTGATATAAAAGGATACTCATAATCTCAATAAACAAGGATATCTTATTTCAAGAGCCTCATGATCATCGTCCCTCTTCGTCCAAGTATATCTTGCTTCAAGAGCTTCGAGATCATCATATGACTTAATGCTTCACTCTTCTTTTCCTACAAGAACATCCAAGAGAAAACAAAAAAGATCAAGGCAAATAGTTTCTTATAGTACATATGGAAATACAAATAAGATAGAGACTAAAGTAATACTCAAGGATATAAATACCTATCTACACATCAACTTCCTTGATAGACGTTTCTCCAATAAGAAAATGCCTTCATATAAGAAGTTGTCAATCAATGGGAAGGGTACATTGGTTATATTCCCCCCTACAATGTAAAATTCCCACTGTCTCCATTTGCCAGTCACTATCAAGTTCAATGAGAGACAATCATCTATGAATGATATCACCTTCTAACTATGTTAGTCATCAACTCAAGTCTCATGGTAGAAATTATCAAGTTCTTTCTTTAATGCAATCTCTTATGCTTCTCGATCCATCTTAAAGGAATTTCAGAGAGATTTCAAATAGTTTAACTAACTATCCCACACGGATATACCAATGATAAACATACAAGGTTTTATATCCCTCCTTCTGAGTTGATTTTAGCTTGATGGAATGATACTCTTTTAAATGCATCTCCTTGGTGTGATTAACTTAAAAAACATGTGTATGCTGCTATCGACCAATAATCTAGGAGAATTTATTCTACCCTCTGATACATCGAATGTGTTACAATTTTCTTCTCTAATATGCCTGATCAATGATTTGTTGCTTCCTTAAGTTCGATTTACATATTTGTACAGTGTGCCTTGAGGAGGCTTTATAAACCATTGTTTAAAGAATTTCCTCAGTGTCCTCTATCGCAAGGAGATCGCTAGCTATATCTCTGTGTATCTCTAATGGTTGAATTTCATCTACATGCTCACTAGCTGCGAGCTATAAGAATGCTCCATACATGTCAATGCATATTGATAACTATGTTTATCTATTTGTGTATCATTTATTCTGTTACCCTCATATGTCCAATGGAGCCCAATTTGGAGAGTCTAATTCCATACAAGTGAAATCTACTGATAGTAGTCATTTGATAGAATAAACAATAGCTTTCAACAACCGCAACCTTGCATTTGAAGTGTCCTTTCACTCGACCACTTAGAATAGATTAATCTTGTTGAATTTTATTATCGATGCTTGTCTGAAGTTGCCAGTAAAATCTCTCTGCTACTCTTCTTTTAGGCTTGTTGAGTATTTTTTTGAAAGATGTGGCTATTGTTGGCCAAGAAGATGTAACCTCAATTATGTCGATTGCAATGTCGACACACAATTTTGCATGGTTGCATTGAGTATGGGTAGATCGAGTCTTTAGCGAAATGTGGGTCAATGATGAAGTTTTTCTGAGACTCATCACCATTCAATCCAAACAATTTTATTTGCAATGAAATATAGAGAACATCAACTCTTTTTGTCGCCGATGATTGAGTCATCATTCTTAATTGCATCATAAACTCAGTTTGGTCATTGCATTGCTCGACATCCCTGCCGCCTTACACATACATTTCTAAGTAGCTCACAACACTTGTCTAACAATGATGACTATTTTTCTACCTCCTCATGATAGATTTGTCCTTGATATAATTGTTGCTTGATGTAAACTCCTTTAATCTTTTGAAACCCCATTCCCATAGTATTGGTTAAATCAACTTGGCGCTAGTTGAAACTCTGACACGAATTTATACTTCCACAACCAACGATTTGTACCACTATAGATAACTGCTCTTTCCTAAGCGGTATAAGAAATCCCTCGTGTATCGTGTATATGTCCACATACTTGTGCCTTGATGCTTAAGAACTTATGTTGGGATGGCTCATGATGGGAGAATGTCTAATGAGATGATCGCCACGTAGATAGTTGACCAAAAAAGTATTGCAACGTGAATCACACAAGTTGAGACTAATCCACATAGATGTCCCAAGAGCTTAGACTTGTAACTATCCTTTGTCCATTTTGAACACCTTTAGCCTTTGACAAAAAAATATCCTCTCCAATTTTATCTCGTATATACACTTCAATGTTGGTCATTAATGATCTCATAATCTATAGAAGAGTTCCACTAGACCTACAGCTTGTGTTTCAATTTCTTACCAAGAGCATTTGTCGACATTATTTATAGCTCCCAGTACTACAAACTAATGTGATTTCATACTACTCAGTGTGACCTACTATGCCAATATCCTTTAGGAATTTATACGTGAGATTCTTAGTTGACAATGCAACAACAACATACAAGAGACTTTATATGACAGATTTTAATAATAATTTCAGCCTCTATTTATAATTGATCGCACTTCAAACCCAAAAAAAATTCACTTTGATCTCCTTTTGTTTGCACTACTTAGCAGCTCTTTTACTTTACTCCAGTATACATGATCTCCATATAGCTACAATAGTTTTTCGAAACAATCGCTTCCACGTTGTGCACTACATTTATCATAGCTGTGTAGAACTCCATCTTTGTTCTCAGAACAAACCTCTATCTGCAATGACAACTTGCATTTTCATTATTCAGGAAACCTCGCAGGCTAGTGAAGAACCTGCTCTAATACCATGTTAGTGAAATAGGATCTGTAACTTGTAATAGCACTTGTGGAATGTTATGCGTTTTCCAAGTTACTATATGAATGACTATATATGTAAAATAAAGAGGCATGTCTCTTGAAGAGACATGTCTCTTTAACATATTAACTTACATTAGTTATAGTTATAACACAAGTAATATACCATCAATATATTATAATTGTTATATATATATATATATATATATATATTTCACTCTTAATATAAGTTAATTATTCCATATATAATATTTGTCATATATTATATTTCTCATATATATAATATAATTTATCTGGCAGAATTATAACATTAACAACTTTGTATAGGTGATGATGTTGGATTATTCTATGGAAAAAAAAAAAAAACTTTAATTTTGGTTCGAGGGGATTACAACTAGATAATATGGATTCAATTGAGGATACTAGTAGGTTGCCAAATTGATAAAATATAAGCCAAAAGTTGAAATTGAATTGAATAAATCTAGTATTAGTTAGTCAGTATGTAAATAAGAGCCAAGGGTCAATAAACAAGATAGTATAGGTAGCTTGTTAGCCTATGTGTTCTTCGTGCATGTAATGGTTGGATAAGGATCTCATCTCTTACATTATTTATAAGACCTAATGAAGTATCATGAATACCAAGTGAGGCTCGTGTGGTTAGAAAAATCCTTATGCTATGGTTAGAAGTTAATATAGTGTTATGTTAGAAGATGAAATTAGTGGCAAAATCAATTTAACCATAAGAGATTAATGTTTCATCTAGATCCATTAGGTTATGTTTAAAAATTGGATAGTGTGTTCCTTAGTTAGTAATTGGTCCTCTAGGGGATTGTCCTAGTATTTAGTAATGAGGGTATGACGACAAACATAGCTACTATGATTCTTGTATGAAACTTGATCTAATGATGTGGTACTCAAAGGCAGTAAAGTAATGTTAACATCTCCACTATATAGGGTTGAATCTAAAATATATTAACTTGCGAAAGGATTTTCATCCACAAGACAGAGCATGGAACTTGTTAACCTATGTTGCGTAGGATCTTGCATGTCATTGTTCTAAACACAATCAATGTAGAACCCTAAATAAAGGTAACTGGACTTATCGTTGCAACTAATGTGATACTGGAGAGTCAAAGGTAACAGATTTATTCAATTCAACCTGACATAAATTTTATTTTATTTTTTAAAAAAAAATTGTGCTTTCGTCTAAAATTTTGGGCATGACAGTGTATTTTTTTCACAAAAATGAAGAGGAAGTAAAAAAAACATGCACCAAATTTATCAACTATTATGTTAGTAAGAGGGACACTTTATTTGTGACTCATCTCATATTCCAGCTATTGTATTTTGGCACTTGAACATTGTAGTCAATCTTGTGTTTGCACTTTGTTCCATGACTATTTTGACCAGATTAGAATCGTTAGAATGATTAGAACAGCTGAGAGGGGGTGAATCAATTATCTCTAGGTCCAAATGTACCAATTCAACTTTTAACAACTTCAAACAACTTAATCAAACACAAAAATCCACTCTGTCCATATAGAAAATCATCAAATCTTAGCTCTCTATTTTAGTGTTAGTTGAATTATAGAAACATATAACAGTAAATAGCATGACACGTGAAAACAAAAGTCACGCAAGTATGACATTGGGATTTAATGTGAAAACCCCATATGGGAAAAACCACCAAGTAACATGCTACCATTTTTTCACTCTTCTAAAGTGAGTTCAGTTAAGAGCCAAGCTTGTTAAAGGTTACAAAACACACTGTCGGGTGTGATTTTGTTAAAGGATTTAATCACCCTATTAGGAGTGGCCTTGTTACAGGTAAATAGAAATATCTCATTAGAATGCCACCTTGATTAAAGGGTTTACAACATGACTATTAGGTCAACCTTAATTAAAGAATTTTACTACCACAATGGTAAGAAAGTAACAACTGGGTTGATTTGATAAATTAGAACTAACTTTGCATGTTCAAATCTCTATTAATCTCATTCTTGGTTCATTGTCTAGTCATCGTCACATTCTTTATCTCTGATCTTCTTGGCAATAACTCAAGCAATGTCGCTTTCACCAACTTCTCACTTTTCCTTTGCAACTCTTGTTCTTCCACTTATTCTTCACAAATTTGCTAGCCAACTAACATGTAAAATATCTCATATGCCTCCTTAAATAGACAAGCTTAATCTTTTCTGCTTAAACATAATCGTAGATCTTAGGGTTTGATCAGATTCATTGAATCTATTAATCATTTTGTCTTTCTTCTTCTTTCCTGGAAACTCCTCATTGAATATTTTCCTTAGATCACTTAACAAACTCAATTCATGCATTAAATATGTTAGCTCATCAATCCTTATCTTTAACACATTTTGACTATTCTGTAAATTTAATTGTATTGCCTTAGATTTTGACTCTTACTCAAACTGTTAATATGTTGGCACTCAGTCATCACTATATTCTTTAGTTTGGTCATCACTCGGTAGCTTAGTCACTACTAATCTATCTCACTCAACTTGCATTGGCTTGCTTGGTCATCACTCTACTCAGTCATTACTTTAGTTCCCCTTCATCTTGCTTTGACCATCACTCAACTAATACTTAAATTCCTTAATCTTCTGCTTGATTATGCTTAGCATCTTCATTGACCTAGTAACCTATTGCTCAGTCAAGGTCATATTAATCATCTCTTCTACACTTCAAAACATCTTTCTTCTTCACTTAATACAATGATCAAACAACATATTATCTTGTTAAATACTAACTGATCAAGTGCCCTTTGTAGTTCCATCATACTTATTTCTCTTTACTCAACCACTTTACCAGTTCATCTTGTTAACTCTCTTTTCAAAGCCTCTTCATCAATACATTATTAAATAGATAGGTTTTATATTACGTCGCTTAAACATAACCATAGATCTTAGGGTTTGATCAGATTCATTAAATTTGTTCATCATTTTGTATTTCTTCTTCTTTCCTTGAAACTTCTGAAAACTTGTTATTGAACCTTCACCTTAGATCACTTAACAAACTCAATTCATGCATTAAATATGCTAGCTCATTAATCCTTATCTTTAATACATTTTGACTATTCCGTAAATGCAACTATGTCAACTTCATATCTTGATTATTTCTCAAATAGTTAATATGATAACACTCAGTCATCACTATATTCTTCAACTTGGTCATCACTAGGTAGCTCGGTCATTATTCATCCATCTCACTCTTTTTGCACTAGCTTTCTCAGCCATCATTGTTCTTGATCATTACTTCAATTTCTCTTCATCTTGCTCGGTCATTACCATCACTCAACTAATACTTAAGTTCTGTAATCTTCTGCTTCGTATTTCTTAACATCTTCATTGCCCTAGTAACTTGTTTCTTGATCAAGCTCGTATTAATCATCTCTTCTTCACTTCGTCTCATCTTTCCTTTTCACTTAATACAATGATCAAACAACATATTATCTTCTCAACTGCCAACTGACCAAGTGCCCTATGTAGTTCCATCATACTTACTCCTCTTTACTTAACCACTTTACTACTTCAACTTGTTAGCCCTCTTTCCAAATCCTCTTCACCAATCAAATAATATGACACTCTACACTGTTAGAAAGTGTTTTACCAGTAAGGTTTGACATCATTGCAACAAAAAAATTGTTCCAATTGTAGTTCTAGAAATAAATATGCATCAATGAAGAAGATGAATGCTTCAATGTAGATCTCCTCCCTTGATGGCCAACAATAAGCTAGATCTTGAAGAGGAAATGCTCACAAAAGATTCTTCAATGCTTGATAGAAGTATCCTTGCTTAAATGCTTGAAATCTTGAATATTTCAACTCCTTGAATGAAAAAGGTAGAAATCTGGACTTGAGAGCAATAACTTGGATTACTTGAGTGCACAAATGAGTGAGATATGAAAATGAAGCCTCAAAGTCTCCTTATATATGAGTTTTGGGGTAGGAAAACAATACAAATTGATGGGAGAATGAAATAAAACTAATTAAAACCCTGAGGCCTTTTAGGCCCTAAGCCCTAAAATTACCAGGAACTAGGTCAACTTGGGAGGACTAGGTCAATTGGGTTGACCTAGTCCAGAGTAGGTCGATTTGTGATGCATGAGCATCCTGGGATAGTTCACAATCTAGTATGCAAGGGCTTTGAGCTTAGAATGATCGTCTGATGGTATGCACAATTAGAGATATGTTCGAGACATATTAGGGAACCTTGTCCTAAGTGCACATGATGATTGGAGTAATCACCTTAGAGTTAGAATGATGATATATTGGATTGTGGATGCTTTTTCTAAGAAAAAAGAGAGTTAGGGCTAGACATTGGATTGGTGATGTTTTCTCTAGCAAAAAGAAGATTTAAAGCTAAATGAATAAGCTATGTTAGTCAAAGGGTCAGTTTCATTCTGACTCATCTCATTTTTTAGTTGTTATCTTTGTATTAATAATCAATCTCAAAATATTTGTGTTTGTGGTGAGATTTATAGTGGTAGTGGTATTAGTTTATGGTTTAGATAAAGATTACATTCTTGCACTTCAACTTTGAAAAAGCAGCAACGTGATCATTGTACTTGTTCTATGCAAGTTGTGAGGAATTTAACATAACTTTTTAGTTTGTAGTAATGGGATATTTTGGAGGTTTTTAATTTTGTACTAGTAAAAAAGTAGATTATTTCTATTGTTACGTGTCGAGTTATATGTGAGGTTCTAAATTAAGCTTTTCAATTAACGTGGGATTCTCTTTTTGGATTATTTAGATTTATATTGTGATAGGTGTGTTATTTGGGTGTTGGTTGGAAATGATTTTCTTAATATTTTTCAACCATCAAAGAAGAGTTAATGTTGGAAAAACAAACAAGTGCATCCAATCAACTAACTATTATGTTAGTAAGAGGGTCACTTTCATTGCCACATCACCCCATTAGTGTGATGATCATGGTTCATTGGATTATGTATGTTTTTTTCCAACTAAGAAAGAGCAAGGCTAGACAAACAAAAGATGTTGCGAAGTTATCAACTTTGATGTTAGTAAGAAGGTCAGTTTCACTATGAATCATATAAGTGGCATAAAGATCAAAGTGAGTTGTGTACATATTTATTCTTATTTTAAAATATATTTTTTTAAATATTGGGTGACTAATATTTTTGGATATAGATATGGAAAATGTTTGATTTTACACTCAACTATAAGGTACACATTTTTTAGGTGTATCTAGCAAGGTTTTGATGAGACAATAAGGAATTGCATACCAATTGACAAAAAGATGTAATTCATCTACACTTGTCGTTCTACTAGAACAATAAGAATATATGTAGATATATTTACAAGACCATTAAAAAGAAATGTTAAACAAATATAACAACTA
Organism: Cupressus sempervirens; assembly: GCA_028749045.1. Taxonomy (NCBI): domain Eukaryota; kingdom Viridiplantae; phylum Streptophyta; class Pinopsida; order Cupressales; family Cupressaceae; genus Cupressus; species Cupressus sempervirens. The sequence goes on along the minus strand of CM053786.1, from coordinate 87,738,723 downwards.
GCTTTTTCAAATCCTTTACATAAAAACATCCCAAATATTATTATACTCGAAATTAAGTTATTAATCTTACCAACCTACCTTTATAACAATATTTATTATTTGAATATTATTTGAAATATATAATAAAAACTTTATCTCTTTTAAATATAGTTTCATATAGAGTATGATACCTTTTTCATTTTCCATATGATACCTCTAGTTATTATCCTTTCTCAAAACATGTAGGGCTCTTTAGGAATAATTAATAGGTGAAACCTCCCTCCCTCAAGGAATGCCCAAAGGTCAAATATCACAAAGCCATCTAGACTAGGTAGTAGGACATTGGCGCCATCTAATCTACTAAAATATATTCGGATACAAGGTAGGACCAACTACTAAAACGACCGGGCCATTGCTACTTTTCGTTTGAAATCCAGAGACTAAATATTTTGATTTCCATCCTCAATCGACGACGCAGATCGATCGGCCTTTACATAGATGGTTACTGGCACTCACGGAGTCCTCAAGATGCACGTTACTTTACTAGCTGATCCCACCACAAACGAAGGGCTGAAAGAATTTTGTCTGTTTCTTCTCACTTTTTCCACATGAAATGATTAATAACACAACACGCTTGCCGCGTGGGAACAGTGAAAAAATCTTCCATCGACGACCAATAAGGAGGGTCAAGGGCTCATGATACAAATCAATGACCTCGATTAAACTATGGTGGGTTGGGTTGTTTTAGGTTCGATTAATCAATGACATAAGCTATCCCTAACGGTCCTTTTAATAGTTATATTGAGACACTAAGGCTTGATTTATAAGCTAAAAGTGTTAAATAGTCAAAGTTGATTTATTTTTTCAAGCTTAATTTCCTCCTTAGTGTGTGATGTGTAAAAATGGTCGATATCTAATGAACAAGGAAAAATAAGTTTGTATTTATTAGTCATTTTATCGTGATATTGCCATTTTATACTATCATGTCTCACAACTTAGAATTTTGGCGATGTCTTGCTAATGGATAAACTACAATATATCCTTAGATATATCATGATCAACAACCTAGTACATCACATCTATCAAGTCAATAGATTTACATGAACTTTCAAAGCTTTCTTAAGATAAACAAATGGTAAGATAACGATAAACTTATGAGTCAATCATGTGTATATATGTAAACAATAAGTCTAGTAAGACATCAAACAAAGGAAAAGTTGCATATGATAAAATAGTCATATTGCTAAATCTCATCAAATTACTCGTGGCAAAATTATTTGATCAAAGTAACAATCAACTAAAACGTAGCATGCATGAAACATATTGTAAGGAAATAAGGGTAAAGGGTTAATAAGGCAAATTGCAAGGTCATAATTCGGAATTGTTATTCAAGTCGCATAAGAACCTTATAATAAAGTCTTTTTTTTTTCATGTGTAAGAAAATAATTGCAAGTTGTATTACTTAGGAGTGTAATTATATTAGATGTGGTTTTTGGATTAGCAGTACTATAGTTTGTGAGTTATAATGGGTCCAGAGATATAGCATCAATAGTAACATAAATCATGATTTAAGTTATATTAAATGTGACTCTTCTATTAATGTTAAAATAGTGTAAGTTATGTTAGAGGTTGCTCTTGCATCAATGTTATCCTTGATTAGGAGTAAACATTGTGTTGGATGTGGTTTTTGTTTTAAGTAGAAGTTACATTTAGATTTTCCTTACACTTAGAAGTTTTTTATTTTATGTGATTTTGAACTTGCTAGTATAACACATATTACTTCAATATGATTTATGTAAAATCAAGTTGTGTTACTTTCGATTCAAATTAGCATATCCATTACATAAAATTATTACTCATATTTGGCATTAATATTATTAGTTCTCTTTTATTTGAATAGAATTGTACTTCATTGAACATACAAGTTATACCTATGTTAGATTTGCACGTAAAAGTTAAATTATTTAAGTGTCACTTACATAGAAATAAGTTGCATGTACTTATGGCTCAAATAACAGTCAATATAAAATCAAATGCAAATTGCAGTATGTAATCATGATTTAGATTGAAATAAGTTGCACCTACTTATACTTATTTTATGTAACTATTGATTTTTTAATTAAAATTATCATTTTGCATTGATTTCAATAAAGTTGTATATAATTTTGACTTGTATAATACTAAGCAAACAATATTTATGTGTGAAATACAAAAAAGTTGTGATTGTTGATGGTTTACATTAACATAATTATACAAAAAGTTTTATATATAAATATAACCTTTAGGTTAATATAACTAAATTCTATAGACAAGTGAAAAATGTATTTCAGTTTGTCTACCATGTCAAATTTCTAGCATTATGCATGACTTTCAGAAAGTTTTAACTTTCACCTTTTTACTCGCATTAACATTGTTTTCAATTAAAAGATGTTAATAAATTAATCACACCAATTTAATATTTAAAGTAAATTAAAGTCAACACATTAAAAATATATATAGAAGCTAAAAAAATAATGTTGAAGTATTGTTATTGATTTGGGAGTGTATTCAATCTGACAAGCTCCATGTGAATCAAGTATTTTTCTAGTTGAGTCATGCTAAAATAATTTAATAACTAGCATAACGAGAATGTTGGTACATATTTTACCCTTATATACAATGAAAAACTCTTTTGTAATAGTAATCAATCTCAAAAAGTTGGTATGTTCATGGTCAATGTTATGGTGGAAATTATGTCAAGTTGTGGTTTTGATAAGGATTGCATTATTAGACTTGAACTTTGAAGAAACACAACATGATCATTTCAGTTGCTTGTGTACCAATAATGAAGTTTTTAACATGTTTTTTAGTTCGTAATAATGAGATTTGTGGGAGTATTTTGTTTTTGATATTAAAGAAACAAAAATTAGGGTATTTTGTTTTTTAATGATAAAATAGTAAATTGTTTCCATTGCCGCATGTTGAATTATATTTGTGTTAAAGCTTTTCAATTAATGTCGAATCAACTTTTTGGATTATGAAGATGAAAGATGTTTTATGTTTCACGAATATTTTAGGTGTGTATTCGAAGGTTTGCTTTTTTTGGATGTTAGTTGGAAAAGATTTTTTTAGAATTTTTGACTAGTCAGACATGTTTTATTTGGTTACTCTTCACTTACGAGAGGCCGTTCCTTTCCTTTCTGTAGAGGACAACATGATTGTGACATGGATGTGCATGCTACCATTAAAATATACCACGGAAAGTTCTTTTGTTGTAATTATAATCAGTCTCAGAAAAGTCTGTGTTTTCATGGTCAAAATTTATAGTGGAAATTGTGTCAAGTTGGACTGGTTCGGATAAGGGTTACATTCTTGCACTTCCAACTTTGAAAAAGTACCATTGTGATCATTGTGAATGCTCTTTTTTTATCAGGAACGAATAATTTTTATTGGTTTTTTAATCTTGTAATATTGAGATTTTTCTGGGGACGTTTGGATTTTTTAATAGGAAAATAGTAAAAAAAAATTCAATTTGGTGTTGTTAGAATTATATTTATTGTTGTAATTTATGCGTTTTAATTAAGGTGGGATTAGCTTTTCTTAATTAGCTATTTAAAAGATACTTTTAGTTATATAGATATTTCATATTTTCTTGAAATTTTCCCTCTACAAAAGAAAAGATGAGGTTGGAAAAATAAAAATATGTCAATCATGTTAGAAAGAGGGTCACTTCCATTGTGACATCACCCAAACAACATTAGAGCTTTGGAAAAAGCACCAATATGATCATTTTTAGTATTTTTTTGTTCAAGTCATATAGAATTTAACTTACTTTATAGATGGTAATAATAGGATTATTTTTGGAGAGTCTTGTGTTTTTTAATAATCAAATAATAGATTTTTATATTATGTCCCATTGAATCATATATGTGGTTGTAATAAAAGCATTTTCAATTTATGGGAGATTAGCTTTGCTTGATTAGGTAGATGAAAGATATTTTTAGTTGCATAAATATTTTAGATTTGTGTTTGAGGGTAGGTGTGTTATGTTGGATTTCTTAAAAAAATTGAACTATTAAAAGAAGTAAGCTTAGAAAAAGAAATTCATGCATTGAATGAATTAACTATTATAGTAGTAAGAGGGTCACATTCATTATGACATCACCCCATTAGCATAAGAATGATGATATATTGGATTGTGGATGCTTTTTCTAAGAAAAAGAAGAGTTAAGGCTAGACATTGGATTGGTGGTGTTTTCTCTAGCAAAAAGAAGAGTTAAGGCTAAATGAACAAGCTATGTTAGTCAAAGGGTCACTTTCATTGTGACTCATCTCATTTTTGAGTTGTTATGTTTGTATTAATAATCAAACTTAAAATATTTGTGTTTGTGGTGAGATTTATAGTGGTAGTGGTGTTAGTTTATGGTTTGTATAAGGATTACATTCTTGCACTTCAACTTTGAAAAAGTAGCAATGTGATCATTGTACTTGTTCTATGCAAGTTGTGAGGAATTTAACATAACTTTTTAGTTTGTAGTAATGGAATATTTTGGAGCAGTTTTATTTTATACTAGTAAAAAAGTAGATTATTTCTATTGTCACATGTTGAGTAATATTCAATTAATGTGGGATTCACTTTTTGGATTATTTAGAGTTATATTGTGATAGGTGTGTTATTTGGATGTTGGTTGGAAATGAATTTCTTAATATTTTTCAACCATCAAAGAAGAGTTAAGGTTGGAAAAACAAACAAGTGCATCCAATCAACTAACTATTATGTTAGTAAGAGGGTCACTTTCATTGCCACATCACACCATTAGTGTGACGATCATGGTTCATTGGATTATGTATGTTTTTTTCCAACTAAGAAAGAGCAAGGCTAGACAAACAAAAGATGTTTCGAAGTTATCAACTTTGATGTTAGTAAGAAGGTCAGTTTCATTGTGAATCATATAAGTGGCATAAAGATCAAAGTGAGTTGTGTACATATTTATTCTTATTTTTAAATGATTTTTTAAAAATATTGGGTGACTAATATTTTTAAATATAGATATGGAAAATGTTTGATTTTAGACTCAACTATAAGGTCACATTTTTTAGGTGTATCTAACAAGATTTTGATGAGACAATAAGGAATTATAGACCAATTGACAAGAAGATGTAATTCATCTACACTTGGAGCTCTACTAGAACAATAAGAATATATGTAGATATCTTTACAAGACCATTAAAAAGAAATGTTAAACAAATATAACTAGTTTTTTCAAATCCTTTAGATAAAAACATCCAAAATATTATTACACTTGAAATTAATTTTACCAACCTACCTTAATAACAATATTTATAATTTGAAATTTATGATAAGAGCTTATTATCTTTTAAATCTAGTATCATATAGAGTATCATACCTTTTTCATTTTCAATATGATACCTCTAATTATCATCCTACCTCAAAACTTGTAGGGCTCTTTAGGAATAATTAATACGTGAAAGCTCCCTCCCTCAAGGCCTGGTTGGCTCGTGGATTAGAGCAGGAATTAGAATATGAAATTCTCAAGATTCTCAAGTCCACTGTTTGGGTCCGTTGAATGGGAATGTGAATTAGAAAAAAGTAAAATTCGGTATCCTTATTTGCCCTCCAAAACAAGGATTCGGTCTTCCCCCAAAATAGGTGGAATTGTTCAAATTCCCATTTTAATTCCATTTTTCCAAAATCAAGCATTACAAATTATTGTGAAAATAATGTTTTGTCGCATTCGCTCGATCGACTAATAAGTATGTTTTGGTGCTTGTTTTGCAACATGAGATTTTTTGCCACCATTATTGCTTCTACACATCTCCTCTGCTGGTTCCTGCCTTGCTTGTCCCAGCCTCTGCTCATTCTCACCTCTGCAAGTATGGACTATTCAAAATTGTTTGTTTGTATGCTTCATTTTTTGGGTTTATTTCTCTCGTTTGTATGTTTGTGTGCTTCATTTTTAGGGTTTATTTTGAGCTGGAACAAGCCAAAATCACAAACCCTACTCCAGATGTCCCCATTTATTCTGCACCCATGTTAGGGCTTCAATGCACCTAAGTTAGGGCTTCAATAATGAACCTAGGTTAGGGCTTCAATGCACCCAAGTTAGGGCTTTGAATAAGTGTCAAAATAAGTTGGCAACTTAGACCATGGATCTGTGTACATACTTTATCTGGGCTTTCAAATAACTCCATTTGGAAACCAGACTTAGAAGGTTTTGTGCTCAAGCTGATAGGAGAATGAAGTCTAGATTACAGAGATTTGAAACCATCTCACCTTCTAATGATTGGTATTATGAATTACCTACAACATGTGGGCTTTTTCTATGTTTAAGAGGGCACCGTTTAGGAGCAATACACAAGTGAAATCAAGAAAAAAGTGTAAAGAAACTGCTCTCTCAATGCCGCCATTGTTGTTGATTTCCTTATGATTTTTCTATTTACAAACATTTGTGTTTTACGTTTTATATATATTTTTTTTTTCAAAAAGATTTTGTACCCAATACTAACTTGTTATAGATGTGTTAATTTAGATGCAATACACATGTTTGAAAGTATCTTGACAATACCCACAAGAAAATGTTTGATGAAGAGCTTTGTGTATTTCACTGTGACAGAGGGAGAAGACATTTTAGCCATTGAAATTTTCTAATACTTGACAGAGAAACTGTGATTCTCTGCTCATTAAACTCCATTTTGTTTCTATATAAATGTAAATCTCTACCATTTACTGCTTTGAGAACTTTTTCTGAAGTTAACTACATTCATTTTTAAATGCAAGATGAGCTACTAGTTTGCTATTGGGATAGCAAATTTCATTTTAAATATAATAATGGAGATTAAATAATCAGCTCCACTGAGGAAGATTCGATGCTCTGTGAATTTATATGAACAAAAAACTTATTTTTCCCCAAACTACTCCAAACACTTTGATACCTAATGCAAACATGGACATGCTAGAAAAGGATTACAGACCTTACTTCTAAAGAAAATTATTCTCTCCAAGATTTTTAAGCCGAAAGACTTATTTGAGAAGACTTCTACCATACTCATTATAAGTCCATTAGATTTGTTGATATTTGCTATTTAGCCTATCTTAGTGTATAATTCCCAATCGTAGCCAGCATCTTATTATATTTCCCTTTGACAGAATGGATATGGATCAATTAGTTGGGCCCCTGCCTTTGATAATTGACAAAATCTTACACAAAATATTGGTCCAACTAATTGTTGATCGATTCAAGAACTCTTCTATAAATATTGGATATAGGCTATTTGGACCTTTCTAGGGCTCACATATGTTAAACTTTAAACAACAAGAATAAAATGAAGACAAAATATAAATAACTAGGCTTTATTTGTTAGACAAAATTTATAACTTGTCTCCAAGTTTTGATACATTTAGAGAGGCCAAACATGGTTTTGGCTTGAATATTGAGTGCCAAGAAGACTAAAATCACATATTTTAGGCATTCATACATTCTCACTCACTATATTGAGGACCACTTTGTCAGCTTGTTGTAAATTGCAATACTAGTTAGGAATTATTATATATACATAGATAACATATCCTTCCTTTTCCCACCAAAGCATTCTACATTCCTATCTTCATCTGTTTTCTTTCCTAGGATATTGGTCCTCTACCAAAAGTGTCAATTGGTTTAGAAGTCTGCAATGGCAAGAAGCAAGGGAAATCATTAAGTTCTGCTTCTTAAGCACATTATCAGGGCACTTTGTAAGTTTGTCAAGGCTCGTAAAGCTGTTGGGTATGATCTTTGCCAAAAGAGAAGAAGATATTTTGTATTTGAGGATGAGATGATGGGGAGATCATGCACTGGATGTTCCAAAAGGGCATTGTGTAGTGTATGTTGGCAATGAAAGAAGTCGCTTTATCATCCCCACTGATTACTTGAATCATTCTCTCTTCTGGGCATTGTTGGAGAAGGCAATGGAAGAGTATGGGTTTCATCACCAAATGGGATTAACCATCCCTTGCGATGAAGTTTCCTTCCAAAACTTGATATCTTGTCTAAGGCAAAAGTCTCCAATCCTCTAAAATTTGGGTGAGGTTGAGTAGCTAATTGGGTTTCACTGAGAGAAATAGTGTGACCTCAAATAGTAGTTCTTGAAATTTTCTGCTCTTAGTTATTAGTCTTGGCTTGACACAATGGGATCTTCATCAATTCTGTTTGGGTCCATCTACATTGACAAACCTCAAAGTCAGAGTGAAAAGTGATATCAACACTTGTTTGAGGCAAAAGCATAAGCTTTACTAAGATGCATGCAATTTCTATTTTTGGTGTGGGTTGTTTGATCAAAATCAATATTTCTTAATTGCGAGTTACTATACTGTACATTTTTGTAAACACAAATACAAATGAATGAAATTTGTATACTTTGCTCCTTTTCTTGTTCATTTTGCATAAGGATCTATTAATGTTTGTCAAATCTAATCAATCTCCAATGTTCCTATCTATCAATCTACCATGTTTGATTATTTTTTGTTACTTTTCATTGGTTTACTTCCATGGAAGCTTATTTCCATTAAGAGAGATGGTAGCCCAATAATAATCCTAAATAAGAGAAGTAGACAAGTATATTTTTACATTTTCTTTCATTTTGTTTGAAGGCCTTTTGTGCTACCTATTTTTAATCAATCTAGCTACAAACACAGAGTCTCATTTGTCTTTTTGACAAGGAAAAGTTTTTGTGGACATTGTGTTCTCTTTAATAACTGAAGATATACTCTACAGGCCTTATAAGCTACTCACTCTCCACTCTTGCACATGATTTTTATCCGAGTTGCTTAATTTAATTTCCAAATTCAAAAATATGCTCTATAGGCCTTATAAGCTGCAAATATTTCATTAATAAGCTACATATATTTCTCTACCTATTGTAGCTATTTGGGACAATATTAAAATTATGGCTGGTATTCTTTTCGTTTATATTTTCCATAATTCTAATGCTCACTCCATTTGAAATAAAGCCCTTTAAAATTGATATCTCAATGATTTAACATTATCATTTGAGCTTTTCATAGTTTATGATGGGTATATGTTTGTTGGTTTTTATAGGACCCTGTTGTACGAGAGAAAGTAGCCGGATAGCCAAAGTGCTCTGGAGGTTCATTTTACACAACAGTGTGCGCAATTGATATTTGGCTTATAGGAATACATTTTTCATGTGATCATGATTAAGTTTATATAATGCATATGTTAAAAATGGTCTCTTTTTGTTGTAGAAATATCATAAATATAAGACTCCACTATCCTATAAATATGAATAGTCAGTCCTTACTCATGAGAACACTAGTCTAATAGGAAAGCTACACTTTTCATTATTATTAGTATGTTATTAGTCTAATAGTTCTATAAATAAGTTTTAATTTTGTCAACCAAAGATTAGGTGGTTAACTATTTCCACTTTGGTTATGGTACAATTTTCTCCAGCCATTAATCATTTCTTAACATTGGATTAGTTGTATTTTAGTAATTTCATGGATCTAATAAAAAGTTTCTCTACATTGGTTTTAGGGTGTTGATGGATGTACCAAAAGAAAAATGTATTCTAGGGCACATTGCTAGGAAGAGACGAGTCATTTGTGCTCTTGTAATTGGTCTTGCAACCTTTGCCGCATCAATAGCAGTAGTTGCACAAGAAGGTAGAAGATCAATATGCAAGTGCAAAAGAGACAAGATTCCCTTTTATAAACATATTGTATTCAAATGAGACTGATTGTCATGATCAAATTCGAATGAGTAGATGAGCCTTCTTTTGTCTAGCAGATATTCTTAGGCAAAAAGGAAGCATCACAAATACCATGCACTTAACGCTAGAAGAACAACTAGTGATGTTTCTCCATACTCTTGGCCATAATATGAGGAATTATAAGATTGCTCACAATTTTGGTCACTTAGGAGAGACAATCAGCCGATATTTCTACAAGGTTTTCATAGTAGTGTTCACACTCCATGACAATTATCTTTTGCCACTTGGTCCACACACTCCTCCACAAATTAATGAGAACGACCATTTTGATATGTACTTCAAGGTACATATCCTATTGGTACACTTTTGTTTCCTCGACTCTAAATTCTATTATTGCATGTCCTTTTGATTATAAATTTTCCTAATGTAGGATTGTGTGAGAGCAATCGGTGGAACTCATATTCTAGTCACTATCGATGTCGACGTGCAAGTTCTATATCGCGATAGAAAAGGAAACTTGTCACAAAATGTTATGGGTGTGTCTTCATTTGATTATAAGTTTCAGTACGTCCTTGCTGGATGGGAAGGGTTAACTATAGATAGTCATGTTCTAGCTTCAACCTTGTCAAGATTCGATCCATTGGTAGTCCCCCCTGGTATGTCAAATATATTCATATACTGATGCATATGACATTTCTTAATAAAATATATTAATATACCTTATTTTATGTAGGAAAATATTATTTAGTGGATGTTGGATATCCCAATGTACTTGGATTTATGGTGCCTTATAGTTGCACATGTTACCACCTAAAAGAGTTCTCAAGGGAAAACCAAATAAACACTCCACAAGAGTTGTTTAACCATCATCACTCATCTCTCAAGAATGCAATAGAGTGCACATTTGGCATTTTGAAGTAGCGCTTTTCTATCCTAAGACATGCGACATCATATCAAATCATGACCCAAACAAAGATTGTTTTGGTGTGTTGCATATTGCACAACTTCATCACCATAGAAGATGACATTCCTTTTGAAGTTGACATTGAAGAGGAAAATGATCATGAGGGGATAAATGTACCAATACTTGAGACATATGGGATGACTCAAAATGATAGAGATGATTGGGGGAGGTTTTGAGATGAAATAGTAAAAAGGATGTGGGATAATTACAGAGCTCCATCTTAGTTGTGAAAGCGTAGTATTTAGTAGTAGTTGTAAACTCCATTTTCTATTCGTGTATCTTGTTACAATAATCAAGACAATCTTATTGTAGCTCTAAATTTGAAAAATCATTTTGAATCAATAATTTTTTTTCACAAATTACATGTGTTAGTAATACGCAAATTGAAAGAGAGATTCTTGTGTTGAGGATCCTGATACTTTCTCATCAAATTAAAACATGATAAAATTGGACTACATTTATCTTTAGATACTTCTATTTCACTCTCCAAATCAGGTGAACTAACAGGTCTATGAGAAGTCAAATACATATGAGGTGGGGGAACCACACAAATCAATATTTTGAGTTTCATTTTCTATGTCCAACTATACATAAGAAATAGGGACAACGGTGTGGTCAAGAAAAAATCCAACACAAGAAGAATTTACACCAAATGTAGGGACTGTTCAACCTAAACCAAAGTAAGCATCATCACTTAGACAAGATGGGAGTCGTCATTAGTTATCCATACACATCAGACTGCATAATGAATCTTTTATAATTGTCTTTACATCTGGAATATAGATACATACACATCATACACATTAGACTGTGTAATGAATCTTTTATAACTAAACAAAGGAGTTCTAGATTTACTGTTACTTCTATAGTTAACTTTCTAAAGTGTCTTAGATACTATTACAGTTTCAGTAGATTTAATTTTTGTGGGTGTTAATGTTATACAACATCATACAACTTCAGAATATTTAATATTTTATTTTGGTACTTATTGATCAACTTTCATATACTTCTAAAAACAGGGCTACAATAGTATTATATGATACTTGTTGCAACTTTTGTATGATAGACAAATGACAACATGACTATAATACCTTTCTATAGTATTCATTTGGTCACCTTTGTAAGTGTAAACAACTCAAAACAAGGCTATAATACTTTGATGCAAAATCCACTATTTATTGCTCAAAATAGTAGTCCATGCCGTACCCAAATGTTCAATAGTTAAAATCAAGGCTATGCAACTCTTGCGTAACATATATACCCCACTTTGAAGTAACATCTATAGCTGAAAATAGAACTAAAGCCATGACGTGAGTAGTTAAAAACAAGACTACACAGTTGGCATGTAATACCCTTAACCGGTAGTAGGGCTATGTAGACTTGTATGTAGAATTTGTAGCTAAAAGCCTGGCTAATTTAACTTACAAACAAAACTGTGGGTGTATCTTATTTCTTATATAATTGAATTGTCATAAAATTATTTTTGAACAATCATGTTGGTCAGAAAAATATTCAGTTGATTTTTTTTTTTTCATTTCTATTTTTAGGTCTGCAAATAGCCAAAGGTAATATAAGATTATCGACATTTTTTGGACGAGACACCTAACCTTATTATCAAGATTATCAACATTCTTTGGATGAGACACCTAACTATATTATTAGGCACACCTAACTATATTATAAATGAGATGCATATATCATATGTTGCATAGGATTTTGACTAAATAGTGTCATTCTTAATCTCAAATTTTTAAGGATTTCTGTTTTTACAATAAACACTTAATTACATTAAAAAAAAATGAGACATACATGTCTTACCTTCCACAAGATTAAGATGTGAAAATGATTACAAACAAGAATATGTACAAATCACCATCAATTTAAAAAAGTTAGATTGTTTTCTTTTTAAGTTTAATTTTGATAATCTATTGCATTATACAACTTTTAATAGAATTCAAAGAGGGGTTGTATCTTATTGTCCAAATAAGCATCTTCCCAACTAATGAATAGTTATATGTTTGGATTATTAGGTTGGTTTACCCTATTTTACCTTGATAAGGAGTCTCGTAACTTAGCACTACTAATGAGATTAGAAATGAGATATAGTTTCATTGGGCATCTGTCTCGTTAGTTATATATTATTGACCAAAACTGCAAATCCACTGTTTGTCAAATCAAAATGTTAGAGTTTAGCTAGCCAGTAGATTGTAACCTTGACCTTAATCCAAATTAAACTGATAGAATATTGATAGTTCAAACAAAGGAGTTATGGATTTACCATTACTTCTATAGTTAACTTTCTAAAGTGTCTTAGGTACTATTACAATTTCAGTAGATTTAATTTATGTGGGTGTTAATATTAAGACTCTTATTATTGGCTCTCTATGAGGACAAACTACTTTATGGACCATAGCATCTTTGTTGGTTTTTCTTGTGATAAAGTTGCAAGTTGTTTGTGCATATGATTCAAGAGTTATGGATCAAAACTTCTGTTGAACAATTATGTTTTCTGTCTTCAAATGAGTTTTAAAAGATTGTGTTTCAGGTGTAATGACTTTGTGATTATGTATCTATATTCCAAATGTAAAGACAGTTATAAAAGATTCATTATGTAGTCTAATTTGTATGAATTAGAATTGTTTAGCAATAGAAATGTCCCCTTTTTCTTGTAGTCAAATGCTCAAGAAATCCAAACAGTCTTTCCTATAGGAGCTTTTCCTAGAATAGATTTGTGCTTTTATATCCAAATTCAACTATCTTGGCTTATACAATGCATGTATGTCTATGTTAAGGCAAACTTTCTTAGTGCATTTTGGTTGTTCCCAAAACCTTGGTAACTATAAGTGTAATTAGTTATTATGAATGTTGTGTTGGCTGATCATTCTCAATGTTGTGTTGGCTGATCATTTTCTTAGTGCATGAGAAGTAATTAGTTATTATGAATGTTGCATTGGCTGATCATTTTCAAGAGATTATAATACACATGTTTTTAACTTACCCTCTGCAAATCCACTTTGTATGCAATACACAATTATTGATGTCATATACAATGATTCTGATGAGCATGGATAATGATGACATTTAAGTCACTAAAACACCACCTTCTATGAAAAAGGTATTTTGGAAAATGTGCATGCAACGTAAGCTTTTGGACTTGCTACATGAACAAGTCACACTTGGTAGGAAAGGAGAGGGAGGCTTCAAAAAAGAAGCTTGGACAACTATTGAAAGAAAGTTCAATGCAGCTATGAACATGAGCTTGTCTAAGGACAATTTCAAGAATAAATTAAAAACTTGGAAACAAGGTTACAGAATAATGAAGGAGCTAAAAAATACTAGTGGGTTTACATGGAATGAGTCTACTCAATCTATGGATGCTGATGAAACTGTTTGGGAAGAGTTGCTTAAGGTAACATGTCCATTCAAATATTTTAATGTTATTTAATGAGTGATTAAGTTATTATTGATCATCAAATGAATAATTCAATATCTTTGACAACATGTAGAGGAAGGAATTTAAAAGTGTGAAAGTGTTTAAAAGGTAGTCATTCCAATACTATAATGAATTAGCCTTAATTGTGGGAAACGATATCGCTGAGGGTGCCATTGTTGCCACTGCACAAGAAATAGAAGGACACAATATGGATGAGATAGTAGATCTTGATGATGATTATGACAAAATTCATACACCTATTGGGGCAACTGCCAATTTGGATGCGAAATATATAAGTAATCCAATGTCCAATCAGTTTAGTACAGCAACTGGGAAACATACTCGTTCAACATCATCCTTAAGGAGGCTGAAGAGGAAGAAGGCTAGTATGGCTAGTTCCATGGATGAGATGTCTCATTCAATTGATAAGCTAAATGAGACCCTCCTCAAGTTTCAAGTTATTAAATTGGGTGAAGAGCATAAAACAGAAGATTTGGAAAATGTCTATGCTACACTAAAAGCCATTGGTGAACTTAGTATGGGTACTTTGATTACGACATTTGACACCTTTGTAGTTGATTCTAATAGAGCCAAAGGGTTCTTGATAATGAATGATGATGAGAGAGACAAATATGTACGAATGAAGTTTTTAGGGCTTTAGTACCTTTACTGTGTTTGACATAGTTATGACAATCATTTTATAACAGTTGGATGTTGCTTAATTTTGGTGGTTCACATCCCATTCAATGGATGTGACCAAGGATCTTCAAATTTTTGGCAAAAGTTTATTAGGACCTTTGGATTTTCATATAGAACATATATTTATGTTAACATTGTTAATTAAGTTTTGATGATCTGAATATAATCATATGGTTTTATATATCCATCTATTATTGGTGATCATTATAGTCATTTCTATTTGCTTTTGAAAGTCTTATTGTTGGAGATCTTTTGTTCAAGATCTGTTTAGTTATTGTTTGAGATGTGCTGGTTGGAGAGCTGTTGTTGACATGTTGGTTGGATATAACTATTGTTAACATGTGTTAGTCCTAGATAGAGTCGCCATTTTTTTTAAAACTTCCCTTTCTCTTTTGCTTTTCGTCGATTGAAGTCTTTTCCCTTGCTGTCCAAGAATTCATCATCCCCAAGGTGATCAGTTGAAGTCCTGAACATCTGCAGTAGTTGTTTCCTTCATTTGAACCACTTTGAACCACTTCGAACCTTGGTTCAAAGTAGTTCAAAGTAGTTCAACATAAGGTTTTGCTCTAATATCTTTCTTTAGCAGGTAATGTTTCTCATGCAACGGTGCTTCCTCCTAAAGTACTTTGAACCACTTCGAACCTCGGTTTGAAGTAGTTCAAAGCAGTTCAAGGAAAACATAATCGATGTTTCTAGCCTAGAAGTATGACGTATCGTTATTTATTTATGGCATTGTCAGAAAATCACGATTTGAAGGTCATTTCTTTTTTCGAGGAATGAAAATCATCATTATTGTAAGTGGGGTAAATCTTTAGTTTGAGAAAAATGATTGGGCAAAGTTTGAGAAAAATGATTGGGCAAATTATAAACAAAGTGGCCGCCAAAAGGGAAATCATTAAATGAAAAGCTAGTGTAGAATGGCTTTCGAACGTGCAAAGGTGATCAAAGTGGTATGTCGTTAAGGCCTAATTATTATCCTGTACTTTTCCATGCAAATGCTTCCATTCTTATAAAAAGCCAATCGGTTCCCTTTAAAATCATCATGCGAAGAATTGGATTTGTAAAGGAGCTATTAAGGAGAATAGGGAAAAGTATTGGATTTTCAACGAAAAAGGTGAGAACTTGACAATCTTTGTTTTGTTTTGCAATCTATATTGTTGTCAAGAGTTTATCTACTCAAGGCTTTGTATGTTTGATTAGCAATGAGGTCAGTTTTACACTTCCTCGGTAATGTTTCTAGTCTTGAATGTGAAAGGCCGATTATCTGTGATACAAATTTGCAAGGGGTAAAAGTATAAAATTTTCAAGCCATATTCCTAGAATGTGCCAATGAGACTAATGGATGCATGGAGGTGTTAACTAGTGGATTAATAGAAGCTATTGCATTTCCTCCTGCCTTTGTAAGTCCCGAGCTCTTGCAATTATGTATAGATCACTATGACATCAAAAGTAAGAGTATTGTGAGCAAAGACGACACAACTATCCTTTCCATTTCAAGAGAAACCATTTCCTCTATTTTGCGGTTAACAATAAATACCTTTGCCTCATTCTCATCCACTCAAGCTTTGGCCGAATACAGGGCAGCCCCTAGTAAGTTCCGAAATACCATGGCCAAAAAATGGACTGAGATTAATTATGGAGGTGGGTCTAGACTCCCAAAGGTCATTACCAAAGATCACATGAAACCCCACATACATGATCTAGTTGTATTATTACACCATGTGAAAGGTTCAGCAGATGTGTTCTTATTTGAGGAGTGGATGTTCAAATACGTTGAGATCATTTTAAAAGGTGATCAATGGATGGATTGGGTGGATATTATTGCGACTTCTTTGAGATCCCAACTTAAGCATGCTAAAGAGTCCCATGAGGATTTCCACATGGCCTCATATCTAACCTATTGTATTGCTTGTACATGTGATCTCACTCCCCTGCCTCACGGGATATGGAATGAAGAAATGACTGTTTTTCAATATTGTCCTCCTTTGCAAAAGGATAAGATTTTAGAGGATTTTCGCAAAGTGCATGATGTACTCCTGGACAACGTTTGTTTGTCTTTGGAAAGGGCAAAGATGTTGAGGCTCTCCCTTGAGGCACAGAGATTGGTTCAACAATATGGGAGCTTCTTTATCCAATTTCCTAGGTTCACATATTTGAGGGTCGATGGATTCAATGATGAACCTGTGAAGTTACCCCGGTACGCCCTAGATTGCTTTGTGTTAGCTGAGTTATGTAGACAACTTTTTCATGTTATCAAAGAAAACCTACCATGGAAGAATTGGGAAATGGCCTTCCCTGTCAAATTGGGTTCATTTGTTTGTAGTAGTATGGACAACACTTCCATCATTGGAAGCAATCTACTCGGGTTCAACCTTGGTTTCTATCATAATAGGAGAAATTTTGACAGTAAGGGGTATGCAGCCCAAATTCTCGGCCTTGAAGTTCATCCTCTAGCCACACCATATTTAAAAGATCTTTGGAGAGATTGCAAGAATGAGGAAGAAGTTCTAAAAAGGGATCATTCAAGGTTGACCTTGAGGAAAATTAATTCTTTCAAACTGAAATTCAATATAGGAGAAGTAGAGGATGATGGTTCAAACATGGTTGAACCTGGTTGGAAAGAATAAGATGAAATAGAGTCATTAGCAATTGATTGGTACAAGGAGGAAGAAGATGACATTAATCAAAGGGTTAGGTTCATACTTACCTACACATATGATTGGCTACAGAAAAGGGCTCGAAGAATCGTCAATGAACCTCCTGTTGAGGTGACTTCTTCCCTTGAACCACTTCATTCTGACATTTCATTTTCTCCTATTGCAAGTAGCGCATCTCGTCTGGATACAAAGGAAATGTCTCCTCCCCATTTACAAACTACGACTCCTAGGAAAAAGTCCCAATCCAAGTCAGAAGCAAGAGATGGCATCTCAAGGGCAAGATTCGAGTGATGGGATGCATTCACCCGATGGAGGAGATGGTGATGTTCAATTTATCGAAGCTCCTAAGACAAACCAACCTAAATTTCTGACTTCGATCAGGGATTCTCAGATGATACTTGTGAGTCCTACCATTCCTCCATGGCTGTCAAGTTTAATCAGTAAGAAAAGGAGTCTGCAACCAGTGTCTACGCCAGTGAAGGATATAGTCACAAAATATGCAGTCAGAGGCTCAAAGGCAAAGAAAACAAAAATAGATGCTTATCTGACCAAGGATCCAGTGACAGGGAAAATCACCATGAAAGTGGCCACCTATAAGCAAAAGAAAGAATATGGAGATGTCGATGAAGAAGGATTCAAGGTCACTTCAATTGAATTGGGTACCCTCAATAGGATCACCGGTAATAATTTCTTTAAGTTCTCTACTGATCACATCTTCACGCAATTCGAAAAGGATAGTAAGGAAAAGAAAGAATTGAAGGGGATGATAGCTACCATTGCTGCATACATTGACTCTCTGATCAATCTTGGAGCTTCGCCAGTTGTACAGGTTTCATAGCCGTTTGATCCCAGTTCGGTTGAGAGTCAACAACTAATCAAGCAAGTGTAGAAAGGAAAGTTGCTAACCGACGCCATGGGAAGCTGGGAAAATGGTATAATTGAGGAAGGCAATAAATTTATCTTTGAATTTAATAGCGTCTACATAGAGGGTGAAACACTACTAGGAGAAATCCAAACCTTGGTCCCAGGATGGGAGACAGAGCTAGCGCACTGCCAAGCAGTGGTTTTCCAAATAACAGAAGTAGAACATTTTGGAGTTCCCAAATTCCTAAATGAGAATCCTACGAAGAATGTAGACCCTTGCATGCTATTTGTCTTGAAGAATAATATGCACTGGAAAGAGGCTATCTACAGAGAAACAATCAAGGAAATACAAGGCATTGAAAACTAGATCACAAAAATGCATGAAGAGCTCATAAAAGATATGAAGATTGTGAACCCAATAGGTGTCTTGTAGTTCGATGAAGGGAATATGGATGTTGATGTGTTAACAAAGAATTTTAATGAAGCGGTTGAACAAATTAGAGATAGTGAGCTGCTTAAAGCCGAAGACTTCTCTGCATTAGCAAGTATCTAGTCCATGTTGCACCTGAACAAAAATTTGATGCCACGTCAGAGTCTCAAAATGAAAGAATACAGGTGGAAAAAAGATGCGTGCAGGAACCAAGTGATGAGCTTAAAGAATCCTCATTCACTTGTGACACAGGAATTCATGGCCACGTTTCGGAGTTGGAAGCTTGTGCGCCAGACTGTAGGAGAGGAAGACAAAACTGACGAAGATGCTGGAAACTGAATGGTTCACCATCCAACATTTCTTTCTTTTTGTTTTTTAACTACTCTTTCATTTTATAACGGTTTCTTCTTGTAACCGAAAGAGCTGGGTTTTGATGGAGGCTCTTTTAGGTTTGAAAAACTATAAATGTTGGGGCATTTGAGGGGTTTTTTTTTTAAGTAAGTAATAGGAAGTAGCATATATATATAATAGTAGATGTTATAGACTTAGATAATTTTAAAAATAGTGATTTGAGATAGTATATGGAAGTTTTTCTTTCTAAGACTTTGTGCATGGAAGTGTTTAATACATATATGAAGAATTCCAGGTTTGAACTTTGAAACTTGGTGTTCAAAGCGTCGGATTATCATTACTTTGTGAATGTGGTTTGGCAATTCAAAAATCTTGGTGACTGTTCTCTTCTTGTAAGTGCATTAGTTTAGTTCTTAATTCATGTTATATTTTGTGATGAAGATTCATTCTTTGAAGTGGATTCCGTATATATGATGGTTTATTTTCAATCATTTATTCGAAGTTTGTATTGTTTCCTACCTCATTGCCTAAGAGCAATTGAGAGATCCTTAGGCACTTTCAAGAAAAAGTGTAAAAGTAATATTGAATTCATTGTAAAACTAACAAGGGAGTTGTACCTTATAAAAATTCAGAGAGGAAGGTAGATAAAACCACACTTTCTCAATTGTTGTGAATGGTCATTGTTCCTGTTATAAAGTTGGGCATAGAGTAAATTTGATAATTGTTAAAAAGGACAATCTGTTCACCAACAAATTTTTGGCGACTCTACTGGGGAGTCCCTTTGAAAGAACCTAAATTCTAACGGACATGTACAAAAATGGTTCTTTCACATAATGAGGTCTTCCCTGTATTACAACCCTATCTTAGATTTGAAGACACTCAAGAAGATATAGTCTCAGACTTGGCTATAACCACTTGGAAATTATGCAGAAGTGGTCAACAGTACCAGCAAGTATTGGTTGTGTTGGAAAGAGAAGAAGAAAGAGCCGAGTTATTAAGAGGAGTACCATAGATTCAAGAAGAGGTGGTTGTGAATAGATTAGCTCACACACTAGTAAGAATTTAAATTTATAACCACATAGAATTGGCTACCCGTAGGTACACGAGGGGAGAAAGAGAAAAGGGGTTCCTTGATGAAAACTTTGAACCTTTGAAGAACTTGAAATTGTTACCTGACTTTGATGAACTTAAGAAAAAGATTATCAAATCTCAAAGCAGGCCCAATTCACCACCAAAGAAATCTCTCGTTTCACCTTTAGTATAGTCTCTGCTTCCCTTAAACACGCTTATTCTAGCTGCTGTCAATGTCCAACCTTTACAAGTTATACCACCACCAAACATGGTCGCAAATCAACCATGGGGTCAAAATATTGGACCACTAAACTTAGGTGTGAACCCTGCCTCGTTGCCTAAAGGAGCCACCGAAATATTGCCCAAGTTTAATGGTGATGGAAAAATTCCCATTGAGGATCACCTGAGTGCCTTCCACTTAGCTTGTGCTATTATAAGTGTCCCAACACAGGAAGTTGCTGTGAGGTTATTTGTGCAGACACTAACTGATGCTATTGCAGATTGGTTTAACCATCTTCCTCATCATTCCATCACTAGCTGGGATGATATGAAAAATGCCTTCAAAGATAGATTCAAGGCTCCTGAGGATGAAAGTTCCCTATTTTTCCAAATTAGTCAGATGAAGAAGGAAATGCATGAACCAATGAGGGAATTTGTAGCCAATTTTAACAGACTCATTCAAAGAATTCCTACTGCATCTAGACCCAATTCATAAAATCAAAAGTCATTCTTTATTAATGTTGTGCACACTGACATAAGCTTCCATCTTATAAAAGATGCATGCGTCGATTTGGCTGCTGCTCAGAGACTTGCAATCTAGTTAGAAGATGCATTTATAAATGCTAGGAAATGGAAACGAGAAGTTCAAACTCTGGGAACACCTTCTTCTTCAAAATCCACTGATCTTGTGTTGCAAAAATTGATGAACGACGTTGCAATGATGAAGAGGCAATAGAATAAAGTACATGGTCCTTATCAAGCCCCTTACCAAGAAATTCATAGGTGGTCACCATCTCAAAATTTTAATAAGAATCCTGCATTGACTCCTTCTCCAACAAGATTTCAAATCGAGGAAGCTCCCAAGCAAACCATGTGTTCATTTCACATGACCTCTGATCACGATGAACGAGATTGTGCTGATTGGTTAAATTGTATTCAATTAGTGAAGGATGCTATTGCTGTAGAGCAAATGTCTGAGGAATTGAATACAGGAAATGAAAATTCAAGCACCCATTTCCTGGAATATGAATCAGATTCTGAAAGAGGAGGCACTGTGTTCACAACTCTACAGAGTCCTTCATGCATAGTAATGACTAGAGGATAGAGAAATCAAAAACCTCACCTAAGTAACGATTTGAATAGACCTTTTTCCAAAGGTAAAGAACCTACACACAATGATGCAGCAAGAGTCGTAGAATCAAGGATCTTGAATAGAACTAAAATGGCAGCTAGTACTTCAGCCTTTGACATCGTTGAATTTTGCAAATCCTCTTCCATATCAATTTCTCCTACTGAGTACTTGAAGCTTAATCCTAAGGAATTAGACAAATTGGTTTAGTATGTTAAAGGTGATTCTACTAATAATGCACAATTTGCAAGTAATATTTTTGACAGTCTAAAGCTCGAAGTGAGCCAGTTTTTGTTTCCGAAAGGTGTAGAACAGATGTCCCTCATAATGAGACAATTGTAAATTTTGTTCTAAATGAAGAGGATGAAAAGAAGCTCAAAACATTCTATATTTTGTTACTATTGAATGGCCAGAAGCTTAGTAATTGCATTATCAATTCTAGGGCATCAGATAATGTCATGCCTAAGGTCATTGCTCAAGCCCTAGGTCTAGGTTGTACTAAGTCTTTTAGCAGTTGCTACTCTATGGATGGGAAACAGATACCATTAGTCGGTCAAATTAAAGATGTATAGGCTGTCCTATATGCTTTCCTTGAGAAAAGAGTTAAGCTCACAATCCTTGTGGCAGATATCCCAACCAGTTATAGAATGCTTCTCAGTAGAACCTTTTGTAAAGACATGGGCGGAAAGATCAAGTTAGATTGGTCAGAAGCTTGCATTCCTGTAGGAAAGAAGCCAGTGAAGCTAGAACCTGAATCAAATAATAAGTATATAGTGACGCCCTTAGACAATCCCAAGGCACAAATATTGTTCGAAGAATGTCAATTCGGAAACTATGTGATCCTTCAAGAGGAGCAAGGCATGGTAAGTGAAGTCATGAATTGTGAAGATACCCTTTGGACTCTTGAATTCAACAGGAGCTATTCAAATTCGGGTTCAGGTGCCGATGTTGTCCTTATCTCACCTACAAGAGATATTTTTCCTTTTTCTTTCAAATTGGATTTTCATAATACTAACAATACTGCTAAGTATGAAGCATTGCTCCTGGGACTGCACGAAGTGAAATTAAAAGGAGTGAAACAATTAAAGGTAAGAGGTGGTGTTGAGCTTATTGTGAAGCAAGTAAGTAACCAATTTTCTGTTAAAAACGAGAGACTGAAGCATTATAGAAACTTAGTTTTGGATGAGATAGAATCATTTGAAACATTTTCTATTGAGTTCATCCCTCGTGCTCAAAACACAAAAGCTGACTCTCTAGCTGTTTCAACATTGTTGTTATTACCTCACCCGGAGTTTAAAAATGACACTTATAGGATTGAGATGATCTACAGACCCAGAGTCCCAGATAACATTAATCACTGGAAGGTTTTTAATGATGATGCCCAA
Organism: Cupressus sempervirens; assembly: GCA_028749045.1. Lineage (NCBI taxonomy): Eukaryota > Viridiplantae > Streptophyta > Pinopsida > Cupressales > Cupressaceae > Cupressus > Cupressus sempervirens. Next base: position 87,715,834 of record CM053786.1, on the reverse strand, counting down.
TTAAAGGAGTTCATTGGGTGTGTTGGAGATTTCGTCAAAATTTTCTTTGAAGGATCTGAACATGACAACAATTTAATTAGAGGAGAGCTTACTAAATCCGAGGAAACTATTCAACTCAAAGGAAATAGGATCCCTAAAGGTTTGGTATCTCTGGAACACCTTTTTGGTAGAAAGGATGATAGTACTCTAAAGAAAGATGTTGATTCTACGGAAAGAAAAGAAGAACATGATAAAATTAACATTGGAACTGAAGAAAATCCAAGATTGATTTCTATTGGTACAACCTGTTCCTCGGTGGAAAAGGATAAATTAGTTGAACTCTTTATTCAGTACCAAGATGTTTTTGCATGGGGGTATGAAGACCTAAAAAGTTTCAGAAATGGTGAATTTGTACATCATATACCGTTGAAGCTAGGAGGTACCACTTTCAGACAAAAGCTTAGGAATTATAACCCCAAGGTGTCTGAAGCTATTTTCAAAGAAGTAGAGAAGATTTTGAAAGCTCGTATAATATATCCCATACATCATTCAACATGGGTAGCAACTATCATCCTCGTGAGGAAGAAGAATGGGGAAATCAGGATCTGCGTAGATTTTAGGAATTTAAATCAAGCAAGCCTTAAAGACAATCACACGCTCCCTACCATGAATCACATCTTGCAGATTGTGGCTGGATTCAAACTTATTTCTATGCTCGACGAATATTCAGGATATAATTAGATTGGCATTGCACCAGAGGACCAACACAAAATAGCCTTAACAACACCATGGGGTACCTTCGCTTATAACCGAATGCCTTTTGGTTTAATTAACACAGGTGCTACCTTTCAAAGAGCCATGGATTCCTCTTTCAAATATTTGAGAAACAAAATCATTGTGATATACTTGGATGATCTGACAGTATATTCCAAAAAGAGAGTGTCTCACTTCAAAGACCTTGAGAAAGTACTTAATAGATGCAGATAGCATGGTATTTCCTTGAACCCCAAGAAGTCTGTGTTCTTTGTAGAAGAAGGTAAGCTCTTGGGACACATCGTCTCTCGAGATGGCATAAGAATTGACCCAGAAAGAGTGAAAGCAATTTAGAAGTTGTCCTTGCCCACTAATAGAAGTGATCTAAAATCCTTCTTTGGTCAGATTAACTTCTTGAGGAGTTTTTTGCCGGAGTTCTCTGAAAAAGTGAGATATATGCTTAAAATTTTCTAATCTTACCAATTTATTGATACAGGATACATGGCTATGTATGACATGCCAATTTATGAATGCCCATGTGGTGCTGGGCCATGTCTAGTAAAAGTATCGCACATGATAAAAAATCTAGGGCACCAATTTTTTAGTTGCCTTGACAAAAAGAAGGTTATTAATGACATGCTATATATTATATCTTTCAAATTAATGACATGCAATCTCTTTCATATACTAATGTTGATTTTGTATTGTAGGGGAACAATGGTTGTGGATATTTCGAATGGGATGATGTCATCTATGCAATTGAACATGATGAAGGAACTGCTCGTAAGACACAAGAGGTGGGCAAGGTTGGCATTGCATCAACCAAAGCTGAAAAACAAGATCAAGGAAATGAGTGCAAAATGTGTAAGGCCCATGAGGCTGAAATAGTCTTTTTACGCATACTTCTATGTGTAGTTATTGGCTTTGTATGTTGGAACCTTATGCAACAATGACCCAATGACCTTGTCTACAGACATTTGGCAAATTATTTGTAATGCAATGAGAATTTATAAAATGTGTTTTGTTTTGTATGGAGTTAGTATTTTCATTGTGTAACATGGTTTTGGTGATGATAAATTAAATGAATTTAAAATTCACTATCTTACATTTAAGCACATTTTCAATCAACCAAAAAGATATGTTATAAATATAATTGATAAATTATTTGTAATGTAACAATAATTTATATAATGCATTTTTTGTATGGAGTTCGTTGTGTAGCATGGTTTAATGATGATGAATTAATCACATTTTCAATCAAGCGAAAATAATATATTAAAAATACATTTCATTCATGTTAGAAGCAAATTATTTGTAATCTAACGATGATTTATGTAATGTATTTTTTTGGTATGGAGTTAGTATTTTGGTTGTGTAACATGGTTTTAATGATAATAAATGAATTAAATCATTTTGTGAAAATGATATATTAAAAATATATTTCATATGTTAAAAAATTGAATAAAAAATATAATGCTTATTCTAGTTAGTATTCCAATTCCATAATGTGCAACCAAATGGAGGAAATGTGTATTCTCATAAAGAATTCTTGGTCAACCAAACAGTCCCAAATTGAATTCACAAATGATAATATGGATTCCAAATTCTAGAATCCCAAAGTTAGCATTCTGAATTCCAATGCTTAATTTATATTCCAGCAACCAAATGGGCCCTCAAGGAATACTAAAAAGGTCAAATATCACAAAGCCATCTGGGTGAACCCACAATATTGGGTACCACTTTTGGGGGATGAAGGAAATCATGAAATGATGAAGAATTCACATATTGAATTTTACGTATGTTCGTGTGAACACGCTAACTATGTTCGCACGAACATAAAACAATTATATGTTCAAATAAACTCGTATGTTAACATACCTTATTAATATGTTCACACGAATATATTTTTAATGGCAATTTCATGATTAAAATTCCATTTTTTCGTTTCAGATCTTGATAAATTTGGTTTTTTTTGTATGTTTGTGCAAACACAAATTATTTTACATTTTCGCGCGAACATGTTAACTTAAATTTCCAACTACTGGATTATTTTTCTCATACATTTGTGCGAACATATGTTCATGTGAACATAATGTTCGTGCGAACATATGGTTACACAAACATAATGTTTGTGCGAACATGTCAAATTATAAATTTTTGGTGTTGTTTTCTAGAAAAAAATGAAATTGGCTCTTTTAACCCCTAAAATTGAGATTGAATGATCTCCTACTATAAAAAAAAAATGCCAATTTGTGCTGCTCAGAGCAAGCTTTCCAATGACTATAATTATGGTACATATTATATTCATTAAGACTTTCAAATATGAGTTTAACTCATTATAGGTTCATTACCGATTGAACATCAACTGACGTTGACACTTCGAGAAAATTAGTAAATTAGGTCAATTTTTTTTTGAAAAATACCTCAAAAATAGGTTATTGAGATAGCTTTCTATTTAAAAAAAAAGAGAAAGATTTATGATAAATTGAGTTCAAGTTATCTATGTCAAAATGAATGTATGTCTGAATTACAATTGGTGTCACTTCAAAACTTCATAAACTATAAAATATTCAACCCAATTGAATCAAATCAAATGCATCCTCTAGATATTTATGTTAAAAATCCAACGCCAAAAGAATTACCTCATTATCTTTTCTAGAAAAAAAGTTATGTGTGTCAAATGGACTGTCACTCTTTAAAAATATTGAATTTTAACATGTACCACTTTTCGGAGGAGAAGAAAAAAATGACATAAATAATTTTTTAAAAAAAATTAAAAAATATGGTTACAAAGTAGGAATAGAGTACTAAAAATCACTAGTTTATGTCATCCTAAAATTATTCATATTTTTAAAGATATAGTCACTCGAACATGAGGTTTGCTTCAAAAATATTGATTTTAGTGTCAAAATTGGTCAAAAAGTGGAATCCATTGTTGTGGGATCAACCATCTAGACTAGGTAGTAGGGCATTGGCACCATCTAATCTACTAATATATATATTCAGATACAAGGTAGGACCAACTACTCAAATGAACTGCTCATTGCTACTTTTCATTTGAAATCAAGAAACTAAATATTTTGATTTCCATCCTCAATCGATGACGCAGATCAATTCGCTTTTACATCGATGGTTACTGACACTCAGTGAGTCCTCAAGATACACGTTGCTTTACTAGCTAATCCCACCATAAAAGAAGGGCTGGAAGAATTTTTTCTAGTTCTTACTCACTTTTTCCACATGAAAAAATGATTAATAATACAACATGCTTGCAGCAAACAGAATTACTAAGAAATGATTAATAACACATTCTTTGATACAGGGAAAAATCAACCACATGGGAATAGTGAAAAATTCTTCCATCGACTAATAAGGAGGGCTCCTACTAGCCTCTTTGTCAACCGTAGGTTATGGGAGGGACCCCTTAGCAATTTATGTCTTGTCCTTTTGGAGATGATCAAGGGCTCATGATACAAATCAATGACCTGGATTAAACTATGGTGGGTTGGGTTGTTTTAGGTTCGATTAATCAATAAAATAAGCTATCTCTAATGGTTTTTTAATAGTCATCCTAAAATTCATATTAATTTGTGATTATATGGAGACACATCACACATTAAGGCTTGATTTCTAGGCTAAAAGTGTTAATAGTTAAAGTTGACTTATTTTTTCAAGCTTAATTTTTTCCTTAGTGTGTGATGTTTAAAGATGGTCAATATCTAATGAACAAGGAAAAATAAGTTTGTATTCATTGGTCATTTTATTGTGATATTGTCATTTTATACTAACATGTGTCACAACCTAGAATTTTGGCAATACCTTGCTAATGGATAAACTACAATATGCCCTTAGATATATTATGATCAACAACCATAGTACATCACATCTATCAAGTCAATAGATTTACATGAACATTCAAAGCTTTGTTAAGATAAACAAATGGTAAGATAAAGGTAAATATTATGAGTCAATCATGTGTATATACATAAACGATAAGTCTAGTAAGACATCAAACAAAGGAAAAGTTGCATAAGATAAAATAGTCATATTGCTAAATCTCATCAAATTACTCATGGAAAAATTATTTGATCAAAGTAATAATCAAGTAAAACACAGAATACATGAAACAAATTGTAAGGAAATAAGGTTAAAGGGTTAATGAGGCAAATTGCAAGGTCATAATTAGGGATTCTTATTCAAGTCACATAAGAACCTTATAATAAAGTCATTTTAAAAAAAATGTGTAAGAAAATAATTACAAGTTGTATTACTTAGGAGTGTAATTATATTAGATGTGCTTTTTAGATTAGTAGTACTATAGTTTGTGAGTTATAATAGATCTAGAGATATAGCATCAATAGTAACATAGATCATGATTTAAGTTATATTAGATTTGACTCTTGTATTAATGTTAAAATAGTGTAAGTTGTGTTAGAGGTTGCTCTTGCATCAATGTTATTCTTGATTGGCAGTAAACACTGTGTTGGATGTGGTTTTTGTTTTAAGTAGAATTTACTTTTAGATTTTGCTTACACTTAGAAGTTTTTCATTTTATGTGATTTTGAACTTGCTAGTATAACATATATTACTTCAATTTGATTCATGTAAAATCAAGTTGTGTTACTTTTGATTCAAATTAGCATATCCATTACATAAAATTATTACTCATATTTGGCATTAATATTATTAGTTCTCTTTTATTGAAATAGAACTGCACTTCATTCATACAAGTTATATCTATGTTAGATTTGCACATAAAAGTTAAATTATTTAAGTTTCACTTACATAGAAATAAGTTGCATGTACTTATAGCTCAAATAATGGTCAATATAAAATCAAGTGCAAATTGCGGTATGTAATCATGATTTAGATTGAAATAAGTTGCACCTAGTTATACTTGTTTTATGTAACTATTGATTTTTTAATTAAATTTATCATTTTGTATTGATTTCAATAAACTTGTATATAGTTTTGACTTGTATAATACTAAGCAAACAATATTTATGTGTGAAATACAAAAAAATTGTGATTGTTGATGGTTTACATTAACATAACTATACAAAAAGTTTTATATATAAATATAACTCTTAGGTTAATATAACTAAATTCTATAGACAAGTGAGTTTGTCTACCATGTCAAATTTCTAGCATTATGCACGACTTTCATAAAGCTATAACTTTCACCTTTTTACTTGCATTAATATTGTTTTCAATTAAAGGATGTTAATAAATTAATCCCAACAATTTAATATTTAAAGTAAATTAGAGTCAATAGTTTAAAAATATATACAAAAGCTAATTTTTTGTTGTTGAAGTATTGTTATTGATTTAGGAGTGTATTCAGTCTGATGAGCTCCATGAGAATCAAGTATTTTTCTAGTTGAGTCATGCTAAAATAATTTAATAACTAGCATAGTGGGAATGTTGGTACATATTTTACTTTCATATACAATGAAAGACTCTTTTGTAATAGTAATGAGAATCTCAAAAGGCTGGTATGTTCATGGTCAATGTTATGGTGGGAATTATGTCAAGTTGTGGTTTTGATAAGGATTGCATCCTTAGACTTGAACATTAAAGAAACACAACATGATCATTTCACTTTCTTGTGTACCAATAATGAAGTTTTTAACATATTGTTTAGTTCGTAGTAATGAGATTTTTGGGGGTATTTTTTTTTTTAATGATAAAATAGTAAATTGTTTCCATTGTGGCATGTTCAATTATATTTGTGTTAAACTTTTCAATTAATGTCAAATCAACTTTTTGGATTATGAAGATGAAAGATGTTTTATGTTTCATGAATATTTTAGGTGTGTATTTGAAGGTTTGTTTTTTTTTGGATGTTAGTTGGAAAATATTTTTTTAGAATTTTTGACCATCAAAGAAGAGTTAAGGTTAGAGAAATAAAAAATACATTAATTCAATTGTCTATTGTATTAATAAGAGGGTCACTTTTAGGATCATGATACATTAGATTGTGTATATTTTTTTAGCAAAAATGAAGAGATGGGCTAGACAAGTAAACAAAACATGCACCAAATTTATCAACTATTATGTTAGTAAGAGGGACACTTTATTTGTGACTCATCTCATATTCCAGCTATTGTATTTTGGCACTTGAACATTGAAGTGACTCTCATGTTTGGACTTTGCTCCATGACTATTTTTACCTGATTAGAATCATTAGAATAATTAGAATAGGTGAGTGGGGGGTGAATCAATTATCTCCATGTCCAAATGTACCAGTTCAACTTTTAACAACTTCAAACAACTTAATCAAACTCATAAATCCACTCTGTCCATATAGAAAATCATCAAATCTTAGCTCTCTATTTTAGTGTTAGCTGAATTATAGATACATATGATAGTAAATAGAATGACATGTGAAAACAAAATTCACACAGTTATGACATCAAGATTTAATGTGGAAACCCCATATGGAAAAAACCACCAATTAACATGCTACTATTTTTTCACTCTTCTAAAGTGAGTTTGGTTAAGAGCCAAGCTTGCTGAAGGTTACAAAACACTTAGGGTGTGATCCTCTTAAAGGATTTAATTGCCCTATTAGGAGTGGCCTTATTAGAGGTCTTTAGAAATATCCCATTAGAATGCCACCTTGATTAAAGGGTTTACAACATGACTATTAGGTCAACCTTAATTAAATGATTTTACTACCACAATGGTAAGAAAGTAACAACTAGGCTGATTTGATAAATTACAACTCACTTTGCATGTTAAAATCTCTATTAATCTCATTCTTGGTTCATTGTCTAGTTGTCATCATATTTTTTTATCTCTGATCTTCTTGGCAATACCTCAAGCAATGTCGCTTTCACCAACTTCTCACTTTTCCTCTGCAACTCTTGTTCTTCCTCTTATTCTTCACAAATTTGCTAGCCAACTAACATGTAAAATATCTCATATGCCTCCTTAAATAGACAAGTTTAATGTTTTCCACTTAAACATAATCATAGATCTTAGGGTTTGATCAAATTCATTGAGTCTATTAATCATTTTATCTTTCTTCTTCTTTCCTGGAAACTCCTCATTGAATATTTTCCTTAGATCACTTAACAAGCTCAATTCATGCATTAAATATGTCACCTCATCAATCCTTATCTTTAACATGTTTTGACTATTCTGTAGATTTAACTATGTCACCTTAGATTTTGATTCTGACTCAAACTGTTAATATGCTGGCACTTAATCAACACTATATTCTTTAGTTTGGTCATCACTAGGTAGCTCAGTCACTACTAATATATCTCACTCAACTTGCATTGGCTTGCTTGGTCATCACTCTACTCAGTCATTACTTTAGTTTCCCTTCATCTTGCTCTTACCATCACTCAACTAATACTTAAGTTCCTTAATCTTCTACTTGATAATGCTTAGCATCTTCATTGACCTAGTAACCTATTGCTTGATCAATCTCATATTAATAATCTCTTCTACACTTAAAATCATCTTTCTTCTTCACTTAATACAATGATCAGATAGCATATTATCTTGTTAAATGCTAACTAATCAAGTGCCCTTTGTAGTTCCATCATACTTATTCCTCTTTACTCAACCACTTTACTAGTTCATCTTGTTAACTCTCTTTTCAAATCCTCTTCATCAATACATTATTAAATAGATAGGTTTAATATTATGTCGCTTAAACATAACCGTAAATCTTAGGGTTTGATCAGATTCATTAAATTTGTTCATCATTTTGTATTTCTTCTTCTTTCCTTGAAACTTTTGGAAACTTGTTATTGAATCTTCACCGTAGATCACTTAGCAAACTCAATTCATGCATTAAATATGCTAGCTCATTAATCCTTATCTTTAATAGATTTTGACTATTTCATAAATTCAACTATGTCAACTTCATATCTTGATTCTTTCTCAAACTGATAATATGATGACACTTAGTCATCTCTATGTTCTTCAACTTGGTCATCACTAGGTAGCTCAATCATTATTGATCTGTCTCACTCTTCTTGCACTGGCTTTCTTAGCCATCATTGTTCTTGATCATTACTTTAGTTTCCCTTCATCTTGCTCGGTCATTACCATCACTCAACTAATACTTAAGTTCTGTAATCTTCTGCTTAGTATTTCTTAACATCTTCATTGCCTTAGTAACTTGTTTCTTGATCAAGCTCATATTAATCATCTCTTCTACACTTCATATTATCTTTCTTCTTCACTTAATACAATGATCAAACAACATATTATGTTGTCAAATACTAACTGGCCAAGTGCTCTATGTAGTTCCATCATTCTTACTCCTCTTTACTTAACCACTTTACTAGTTCAACTTGTTAGCCCTCTTTCCAAATCCTCTTCATCAATCAAATAATATGACACTCTACACTATTAGAAAGTGTCTTACCAGTAAGGTTTGAGATACTTGCAACAAAAAAATTATTCCAATTGTAGTTCTAGCAATAAATATGCATCAATGAAGAAGATGAATGCGTCAATGTAGATCTCCTCCCTTGATGGCCAACAATAAGCTAGATCTTGAAGAGGAAATGCTCACAAAAGATTCTTCAATGCTTGATAGAAGTATCCTTGTTAAATGCTTGAAATCTTGAATATTTGAACTCCTTGAATGCAAAAGGTAGAAATATGGACTTGAGAGCAATAACTTGGATTACTTGAGTGCACGAATGAGTGAGATATGAAAATGAAGCCTCAAAGTCTCCTTATATATGAGTTGTCGGGTAGGAAAACAATACAAACTAATGGGAGAATGAAATAAAACTAATTAAACCCCAAGGCCTTTTAGGTCGTGAGCCCCAAAATCACCAGGAACTAGGTCAACTTGGGAGGACTAGGTCAATTGGGTTGACCTAGTCCAAAATAGGTCGATTTGTGATGCATGAGCATCCTAGGGTAGTTTGCAATCTAGTATGCAAGGGCTTTGAGTTTAGAATGGTGGTCTAATGGTATGCACAATTGGAGATATGTTCGAGACATATTAGGGAACCTTTTCCTAAGTGCACATGATGATTGGAGTAATCACCTTGGAGTTAGAGTCATTTTGGGTGACTAATGGTCATGTGTTCCTGATTTATTGGTAGACATTGGAGATTGTGTTTGCAAGCTTTGATCTGAGGGAGTTGACATATACACTCTTAGATTTGGATCTATGGATGGAACGTGGACCCATGCATAAGGGCATGTACTCTTATGTTGTCATTTGAGTTAGTTATGCCTAAGGGTGCTTATATAATTTATTATTGTGATATTTTTTTAATTTTTACTAGTAAATAAATTGGGTTTATATTGGTTTTTAATTTCTTTATTTAAAAAAAAATATTAAATTGAATGGGGGTGGAGGCCACCACCTCCCACCCCCTACATACCTTGATGGTGACTTTAAAGCCTATTTCATGACAAACTTGCTATTTTAGTAGCAAGTACTATCATAGGTAGTACCCTGCTACTATGGTTAGTAAGGCTGCCATGATAGCAATACCCCATAAGAGATTTTTTTAAAATAATTTTTTTATTAATTAATTTTTAGTTTTATTTAAAATTTTAATATCATTAAATTTTAAATTTTAAAATTAATATCATTAAATTTTATCTAAAGGTTTTAAATTATTAAATTTAGTTTTACTTAATTAAATTATTATTTTATTATTATTATTATTATTTTTAAATATTAAATATTATTAGGTTTAGGGCTTTTAATAAATTATTAAATATTTGATTTAAAAAGGATTGTCATTTACATTATCAATTAAAATATTATTATTTTAAAATAAATTATTATTATTATTGTTGTTGTGTTTTAAAAAATATATAGTTTACTAAAAAAATAGTGGATTCTTTTAATAGCTATGAAAATAGAATTTACCATGGTCAAATCCAAACCTAGGAAACTTTCAACTAGGACTCACAGCTAATTACACTTATGTTTTAAATGAGTCAATGTGTTTGTATATATTTTAATCTTAGGTCACTTTGAGAAACCCATGTAGTTGGCTAATTAAGAAAGTACATTGGAGGTTAGGGTTGTGAATGTTTATTTTTAGTGATCTATGCCGTGTTTAATCATATGTGTTTTATGTTGTGAGAGCCATTTTTTAAAATGTCAAGCTCATGTATTTTGATGTATCATATTGATGTCATGGTCTGTGAACAATTGGTGATTTCTAATTGTTTGTATAGGATTGAGTGTGACCATTGTAGGTCTATTTGTAGGTTGGAAAGTGACTTGCATGGGGGTTGAAGCCCTACACTACTAGGGTAACTCATTGTAGGTTATCTTAAGAAGTGAAAACATTAACATTAATGGGGATTAAAATGAATTTAAAAAAGATAGCATTCCTTGTAATCACCCAAAAATGGTAATCTAGACTATGAGCCCCCTTTTTGGCATTTTTGCTTAATTTATCCATCACTTATTCGTGATCAAATTGCCACTCTACTATTTATTTTATTATAACCTATGGTTTGACCACCTTATTTTATGTCTCTTATTTAATTGAAATAACATGTCCCCTTTTAATTAAATAAAGTCCCAAAAGTCCCACTTACCCTAAGTGTGCACATAAAAACCATTATTCCTCTTTTAAAAATAAAAATAAAAATGCATTTTTGTCTCACATGAGGTGCACACTTTCCAAGGTGGGTTGAATATTTATTTTCCTCTGCACATCTTTTGCCTCTTAAACATATCTATTGATCTTGCTTAGTTGAGATTCTTGTGCACATGTATCAACTAAGACTCATTCTCCAACCTTGATTTTTCCTCTTAATCTCTATTGTCCATTTCTCTTTAAAAGGAGACTCTCTCCTCACCCTCTCACATCATTCTAGTTTATGCTAACATTATGTTGCAGGTTTTCTTATAGATTTTGGAGTTTATAGATCACTTGGAGCACTCACCTTACATCTTCATTCTCATACTTGCATTAGCTTAGGTTTCCTTTATGCTTTAGCTTAGATCACATAGCTTAACTAGGGGCTTTGTAACACTTCATACTTGCTAGTCTACTATTGCACTTCATTTAGAATATCTTGCATTTACATTGTACTTCATTGATTCTTGGATATTGGTGTTCTTGCCTCTACTCTTTTAATCTTCCATTCTATGGTGTACCTTGCAAGACTTGCTTTAGCTAGGTTCATTTGAGAGCCACCATCTCATAGCTCTTGCATGTTATAGATAGCAAGCTCTAAGTCATCATTCAAGGTTCCTTATGCATTCAATCCCTTGGATATAATGTTTTAGAGAAGTGTACCCTATTTTTGGTATATATTTTTTGCAACCACCATTGTGTGGGACATCATTTATTAGCTCCATTTTGCTCTTTTTTATCTTTTTTATTGCATTTGCAGGGTTGGATTCTAATTTTACAACCCAAAATATTGTATGATACTTTCTCTATGATCATACAATACTTTATGTGAAGGGATACAATACAAAGCTAGATTCATTATCATACTGGTATTATGTATTATGTCGTACTATTGCTGGGAAAGTATCATATCGCATTGGTACAAAGTGTCATTTTGGATAGCAGTATTGTCCTACCATACTAAGAAGTATTGTATGATACTGGGCCAACCGATAGTATCGTTATGTCTATTTCATTTTCTCAATTTGGCTTTTAGATTTCATTTTGCATTTCTAAGCTTTCATATTTCAGTTTATTGGCTATCTAAAAGGTGCTAACAGATGTGTTATAGGGTCATTTCATGTTTTATTGACTATTTTGATGCCCTAACCCTTGTTTGTTATGTAGGGGCCTATATTGCTTCCTCACATTGCTAAAGTAAAAATTACAAAATGGGCTACTAACATTGTTGCAGGGCTACCCAAGCAAAAGCAAAACAAAACCAAAATCTTCATTTTATTTTAAGTGTGACATATACTAGTTGTTTCATTTTCATAGGCATATAAAACCCATTAGTAAGGTTCTTATTGGCCATTTTTGTCCTCCATTCAGCCCACCATTGATAACTGATTTGAGAGATCTTTAATGGGCTAGATTCTTTGATGTGGGTTAACACGCTTTTTGGTTGGGTTAACATCTCATGTTAACTTAGTCTCTTCATAAGCTGAGTTGGCTCTGTTCCTTCATTAATCGAGCTAGTTTAGTTTGTTCTTTGACTGGGTTGGCTCATTTCTTTCATTTGCCGAGTTGTGGGTTAACACACATTTTTATTTCGGAGAATGACTTTGCTGCTCTTTTTGAAATAATAAAATTCACTATTTCAGAAGGCTTACCTTTTGCTTCTGCAAAATAGTAAAATTTTTGTTGATGTCTCTTCAACCGTGCATTTGGGAATTATGCTGACCAAAAAATTTATGCCAGATGGTGGATCTTTCTTGTGTTGGGCTACGAATCTTTGGATATTTTCTAGATGCATCTGGATTGTCCATTCTTTTGAAGAAGATCTTGATCTACGGTTGGGTTTTAATCATCTGTTGAGGATATTTTTGCAAGATCTGAGCCGTTTATTTCAAAATGAAGATCTACATCAAAGACTTATCTTATTGGGGCCAAATTAGATTTATTCCACATAGGTCAACTCTATAATTTTCACGATAGGTTAACATTGCATGTTAACCCATCCCACATTTTTTGACAATGGTGTGAATTTATTTATTGCGGCCATGACACATTACAAGGACTATTATTTAATGTTGAACAATATTCTTTGGCCTTGTTTGCATGACATCTATGCATCTCCATGCCTCATTAATGATTGTAATGATTGAATCTCATGGGATTCGATTTCTTATAGTTGGGTGCATTTGTTTTGCCCTTCTTGTCACTTCATTACATCATATTATATCTCATGATCAGATTTAGTTATTACTCTTCAGTTATTGCTCTCTACAACTTGACTCCACCATTGGTTGGGGTTTGAACTCCATAGTTTAGATCAGAGTTATGCCTGAACACTTTAAAAGGTAGTTGTAAATTGTGAGGCCTCACCCCGACCCGTCATAGTATAGACTTTTTATTTCATTTTGATATTCAAGACTTTGATATTTTGCAACTATTTGAGACTTAGATCGACAGTGGATTGTTTTATCTATTGATTTTGATACTGTAGTAGTATTTTACATTATGAGATGCACTAGGAACCTGTTATTGTGTATGAGATGATCGAACACATAAGGATTCAGTTTTATGACATGGTACTATTAGATTTTGATGCAATGCAAAATTTTAATTTGACTATGATGATTTATGATTTGTAGATAAATGTTAATTTGATTATGATGCTTTATGATATGTAGATGAATGGTTATGATATGTAGATAAATGTTAAATTGATAATGATGACTTATGACATGAAAATTTTGATATCTTAACATTTCAAATGGAATAATTGAAATGACTAGAAAAGGAAATTTAATTTGAGTTATGTTAATATGGATATTATTATTATATTCATTTATGTTGTGTATGCTTATTTGACCCCCTTGGACTATTGATGCTGGAGTTTAATGTGTAGGAAGTGGAACCTAGAAATTCTTGGGGGGAAACAAGTTCCAAACCTTGTGAACATAGTTTAACCAAGGCGAATCTTTGGAAGATTCAAAAGCCTCATTGTGAAAGTATTTTTCTTCATAAATGTAAGGTTGCTTGCTTATGGAAATGTTTAATCATAATTTAGATGCATTAAGGACATGTCATGGTGAAGTGTAATGTATTTTAATTTTCCACTTGATACTTGTATTGTCTATGTGTTGATGACATGTCACCTAGAGTGTTGGTCACAAGGTCACTTAATCATGGTCCTTTCCCTTTCTTCCAATTAATGGTTAAGTACACCCACTTGGGAGAGATTGTTAGGATGGGTCACCATCATGTTGATTTTCGAAGTCAAACTTGTTAGGTATTTTAGGGGGCCTAAATGGGATCCTACAGTGTCATTTTATTGAAAATAAGCCACCCTAATGGTAGTATAACATGTTAGGGGCCTAAATTCAACCATTTTAGTGGCTAGTTAACTTAGGGGACCCCTTAAACAATGCCCTCTTGAACTAATTCGAAATTTGGGGTTTCCCCATGAGAGTACCCTCACCATTCCACTTGGTCAAATTTCTTATTTTGGAGGGGAAACAATGTAAGAAAGAGAAAGCTTGATGTCCTTGCTAAAATAGTTAGGCAGAAGGCCTTATTACAGAGTCTTGCCAAATTAGTGGGTTGTTCACCCGCTCTCTAAGTTTAGAGACAGTTAGGTTTGAAGGGAGATTAAGGAAGCTCTACTTCAACTATCATTACCATAGCTTGGACCAAGGTTAGTTTTTTCAAACTATGCTTTATTTTTTTTCCTCTTTCTTTTAGTATGGAAAATTAAATCTACAAGTGTGAAGGATTTGTCAATGGAGTATGCATTTCATTTTGAATCTTGCATTATGGACTTGGGCATTTTGCAGTGAGAATGAGAATGTGTTATGTGTTCTTGAAGATTTCCTTTTGATTTTGTTGTCTTCTTGATTTTTTTATTTGAATGTGAGTGTTGAATGTTTTCATGGGTGTGAAGGCTTCACTCACCCTTGGGAGGGAAGAGAAACCTTGGGTGAAGGGCATAGTTGGGCTCAATATTGCAGTTGAGAGAGTTACCTCATGATGAGGAATTGTTTCATTTCATGGAGTATGGGCTCCATTGAAGCCATATACCTTTGTTATTTTTGGGAGATATAAAGGTTTTGTGTGAATAAGGAGGAGATGTTTAATGATGGC
The DNA here is from genome assembly GCA_028749045.1 of Cupressus sempervirens. Taxonomy (NCBI): domain Eukaryota; kingdom Viridiplantae; phylum Streptophyta; class Pinopsida; order Cupressales; family Cupressaceae; genus Cupressus; species Cupressus sempervirens. The sequence goes on along the minus strand of CM053786.1, from coordinate 87,700,382 downwards.
CTTGAGAGGCAAAATGCAATGGCAATATGATGCTTAGTTTGGTTATGGAATCTCCTTATTGAAGAGCCCACCTTCACCCAATGTGAGATGATTCAAATGGTGGATCATTGTGCAAGCCATGGGAGGGAGTTGTTTGTGTTTTATGTTGTGGTTCATGCAATGGTAAGTGATGTATGTGTGTAACCCGTTTGGTCCTTGTTTCCCCTACTCGATGGGTGGCTTCATAGAAGCCTAGGATGGGAGGTGAGCCTCCATGGTTCCTAGTTTGTGTGCATGTGCATGTTTTGTGAAGATGGATTCCTTGAAAATGTAGGGTTTCACCCTTGACAATGCTAGGAAATCAAATGTGTATAGAGAAATCCATGTTCTATGTCACCCCAAATGTATTGTGGTCCCCAAAGTCCCATTGTGATTACATTTTGATGTAAAAAAAAGAATTGTATTATGGTTTTCCAAGTTCCTTTGTGTTTTCTTTGTGTTGTAGAATCATCTAGAGTTGTGGAAGGAGCAGATTGTGAAGTTACATATGTAATTTAATTGTAAGGAAATAGTCACTGAGAGATTTGGTGTATTATGAAAAGGAATTCATGTATTAGACTTTCTTCTCATGGAATTTGTAAATTAGTTGATAGATATATTTCATAAATGATATGTGAAAGAATATTTTGGGTAGAGTTGGTCAATTCAAAATATACATGTTTCATTGCAAATTTATATGCTATGCATTTCATAACTTGGAAGTAAATCACCATGTTTGATAGTTCATTATATATGCATTGTCTTGTATTCATTGGTTTTCAAGTTCAATCAATTTTCTAAGAAGACAATACCATCATATCAACAAATATATTCAGCTAAATTCAATGATAGGATAAAAAAAAACAAGAAAAAGAATTAGTTGAGAAAAGTAAACACTTAGAAAAAATCTTTGATATACTTGTTGTAGTTCCACAATTCCTCTTTGGAAAATTATATGAAGAATGACAAAATAACCCTCCCCTATTACAGTCACTTAAAATATTAGAAAGAATATACTCAAAATCTAACCTATAAAATATTAAAAAAAACATTCATGGAAAAACTACAATGCAACAAACAACTAGCCTATGAGTATTGCACATAAGGACTCATAAGAGTCATGTGACTTTCAAGTCACTATCACACAAATTCAAGAAAATAAAACTACTAATATATATATACTAATAAAGCAAGGGAGATAGTAAATAACTACAAATATGAATTAAGCAAAATAAAAATAAAAGTGTTTGGTTTTAAAACTATCAAACTTATATTCTTATTTTCTAGGCGTACCTAGCATGTTCAACATGATTAGACAAAATCCATGCAAAAGATTTGGGGTGGTCCCCACTAGATGACCTCTTAGTGGTTAAGCCCAAAAAAGTGTAAAAGGTGATAAGAACTTGTCTCATATGAGCTACTACTCTCCTTAGGTGCCTAGAATGGAGAAGTCCCTTTGACATTGGAATTTGACTTGCTCCGATCCCCTCACACCTAGTAATGGAAGGCCCTTGTGTTGGGAAGAGTTGAGAAGTAGTGGTTGATCAGGGGATTGCACCATGATAAGTTTAACCCATCATGTGCTGTCATAAACCTTTTCTTGGATTCATTTAAAAAAAAATCTTGTCAGGTAATAAGGAGAATGGATTTTAGGGGACACGTGATCCCATGGGATAACTTGAAATTTGGCTAGGATATTCAAATTTATGTGGGGGTGGGGCCATGTGTATTTGGGGTTAGAAGTGGATGTTGAGAGTAGAGGTTAGAGTAAGTTATTGACTTAAGTAATTTTATAATTTAGTTTGGGGAGAGGGGCTAATTAAATTTAATAGTATTTAGGCATGCTATTTAGAGAGAGTGTAAATGGGTATGTGAGCTATGGATTAAGCTTATTAGGATTTATCATTAGATGATAAATTAGCCATATAATAAAGGATAGACATTGAACTATGAGTAAAATATATCAAATCCAAGGTAACTAGCTTACATATAGATGTTAGTAGATGGGTAAATTGAACTACGGAAATTAGTAATGATAGACCTAGATTTATGCCTTTGGGTCATAGTTACGTCGATCCAAATTATTTAAGAAGTTTATATTTTGCTAAATGTATTTATTAGGTCGATTGGGAATGTGTTTTATTAATTGGTTCCATTAGGATATCCATGGAATTTCTTATTTTTGGAATATTGGGATTGTAGTTGTGGATGGTAATATTCAATGTATTTGGCATGAAGGGTCGAATCACATGTGGAAGTACTTAATCATAACCTAGATTATTAGGTATTAATAGATGGTCATGCAATTTTAGGATGCAATTGGTAAAATTAAAGAATAAGTTTAATAATATTAAATAAATAAATATGAAATTAAAATATAATCAAATAAATTCATGAAGACTATAAAATAAAGTAAAATGACAAGAATAATAATAGAATGAAATAGAGGAAAAGGGTTAGTAATCAATCATGGATGAATGAGTATATTAAGGATCGATTTAAAATACCTAAGAGGAAAATAAATGATCAAAACAAAATCTGATAAGGGAAATATGTAAGTATTCCATTTAAAATAGCACTAACTTACCCTAACATAGAAGGTAATGAGTAGAGTTACATGACATATAATCGAAGCATCTAGAAAAAAAAATGGTTGTGTTGTGTTGTAAATTTTAGGGCATGACATAAATACTTTTTCTAGGTTCTTCTCTATTTGTATTTTGTAGCAAAATTATGCTCTGCAATTTTGCCTACTATTAATGAAATATCTATGTTCTTACCTATTCTGGACATTCATTAATTTGTGCATGTTTATTACCTTGTTTTGAATGCTTCTTTTCCATTTTCTTAGATCTATATGTTGTGTTCAGTTTGTTAGCGGTTATTTTTTATTAAGAAAAATATGTTTTATAGGGATCCTAAAACCCAAAAGTTTTTACATAAAAGTAGGCAGTATAATATTAAAAAAAGGTTAGACCCAACAAAGCTGCCTACATAAGGCCATAACAAAGGACATGCCAATAGCTAGAAAGGAAAAGCCAATAGACCCAATAGAAAAAAGGACAAGACAAGAAATAAAACCCTTACTGCATAGTCTGCCTATCAAGTTCCTACATGGATTTAGCTGCTCCATAGGCTCTCTGGATCTCCACGGTCACAAGATCCTAGTTCAGATCATTAGAGCATTCCACCAAGCCCTTGGTTGCATCCATTTCCTCCTTGGTCAACTTGGAATAATTGTTGACCCTTTCATCCTTTTCCCCACCAATGCTAGTAGTTTCTAGTGACTTGCCCAAGCTGATGATGTTCTCATTGAGAGTGTTCAAAGTGGTGATCATCTAGTTGGCAAGATTTTGGTTTAAAATATCCATCCTTTGCATCCTTTTCTGTACCTTAGGAAGATAGTCCTCCCGGTCAGCCAAAATACCATGGTTGCTACTCTTCCTTTGGCCTTCCGTCTGGCCCATTTTCTCCTTTAGCTCTTCAATCTCATGGAACAACCACTTTATTGAGTGAAAGTTGTCTATCATACTATTTTTGGCATTATTGAGTAGGTTGAGCCCTAACTCCCTTGCATTGTCTGAGATAGCAACCAAATTTGAGTTGATGAGATCCTCCAAATGAACATTTCCCTCCTTGTCTTTGAGGGATTTGAGGATTCATTATCTCTTTGACAATCCCCATCTTCATAGTTTTAGCATTGAAGTATCTCCACATCCTCCTCCTTTCTTCAATTACCTCCTCACCACTATCTTCCACCAAGATATTCATTTTCTTCCCTTGGGGTGAAGGAAGCGAAGGGGGGGCTAGGAGTCTCAAGGGTCTTATCACTTCTCCTGTCCAGAGGCATATCCTCCTCAACTTTCCTCTTCTTGGGATTACCAGGCAGGATTAAAATGTCCCCCCCATTATTCTCATCCTCCAACTCCATATCCTTCTTGTCATCATTATACTCTTCCTCCCCTTATGCCATAGGCTTTGGCATTAAGCCTCTAGGGCTCTTCCTGCTTGGAACATTACTAGTGGAAGGAGAAATTTATTCATCGCCGTTTGGCTTCTTACCCATCGAGGGGATATCATCTCCTTCCTTTGAACTGAGACTTTGGATTTCCTCAAAATTAGACGAAAAATTCGAGCTCCTAGTGTCCTCTGAAACATCCTCAGAGTGGCCTAAGGATTTTCCCCTAGTCTAGGCCTTGAGATATTCATAAAATAGAAGGAGAAAACCCTCATGAAGACCCAGATTAGGGCTAGGTTTCTTCTTGTAACCCACAATATTCTTGCTCAATGAAGAAAATAGATAGAAAGGAAAAGAGATTTTAATTTCGTGTCGAAAATGGTTGAGCAGGACAAAATGGTGTGTTCTAACTCTGTCAAATCTAATATCTAGGGAAATGAATTCAATGATAGCCCTTAAAACACACCTCCATAGCTTTTTGATTGAATATATTTCATAGTAAGTCTCATCCTTCACTAACTTCTTCTTCTCTTATGTGTTCTTCATGAAATCTTTCATTACATTTGCCAACATTTTCTTCTCCCTGTAAAATTTTATCCCCTCATTAGGGATCTCCATAACAAGGGCAATACTTTCCATGCTTACCTGGTGTGAAACCCCATCAATTTTGACACGTCCATCCTTCCATGAGTTATCCATGATTTTGATAACCTCCTTGTCATAACCATGGAGCTTTTCAATGTACCACACAATTTTGCCCTTCTCCAGTTTGTTCCAGACCTTTGTTCTCTTTCTCCATTTTTCCACCTCCCCAACTAGCTCTTTCTTGCTCCTCTCACTGACCATCTTGATATCTTGCAAGAAAACCTTACTCCACTTCTCTATCCCTTCACTATCTTCTTCTTTCTAAGCTTTTCGTTTCACATTGTCTTTTTTGCCTATAGCTTTTTTAATGGAAAGTAAAAACGAAACTCATAAAACATGCGAGAAGTACATGAGATGATAATATCTCATTACCTTCCCATATTTTTCATTAATACCCTGGCTTTCACACCATTTAGCATGACTTTCCATTATTAACTCAAGATTACCCTCGTACTCCTCTAGATTCATTCTAGATTTAAAATGTCTTTCGTGACTGCTAGAAAGTTATCTCTGCTATACCACATTGTCATCATCTTTTTGATCACTGCCTCATTCACAAACCAATTAGTGATATAATTAGCCTCTCTGTACATGTGATTGATGTAGACCCTTTTAAATTTTCCCAAATCAGATAAGATTTCCTCCACCATGTTGATGATGGTTCAGGATGGATGAGAGCACCCATTTAAGCATTTGATTATATTAAAAGAGTCTCCCTTAAACCAAAGATCTTCAACTCCAACAACAAGAGCCAACTTCATAGCATGGAGGTCCACATTGGCCTCTGCATAATGATTCATCCGAGTCCCCAAAGGATAGGAAAATCTACTTCACCAACCCCATGGCAATTTCTTATTATTCCCCCATAGATTGCTTGGCTAGGGTTCCCTTTGGCCGTGCCATCAAAGTTGGTTTTATGCCAATCTTTAGGAGGAAAAGACCACTTAGCCTCCTGTCTTTTCACTACCCCATCCTTTTTCCTTTCCATACTTTTACCCCCTTCAAGATCTCCCACCTTTCAATAGCATAGTTTTCTCTCATAGTACTATCTATTTTATCTACAAGAAAAAAGGTAGGAGCTTCCCTTTCTTTAAAGATTCGATTATTTCTCTCCTTCTAGATTCCGTAGCAGAAATGTGGAAAAGTCCAGGAGCTAATCATCTATGCCTTCATGCCTTTTTACAACATATCCCATTGACTAAAGAAATCCAGGATGTTGGCCAATTTACACCAGCTAACCCCATAGCTCTTAGTAATAAATTCCCAAACCTTTGAGGAATAGGGACAGTGAATAAAATTGTGGTTAACTATCTCGAGGTTATGCTTACAAAGAATGCACCTATAAGGGACATACTGACCTCTCTTAGCCAGGTTGTCTAGAGTGAGGATTTTATCTTATAGCATCAACCAAAAGAAGATGTTGATTTTGGGAGTGAGACTAGGCATTCAAGCCTTAGTCCAAATAGGTTTTTCCATCCGGTTCCAAAGAAAGAAGTATCCTAAAGCAACTGAATATATCCCATTGGTATTATCACCCCATATTAGTTCATCCCTCTTGTTATTTAAAATCATAGAATTCAACATAATCATTAGTTGTTTGAGATCTTGCAATATTAAGGACAGATCTCTCCACCCTTGGTCCATCCTATAGTCACTAACTTTTAGTCCAAATATTCTTATACATGTGTTAGCCCATCTCTCATAAGTAGGGCATTCAATGAAAGGTCCTTGGATTAACCAATTATCCTACCAAAAAAGGATGCTTTCACCATTCCCCACTTTCCACATAGCCTTTGAGTTAGCCAAAGATCTTGCCTTAAGGATCCCATTCCAGATTAACGATCCATTCGAAATGTTAGCTTCACTAAGAAAAAAGCTAAGGGATGGCCTTCTCAAGTACTTCTCCTCCATGATATCCTACCATTCTCTAGTGCTCTGAAAAATGTGTCATATCTGCTTTGCTAACAGAGCATTATTGAGGTGTCTAATTTTTCTTATACCTAGGCCACCATAGCATTTTGGGAGGCAAACATTATCCCAAGCCACCAAATGATACCTTTTGTTTTCTTCTAGACTCGTCGACAAGAAATCCCTTTGGATTTTCTCCAATCTGTCAACATATTTGACTGGTATCCCAAATAGGTTGAGAGCATAAGTTGGGAGGTTTTGAAGTGTAGATTTCACCAGGATACATTTTCCTGCCTAACTAAGGGTGGCTCCTTTCCAACCCACCAACTTCTTATTGAATCTGTCAATGATTCCATTCTAGAAAGATTCTGGAGGTTTCTACCCCAAGGGCATTCCAAGGTAACTAGATGGGAGGGATCCCACTCCACATCCAAGTATTCGAGCAATCTTCCTTTGTCACTCATTTGGGGTGTTAACAAAGAAAACCAAACTTTTTTCCAATTTGATAGACTGGCTTGTACCCCTTGTGTAGATATCCAACATGCTCTTTAACACTTTAGCCTCCTGAACTGTAGCTTCCCCGCCTAGAATTATGTCATCCAAAAATTGCTGATGAGTGAAAGAAACCTATCCAGAAGAGGACTTAAGACCATGTAGGGTCCTTTCCTATCTTTTCCTCTAGATTAACCTCCCAATACACTCTGCCATAATAATGAATAGAATAGGGGACAGAGGATCTCCCTGTCTAAGCCCTCTCGAGGGAAGAAGAAATTCAAGGGAGCACCATTGACTATAATAGCAAGAGAAGGGGTGAAGAAAAGTTGAAGAATAAGTTTGCATACCTGAGCATTGTTACCTATTTTTGCCCCCACCAAAATTTGATTTTAAATACTTGACCCCACCCAATGGTCACTCCCCATCTTTATTATTATTTAAATGCCTTGGAAATACAAAATAAAACGATTAAAACTTAAGATATTTATTTTTTTTCAATTTCTTTCTACTGGCCTGCAACTTTTCATGCTATCAGATCTTGCATAGATCTATAGATGTCGCTATCTCGCTATGAAAAGATGCAAGTGTTTTACCATTAGCGACATAGCGACTGTCACTAAGTTGAAAGGTGGTGTTGTCAAATGGACATGCAGTTTTTTTGTTATTTTAGAAGCATTAATGAACTTTGGCCCTGAATTAAGCATAGTCACCTGAGGTCGCTATGTCACTATCAAGAAATTTGTGTTTCTTGTCGTTAGCGACATAGCGCCTTGATGGAAAGTAATCCTACGACAACTTTTTTAGAAGATGGGTCCCAGACAATGCTCTGTCAGATATCAATTATAAAGTTTTGGCACATGATGGCATCTAGTGGGATACACATATACACCGAGAAAAGTGAAGGCACTGGAGGTCGCTATATCGCTATCAAGAAACTTGTTCTTCTTGTAGTTAGTGACATAGCACCCAACTAGGAAATGAACATGTAGTGGGACCCAAGCAGCATGGTAATATGGCCAGTTTTTTTTTTAAATATGAATTTATATGCCAGTGGTGTAGGGTTTTCTCACGTCATCAATAACTAGACCCACACCCCCATGCATAGAACATATTAAAAATTTTGATCGTCAAATCAATCTAGGATCTACGATCGTCGCTATCTTGCTATGGTGAGTTGCACGAGGGTTATGAACATTGACATAGCGACAAGGGACCCACCATATTTCTCTTCAGTAATGCATCAAATGTCTTCCACACAATCAATGCAGAACCAATAGTCCTCGCTATCTCAATATGGAAAGGAAAGTTGCAAGTTGTTTAGTCTATGTGACATAGTGAGTATGGGACCCACCACTTCTTCAGGGTACTTTGTGCAGTTTCTTTACCTTTGATTTGGTCTTAGATCTATGATCATCTCTATCTTGCTATGACAAGGTGCTCACTTTTTATGTATAACGAGATAGTGATTTAGCATTAGTGGTTAGGGCTGGTGGTTATGTGATATCACGGTCAAGGTTTTGGAGGTGGTACGTTTAGTCAGTTAGATGTGGTCAAACTTGGGAAGACCTTATGAGGTGGCAAAAAAATAAAAGGCTATTGGCCCACGTGGCTCATCCTGGTGGCAGAGTTCGGTTGACTGGTTGACTTTGTTGATTCATGAGCTAGAAATGAAAGAGATCAAGCTTTCTTGCACGATCTGATCCTTGTAATCAATGCCAACCACTCTTGAATGAATGCTGAACTTAGGAAATGAAGGAGAACACTCCACCACCCCAGTTCATCCACCTACTTGGTCCGAATGGTTAATGGCACTATTTTTGTCAAGGCCCTATTTTAACAAATATGAAATTTCATTGTATATGAACCTGTGCCTAGATCAAATTTTCTCCAGATCTTTTTAGAGACTTAATGGAAATGGTTGTGGAATAACTTCAGGGAAAAATATCTCAATTATGCCTAAGCTATAAAGGCAATTTTGATAAATTTTGTTAAGTCTATCGACTCTTCTCTGACTTCTCTAATATTGCTCTGCAATTTCACTGTAAATTCCCTTTATCTTTGAACTGTATGACATTCTACCTTATCTCCTTCAACCATTGATGTAAAGTGCAATAACTATTTGCTTCTCATTGGTGTATTCTAGAGATCTACAATCTTGTATGACTGTATCTCTTTTGGCCTATGAATGGTATATAAGTGAATCCTCTCTTTCCTTTTGTCATTCATTTGGGTTTTCTAATCTGCATGTGATTGTTAGATTAAAGCAAGTCTAAATGTGTATATCTTTTGGTGTCATGATGGTTCAATAGTGCATGTATGGGCAGAGATTGGTTTGAACACTCTATTTTGGTGCATCACCCCCTTAGGTTAGAGTAGGTAGATTTTCTTTCATGCATTCTTTCTCCCTTTTCATCTCCAAGAGTAGTTAGGTGCACCTTGATAGTAAAGGAAGCTAGCCTTCTCCAGAGACTCAACCTCACAGTTCAAGTCCCACAACTTGGAGGTTATTTCCATGTTTCATAAGGTTGTCCTTAGGTAAAAACTTTGGACAAGGGTGCAAACCTTTGTGACAACAAGCATCAAATCCAAAAGCCAAGAGAAAAGCCTTGAGGAAGTCCCAATCCACCCTATCATAGGCTTTGGAGAGGTCTAGCTTGAGGAGAAAGCCCTCCCTATTCCTTGCCTCCAAGGACTAAATCACCTCATGAACCATCATTATTGAGTCTAGGATCTATCTTCTAGGGGCAAAGCCTATTTGTTGCGAGGAGATAATCAAGGGGAGCACATTGAGAATCCTGGTGGTTAGCACTTTCGAAATGATTTTATAGAAAGAATTGTAGAGGCTAATGGGCCTAAACTTATCCATCGAATCAACCCCTAGGGTTTTTAGAATAATCACCATGAATGTAGGATTAAGTTCCTTCAACAAATTCTTGGCTCCAAAAAATTCTTGGACCACCTTCACCACATTCCCTTTGACCACCTCATAATAGATCTAAAAAAAGAAAGTCAAGAAGCCATCATACCCTAGATCTTTATCAGTTGGGAGGGAAAATAGGGCTTGTTTAATTTCATGCATAGAGGGAATTTCCTTCATCATGGAACTATGATGGTCATGTAGCAGATTAGGGATAGAAGCCAAAATAACCTCTTGGTCCTCCAGCGATAGCGAAGAGTCTCGAGATAGTAGAGAAGAAAACAATTGCACTGCCTCATCCACAATTTCACTATCTTTTGTTAGCATGGCTTGACCCTTCTTAATGCTAGAAATCCTATTATTAGCATAGTGCTTTAATGTAGAGAGATAGAAAAACCTAGTGTTCTAATCCCCCTCTTTAAGCCAGTTGATTTTGGATCTTTTCTTCCAAAAGTGTTCTTCCCTACTTATGATATTGTGGAGTTCTATAACAATTGACCTTTTTTTGATCCTATTCTAATCATAGTACCATTCCTACTATATCATATCTTGAACATTTCAAAGATGGTCTGTCTTCTCCTCCTTATCCTAGAAGATATGCCTGAAGTCTATCTTGTTCTAGACTTTGATATTTCTTTTCATATTTTTCAAATTTTGAGCAATCTTGAACATGGTAGTACTTTCCGCCTCAATGTTCCACTAGGAGGAAATCTTAGAGTACAAATTCAAATGGGAAGTGCACATCTTCTCAAAATAGAAAGGGAAGTTCTGCCTAGCCATCAGAGGGCTAATAGAGAGAGATGGGCGAGTGATCCAATCCAACTCAGGGGAGGAGGGAGAGTCTGCACATACAAGATTGCAACCAGTCTGGGGAAATGAGGGTTCTATCAAGGCAAAACTAGATACAATTCCCTATAGTGCACTTGTTTGACCAAGTGAACTAGCCCCCCAAGAGATCAACATCCATGAATGCCAGTCTATTAATAAAATTTGAGAGATCTTGTTTACTGTCCAAGTCTAGGGCCAGCCCCCCTGATTTTTCATTATCTAAGAGAGGGGTATTGAAATCCCCCATTACTATACCTTTAGTAAGGTTACTACATTGAATTACATCAAGAATCTTTACCCAAAAAACTCTTCTTTCCGTCTTGAAATTAGGGGCATAAACATTTAAGAGAAACCAAGAGTCACCGCTATGGATATGGAAAACTTTGTATAGGAGAGCATTACATTCATTAAGTATTGTGGAGATATGAAAAGCCTTTTTGTTGAAGAGCGTAAGCACCCCACCTATAGCTCCCTCTAATTCTGTGTCCTCACCCCTCATATTGCTACTAAGAGATAACTTCCCTGCCATGTCCTTCCTCATTTTTGTTTCTTGGATCAGCAAAAAATTGGGTCTTTGGTCTCTAATCATATTCCTAACTATCTCCTATTCATGGGCACAATTTAGGCCCCTTAAGTTCCAAGATATGATCTTCATTTATTTTTAGCAAAGCATTCCTTAACAGTTCTTTGGCTCTCGTCTGCCAAATTCCTTTTGGCCTCCTCTTGCATGGCTTGGCTCAAGCATTTTCTACCTAGTGTCTTAGGCTTAACCCCAACATCAACTTTGACCCTACTTTTGGTCATTGCTGGTGACATTGGGGAATGGTCTCAAATTTTCTTCCTTTTAACCATAATCCAATTCCCTTTGTTTTCTTGAGAACAATTTTTAATCCATTCTTCCAATTTAAAAATCTATTATGGGGAAGAGTTATTGATCAGATCCAAAAACTTTAGCCCCAGGACAGTGGAAGTAGACTGATCCCCCAAAGGGACCAATAGGAGATCCATGGAGTGCCCTTAGTCCTGCACTGCTTCCACAGTCCCCTGCCCCTCTCCCAATCCCACTAGGGCCTGGCTCGCCTCTTCTCCTTTACTCCCTGCACTAAGTGGGAGGGCACTATCCTTAGTTTGTCTTGTTGTTCCAATAGTTGGGTCCTTATTTGCTGGATTGGACTGGTTCACCATCCAAGAATCCCCCAACACACTGGCTCCCAACTCTTGCGAAGCTATTAGATCATTATCTATCACTTCTTTGACCTAGAGAACTTTCTCCTAAACCTCATTTTCTGACTCCTTTTCTTCTTTACCATCTTCATTACTCGGGTCTCCTTCCTGCTTGAAGGCTTTTTTCTTCTCCACAGCCTCTTCATAGTTCCTTGGATTTTTGGTCTTCTTCTGTTTCTAGACCTTTTTCTTATCTTTCCCTAAGGTAGAGGCAGACTTCCTTTTGTTCCTATTTGCTTTGGTTTTAGGACATTGGTTGGCCTTGTGCCCAGATTTTAAATAGAAAAAGCATGCAAAGGGCACTGTCTCAAAGATCAATTTTTGAACATGCACCCCAACTTTGAATGGAAGGTCACAACTTAAGGCATGTCCACTCCTTCCCTGACACTTATGCAAATGCGAGCATAGGTGAGGCATCTTTTAGAGGCTGTAGTTAGGTCAATTGATAGGAGCACCCCAAAGGAGCTAGCTACTCCCACAAAAACATCCTCATTCCAGAATTCCAAAGGAAGCTCTAGAAGTCTTACCCATATAGGTGCTTGCACAAAGAATGATTCATTCATATTTAGCTTTGAAGTCCACTTCTGGAGAACTAGAGTGGAATGACCAATAGTCCAAGGACCATCACAGAAAATTTTTGTGAGGTCTTCAAGACAAAAAAAATCAAAAGATAGGAAGCCTTTTGCCATAGTTGTAATAGATACTTGTCCTTTAAGAGACCATTTCTTCACAGTGAAAGTTCTAACAATATCAATATTTTGCCTTGGCCCTATAAACTTGTCCACTAGAGTTGATGCCATTGATGCTATACTATGATCCACCAGCTCGTCTACTATGGAAATAGCATAGGATCCTTTCTTTTCCTTAGGAAGAATCTTAACAGCTGGGAAAGAGGACCTACTTGTAGACTTGACACCAAAAAGAAAAGACCATTTAACAGAAACTAGAAAGCTCGCCTTGGGAGCAGACAAAATCTTGTCCAAGGCCTTGGGGGGTGCAAGTGGGTCCCTATCACCTTTCTCCATTGGGTCCCCAAAATCAATAGATCCCTAACCATCTCCCTCCTGCAACATGTGCCTCAATCTAGGGGCTCAATCCTGATATGCCAAAGAAATCTTGCCCTGAGCGGGATTCAAATTTTGAAAATCTGTCTTCCCTTCCTTCCAACCATTTTCCATTCTCATCCAGATCAAGCAATTGTTTTTGGTTGTTGCATAGTGAAATATCTTTTCCTTTCAACACTTTAACTAGTTGCAAACCTACATGTGGTTTCTTAGAAGGTACATTAGAGTTCAGTTAGTGTATTTTGGTTGTTTCATTGATATGTAGTATAGTTATAGAAAAAGTTGTAACTGCTATTTCTATCTGGTGCATCACTCCCTTTCCCTTTTTGAATTTTAATTTTATGCATTCCTTCTCCCTTTTCCTCTCAATTGGTAGTATATATGCATCCTGATAGTAAGGAAGCTTACCTTCTCCAGAGATTCAGCCTCAGAGCACAAGTCCCATGCTTGGAGGTTATTTTCATGTTACACAAGGGTGCAAACTTTTGTGTCAACAGTTCCATTTTTTATAGGAGAGTATGCTCTTCACCTTATTGGTGAAGCAAAAATCTTGACTCATCATTGGATCAAGAAATTGGGTGGTATATTCCACTCTTTAGTGGTCTTAATTGACTTGCTTGGAATGTTTGAGGGAAGCATTGGGGAATAGAAGGGTATACTCTTCACCTACTTATGAATCATAAATCCTCCTCACTAGTGATATTTTACATTTTGAAGGCCTACTATTGGTGGAAATATGCTAATAGGAATGACCTAAAGTGGGAACAAGAAAAACTCAACTAATCTAACCTGTTATAATCAAAACCTCTTGACAAAGGTGAAAGCCTTGAGGGCATAATACTTGACTTCACTTAGTGAGATTATTTGTGGGATTGAGACCATAGAGAAATCACTAGGTGGTTGTTCTTATGGTCATGAGGCCTCTATCCCATACTGGGTGCAAGAGGGGTGTTATGAACAAAACCCTTACTAGACACCTTAGGATGTAGAGGCTACCCTATTTTTTCGCTCAATATCTTGGTGCAAGGATGGATCCTAGTGGACTACCTAGACCACCCCAAGATTTGACTCACCATATGTGTTCCTTTAGATGTGGGTACCCATCTATGACAACCAATATCTATTGTGAACAACCACTTTGTGTGAGGTGAGGGAGCATTAAGTTGTGGGCCAAGGTATTGAGTAATGAGTCATGTCCTTTAAGTAGATATTGCTTCAATGTATCTTCAAATGTTCTATACCTATAGAAATCTTTTGAACATAAATAAATGGTAGTATTCATAGGGATTTTTTTCTTTTAAAACTTCCCAACTGTTTGTATTTGAAAGGTTGCTTTGTCCCTTTTCCAATTTCTCAAAGACATGAGTTTGTATGACAATTTCTTTGAAAACTCTTACCTTGTTGTTAAAATTGAAACAAACCCTATTATCATAGTCATATTGCTCAAGTCGATCAAAAAACTTAGTTGAACATAGGTTGTTTAGGCATAAAAGTTACAAAAACTATCTTTTCTAGTTACCTATCATACCCTCTATTTGAGAAATATTGTATGATACTTTTGGATTTTAGAAATTATCATTTTGTCATACTGCTATATTCCACTCTGTCGTACTATCATTCAAAAACTACCATATCGCCTAAAAGTATCATCTTGCTTCCTTGAAATTTTCGAAGAGAATTCCTGGCTATCCTACTTTCGTATTTCTTTCTTAACTTTGTCATCTAGGCTTAGCACTTGCTTAATTTGACCTTGATCACATTCATGGAAAATTTAGGGGTGTCTATACTTGATCACATTGTGTCCCTGGTTTAAAAGTTGTATGTTTGGCTTTATTTTAAGCTAAAAATAGTCACCTTTGCTCCTTGGATACATACTTGACTCGAAGGATTGTTCACTTTTTATTTCCTCTCACTCTACCTACTTAGCTATTTGGCTTCTTTCCTAGCTCTTGACTTGAGTTGCTGGTGTCATAATTAAGATGCTTGGACACTTTTCTTGAGAAGTCACTCTCATTGCTACCTCTCTTTGATAAGAAAACATCTCAATTTTCTAAGTTTGGGTTCCAAGTACTTTATGTTATCTTACTAAGCTAAAAAGGAGCTATTATATACCAGTTACAAATAGGCTCCAACTTGGTCAAGGAAGTCATCCTTCTTTTAGCTTTGAACAATTACCCTCTCCAACTAGGCATCCACATAAGTAATATTTTGAGGCTAAACTTGACTTTGACAAAGTAGAGGAAGACAAATTTGGCATTTGATCATTTTGGTAGTTCCTTTGATACTCCACTTAATATCCCCAGGTTTGAAAATGGTGTGTCTTTCACCATGAATCAAGAAGAGAGAAACATACACTTAGATGATTTCTTTACACTTAAACGTGGATAAAGAGTAATAGAGAATAAAGCCTAACAAGACAAACAAACAAGACTAGAAAAACAAAGACTTAAACAAGCAAGACATGTGACCGCTAGGATGAATTCTCATCTATTTGAGGAAAACAATTCTCACAATGCTAATGGTTTTTGAAATTATCACGCTAATACCTTTAAAGATGAAAATTCTAATGCCACTTATATTAAACCCTTGCAAACTTTGGGAACAATGACACTAACACCCCTCCTAAGATTCCAAGGTCTCATCTTGAGGGTAGTGATGGCACTCAAAATTGCATTCCTGTTTTGAGTGCCTATTCCAAATTTTGAGTCACTTTGAGCCCCTTATGAATGCTTTTCGTGCTTATGTACCTAGCTATCGTATTAAGGTCCAAGAGGTGTTTTATGTTTCTAACACCTTGCATTCAGCCTGCATATGTGTTCTATGATGATAAACTAACATTCCAAACCATTCTGCGAAGTCCCATTTTGAGTAGTCTTTAGTTCTGCATTTTCTGCCCAACTGTCAAACAGTGATCAGAGGCCTAGTTTGCTTTTGAATATCTTTTACCCAATTAAGATTCATGATTTTCCACTTTGAGCATATTTAACATGCATATCAAAGAACCTATGTTCCAAGTTTCAAGTCATTTTGAAATATTTTGACTAGGTTTTGAATGTCTCAAAGTTGGTCAGTTGCCTCTGTCACAAATCTACATGTTCATAATTCTGGGTAGCCCTATTTGACAAGTTATAACTTTTGACCAGCTAACCCAAATGAAGAAATTCTTTATGCATTGTGTTCCAAAGGTTAGACACTTCATATTTTCCAATTTTGAGATCATGAAAAATCTGTTTGATTAGTTTGTTAACATGATTAAAAACCTAGTTGACATTGTTTTGTTATGACTAAGGTATCCAAATTGATCCGTACCCCTGTTCAACACGTTATAGTTTTGATCTTGTGATTGGTAAGCCTAAACAAATTATACCATCATGTTGTGTCCTAGAAATCCTTGAAGTATGCCAATTCTCAAGTCATGACGAATCCATCTGCATACTTTCTTATGTCTGTCTGTTTACCAAAAATTACTTTTTGACATTTCCCAGTTAAAATTTTCAAGTGCCTATTTTCAAAAATTCGCCAAATTCATCCTGTTATTTTTTATAAGCCCTAATTATGGATTCTATTCTTTTGAATGGCAAAGAATTTGTACCCTAGTTTTTAGAACCCCAAGTAATCAATAACCCAGTTTATAATGCCGAATCTGAGCCCAGTTTATGTTTTTTAACACTGTTTGCCTGTAGGATAATTGAATTATGGATAATCAATGATTAAAATCTTTTGACTGAGAATTCGTCATGGGCTGAGAATTTGCAATATGATAGAACGTGTAGGATTGAACACTCATGCCGATTTTCATGGTCTAGTTACTTGATTGAATCAGTTTTTAAAGCTATGCAATAGGCCTCTTGACATGAATTTGACAGTTGTGAAAAGGGTTACAAAATGAATTTTAATTGATCGAATATCAATTATTTTGGAATCTAGTGTGTGTTAAAGGTTCAATAGATCAATTTGGTCAATCTAATGACTCGGGTGTTAGAGGCCCATCTTGGGGCTCGACCGTTGCCAGCAGAATGCTAAGATATGTCAAGAAGTTCAGGAAGTTCAAATAGTAATAACCAATGTATACCGTATGATGGTGAAGCGGCTTAGAAATGCACAGATAAAGGAAAATGAAAAGGTGGCAACAAGCTCCAACATACATGAGCATAAGAGGATGGCATCTGTTGGAAATTTTCATTGCGGGGTAGGTTTATGACAGGATTTTGGAAGGCCATGATGGCAAATCTGCTCCCTTGCTTGGAGTTTCTCATCCCACGCATTCAATAGTTGAGATCTTGATTTACAAAGTCTTCCGCCAATTTGCCTTAAATATCATTTGCAAGAATCTTTGACCATTTTATTGGGCCTTTGTCTATTTGAAATCACTATACAATTTGGGTTTTTGTATAGTATGTTTTTGGCTGTGGATATATTATTATATATATCATTGTGTATTGATTTTATTCATTGAATTTGCACTGGGTGTAACTGATGTCTTGACGTGGCTGTTTTTAATATATGGTCAAGTATCAATTACTAGCTTTTCCAATGCAATTGTCACATAGGCAAGCACCTCCCAATTTAATTTGTTCCTTCTATTTTGATATGAAATGGCCCCTGCATCGATTATCACTTTGAACACCCATTCTAAAGATGCAGAGAGAAGGTAACCAGCAGGGAACTTCATACTTTGGAGGAAATTATAGAACATCCCACAACAAAAAAGCATCCAAAGCAAGAAGCTCATGTTTTAAAGTAATTCTACGCTGAAATAGGAGAAGCTCCACACAACATTCAGATACAGAGGATGCATCCATAGTGAGAGATGAAGTGGCAGGGGAGTTGGCAGTAAGAAACGTGAGGATGGAGCAACCCACGATAAAAACATTGGAAGCTCTACGTGCAACAAGAGGATGATCCATGTTTTCGCAGGAAGCAAGGAACACCCATGGCAAGAAAAACAAGAGCATCCGCTTCAGATGGAGATCGTAGCATACAGAGGAAGTGACAGAACCACGGAGCATGTTAAAAGAAGAGCACGTCTAGGCAGCAGTAGGACATTTTGTCCCATATACACGAGAAATGGTTTGAATTTGTTCTTTAAAACCACAAATACTCGCGGTTGTCTCGTTTTCATACGATACGCCTTTTCATAAGGATAGCCGCTGCTTCTTGGATGGGTCTTGCCCTTGGCCAGTGTGGAGGAATGAGTGTCAAAGTTCTGACCAAACAAAATGTAAAGGAATAAGTGCCACATGGCACATCCAAGGGGCCTATCGCGAAATCCCTAAGGGCCCGTTTGGCGAGCGGAATTGGAGTGGAATAGGCATTTGTCTATTCCAAAAATCGTCGAATTCCCGGTTTGGGTGTGCCAGGTAGGAATACGAAAGAGGCATACGAGTGGAATACGTATGCCACTTTGGACCAAAAAAAAGGGTATTGCAATTCCATCCAAAGGGGTGGAATTGGAATACCTATTCCAAACCCGCGTTTTTATGTGCTAAAAAATACCAAATTTCGGGTCCTCGTCCGTGAAGCCTCAAACTGCTTTGTTCAGAAAGACGTAGTATTGTTTTTTTGTCTGCAACTTTTTCGTCCGCAGCCAAAGAGGTAGGGTTTTGATCATGGTTTTTGTTCATGCCAGTATTTGTAGGGCCATTTTTAATGGGTTTTTTTCGCCTTTGATGCAGAGGTGAAGCTCAAACGACATAGGGTTTTGTATTATTTTCTCGTCCACAGCTTTTTCGTCCGTAGCCGGAGAGGTACGAGTTTGATCGTGGTTTTCGTTTGTTACGATATTTGCAGGGCCATTTTTAATGGGTTTTTATTGCATTTGCTTCAGAGGTGAAGCTCAAACGATGTGGGGTTTTGTATCATTTTTTCATCTGCAGCTAGAGAGGTAAGGTTTTGATCTTGGTTTTTGTTCGTTTCGGCATTTGCATCATACTATAACATTTATTGTTTGTTGGAGAGGCATGTCCTGCACAATACAAAACCCGTCTTTTTGTTTGCTGTTTGTTATTTCTGTGCCTTATGACAAACTTATGTAGAACCCGCATTCCATAAGCCTTATTTCTGTGCCTTATGACAAACTTATGTGACAATTGGGGATTAATGCACAGCAATTTGTGAGTTCAAATATTCAAAATCACCCGAGAGGCTCTGTATTACACTGCATCCATGTGTCCCCAATTTTTTGATGTAGACGTAGACTCGTGAGCTTCTCACAGACTTGCAACTCCAAACGCCCCAAAGAAGCAAGATTTCTGAAACTTTGTGGCAACAGAGATAGTTTTGTATGTTTGCCTAAATATAATTTTAGCAATATGTATAAATTATCAAAACTATTTGGAAAGTTTTTCTAGCTGGAACAAGGTCTTAAATCTAAATTTTCTATTAAAAAAAAAGAGAAACTACTTAAATTTTATAGAAGGCTATTCAAATTGTAAATCTAAATGTTAGAAAGAAGACAAACTACTAGAACAGTTTGGGAGTCTTTCCAAATTGAAACAATTTCTTAAATTCAAATTTTCTAAAGAAGAACAACCATCAAAATTGTCTGGAAGGATCCACAAGCTCCAACAATAGCTTAAATCCAACAGTTTTAAAGAAGACAAACTACCAAAACTGTTTCGAATCGCCTTCAACTTGGAACAAGAGCTTAAATTTAAATATTCTAAAGAAGACAAATAACCGAAATTGGGTGAAAGTATATCCAAGTTGAAACAAGAGATTAAATCCAATTTTTTTAAAGAAGACAGTCTACCAAAACTGTATGAAAGGTTCTCCAAGCATAAACAAGAGCTTAAATCCAATTTTTGTAAAGAAGTCAAACTGCCAAAATTTTTTGAGAGGCTCGTAAGTTAGAACAATGGCTTCAATTCAAATATTCTAAAGAAACCAAACTATAGAAAACATTTGAAAGACTTCAAATTTCTGGAACTGAATGCTTCTAATAGAGTTGAACAACAATATGTCAACTAATAAATTGAGTTCTATTGCAATTTATACATAAATACAATAATTTATGTCAATTGTAGTTGTGGTCCAATTATGTTACATCTATGCCTTCTATAATTCTCAGCCATCTTGATCCCTTGTCCTTGAAGCTTACTATATGATAGAAGAAAGTATTACTGAGCAGGACATGGGTTTCATCCAACTTATTTTTAGGTAAGATTCCAGAACAAATATCTGTCTGCACCTCAAAAACATTTAGAATCTTCACAAAGTGTCAAATTGTACTAATATTAGCAATATAAATCTTTGACTTGAAAGCTGTCAATTAATTTTTCACAAATCTTTGACTTGAAAGCTGTCAATTAATTTTTCACAAATCTTTGACTGGAAAGATGCTAATCAATTTTTCACAAATAGGCTTCTCAGTAAGTTCTTAAAATTTGTTTACATGACACAGATATTTGTACAGAAATTTTTTGCCTCCACCTAACCATTTTTTGGAATTGTGATTTTCATTTATCATGTGTCAGATACTCTACAGACATGCAAGCTAACATTCAAACATTTGTGCACTCTTGTAATCCAATATGATGTTTTCAAATTTCCCATTCCTGGCCTCTCGTCTAGAGAGCTGGAGCTGCATGATTTTCCCTAATTTGTAAAATAAAGCATTTTGCCCAAGGCCAAGGGACTCCACATAAAAATGAGAAGCAATCTTTTATCATTTTCTCCTCCTAAAGGACCCTTGCACTCTTTGGCTTCATCCTACTCTAGGTTTCTTCAAAGGCCATATCAACATTTCCCTATGTTTTACTTATCTGTGATTTCGAGGAATCCAATATGTTCATTAAATAAACTATGGAAATCTTTCATACATTCATTCTCATCTTTATTAATATGGAAATCTAAATTAAATCTATATACGTGTTTATAGGGCTTTTGATGGATCCTACTGCTGATAAAAGAGTTTATGGAAGCATTGTTAGGAAGATCATGCTCTTGTGTGTACTTGCAGTTTTGCTTGCAGCCCAAGTAGTACTCACAATAGCATCCTACGAAGATGCTAGAAGACAACGACGCAAGCGAAGAAGAGCGCTTGTCCTTTCTTTAAATGTATTATATATTCTAATGACATAGATTGCCATGACCAAATACGCATGTCTAGAGCAGCTTTCTTCAAACTCGCCAATATTTTAAGGGAGAGAGGGACCATTAAAGATACGATAAACATGAAATTGGAAGAACAACTAGTCATGTTCCTACATACCCTTGGCCACAATCTAAGGAATCGTAAGATTGGCCATAACTTTGGTCACTTAGGAGAGACAGTGAGTCGCCACTTCCACAAGGTCTTGAAGGCAATCATATTGCTCCATGGCAATTACTTTTTGCCTCCTTCTATAACTACCTCTCCAGAAATTCTTGGGTAGAACCGTTTTGATCCGTACTTCAAGGTAAATCTCTTAGATTCATGCACTTTCTTGCTTGAGTATATTGTTACATATTTGACTATAATATTTTTAATGTTCTAGGATTGTGTTGGAGCAATTGATGGGACCCATATACCAGTCACCATTGATGTGGACAACCAAGCAAAATACCGTGACAGAAAAGGCAACCTGTCACAAAATGTAATGGGTGTTTGTTCCTTTGACTACAAGTTTCAATATGTTCTTGCTGGTTGGGAAGGTTCAGCTATAGATAGTCGTGTTCTTGCTTCAGCTCTATCAAGAGTAGATTCATTAATAGTCCCCCCTAGTATATTTGATCATATATCTAACAATTATATAGTCATTATTGTAAACCATAGTGTTTATGTTATTTCTATCATAATACTTATTGTTCTTTTGTATAGGAAAATTCTATTTAGTTGATGCCGGCTATCCAAATGTTCTTGGATTTCTCGCCCCTTATCGGTGTACGCGATACCACCTAAAAGAGTTTTCCAGAGCAAACCCGATCAACAATGCCCACGAGCTATTTAACCACCGACACTCCTCTCTTAGGAATGTGATTGAGCGCACATTTGGTATTTTGAAGCAACGTTTTCCTATCTTGAGGCATGCGACATCTTATAGTATCACAACTGAAACAAAGATTGTGTTAGCATGTTGCATACTACACAACTTCATTACGATAGAGGATGGTGTTCCACACGAAGTGGAAATTGAAGAGGACATTGATCGTGAAGGGATAAATGTCCCAATTCTTGAGTCTTTTGGGATGACTCAACGAGATAGAGATGAATGGGGAAATTTTCGAGATGAACTAGCACAAAAGATGTGGGAGGACTATAGATCTCAGCATTAGTTGATCTTTTTACTTGCATTGATACATTCTATTTCAATTTTGAATAGCTAGATACTGCAGATTTTTTATACCTATTTATTTCAATACAAATCAATACTTTTTGTTAATCTTTGATAAGATGAAAGAGATTTTCTTTCATATTTACATAAATACCTTGGTCTGGACACAATCATTTTTTTTTTTCCAAGGCACCATACTTTCAATTTCCATGCTTTCATGAGAATGTGGTACTTGAATATTTAGCAAATCCATAGCAAACATATGCTCTGCCATTATTGGGATCACAAGGATTCTTTTGCTTTAGTCTATGTAAGCAATTCTGAATTACATGTATTGTTTTTCTTTGATCAAGGATGCATATAAACTTTCAAGTATAATGACTTTCAAGTTTTTAATATCCTCAGGGCAATTTGGTCCATAGAATCTACCAAAAACTATTTAAGATAACTTTTGTTGATGTTTAGTTTTAAAATGGATTGTCTTAGTCTTGTTTACCTGTCTTTAATTAAATCTCATTTTGTAGATTATGACTGTTCATATCTATGCAATTGTTCATAACACCATCTATTGCAGGTCTTAGTAGCTCTGTGTATAAGAGTTCTTAGTAGGTCTGTGTATAAGCTAGGGAGCATTAGCTCTATGTGAAAAGGGTGTGTGGATATTTTTGTAAAGCATTTTATTATATATAATGTGCACTTTTATCTTATGGATGTTTTACAACAATATAATAGTTTCCTATTGCAGCAATATGTCATTCACAAATCTGATGACGGGCATACATGAGGAGGTTAATATTCCTCCCATTGCCATCCCTGTTGCTACACCTGTTTCTACTCCAACTTCGTCTAGAAATCCAAAAGTTGTATGGACTAAAGAAATGGAGAGAAAATTGTTGGATTTGCTCCTTGAGCAAGTCAACCTAGGAAGGAAAGGTGAAGGAGGTTTTCGTAGAGAAGCATGGAGTGCTATCGAGAGGAGATTCAATACTGAGTTGAAATTGAACCTTGGAAAGGAAAATTTCAGAAATAAGTTGAAAACATGGAAGATGGGGTATAAAATAATGAAGGATTTACGAAATACTAGTGGCTTTGGTTGGAATGACATAACTCAACGTGTGGATGCCGAGGATAGTGTCTGGGATGAACTTCTGAAGGTAAAGTCCTCTTCAAAGTTTTTTTCAATACTAATATCATAAAAAATATCTAATTATTTAATTTTGGCAATGTTTATAGAGAAAAGAATTCAGAGCTGCAAAAGTGTATAGGAGGCAGCCATTCAACTATTTTAATGATCTAGCTGTCATAGTGGGAAATGACAATGCAGAAGGAAGTTTAGCTGGAACACCACAAGATGTTGAAGATGGTAACCTTAATGATGCTGTTGATCTAGATGATGATGATGATTTGAGTATGCCTGTGAATGATGCTGCTGATTTGGATGAAGATTTCCTTCAGTCAAATCAGTCAACTGCATCCGCTAGAAGCATTCCTTCAACACCAATGACAAGGAAGCCAAAGAGGAGGAAGGCAAGCATGGCCACTTCTTTGGATGTTATATCTGAAAGCACCTATGAGATACGGGATGAAATCAAACAGACGCACACCATCAGATTTGATAAAGAGGATACTAAAAAAGAAGCTGCAGATTTGTTTGCTGCCTTGAAAGCCATCCTTGGAATCAGTCAACAAACTATGACTATCGCATCTGATAATTTTACGCAAGAACCAACAAGAGCTATTTGGTTCTTAGAGATGGATGATGCAGTGAGGGAAGATTATATTAGATATAAATTTGGAGGATTGTAATATTCTCAGGGATGAGGAAAATAGTATTCTATATTATCTTCAGTCTTGTGTAGAACTATTTAGCACTCTATATTGAGTGTTCACATCATTTAGATTTGTTTTCAATCTTTTTGTGGTCTCTGGGATTCAGAAAAATGTTAACTGTTGCAGGTAATTTAAATTTGATAGTTGATTTGATTTTGTTGTTGTTTAATTATAAGATATTTATATAAAGTTTAAAAGATTGAGTATAATCACTAAAAAAGGATAGCATGATAGTGTCAAAACCTCACAACAGGGAGCAGTAGCGGATATCTATTTCTTGGGTTGGTGTGTATTTGAGGGGTTACAAATTCATAATTAACAAGAGGGAAAACAATGAATAGAAGAATACAACAGCTGATTTGAGCATAAAAATGCTTCAAAATATAGGTATTGCACAATAAAACATGTCTAACTATTAAGCACTAAATTGCACATCTCTTCACAACGCTTTCAAGAGTTTTAAAATTGTTGTCACATTCATATCAATAACTATAATAAGAGTTTTAAAATTGTTGAGTCTTGGAAATGATTTTTGGTGGAAAAAAGGAGGTTTCACAGCTGTTATTAATTTATTATTGAAGTTGATATTCCAGAATAATAGTGGCTGAAGCTGGAGAATTGGTTGAATTTAAAAAGCTCTTCTTAATTGCATGTAAAGTTGCCCATCTACTTTAAGCATAGGGGTACATTTATACCATGTTCTTGCATCTTGTTGAGTCCATTTACATTGTTGTATTAATTTCTTTAAAGGTACTACTGTAGGTGATCATTTGTATCAGATTTTGTCACTATTTGGAAACTAATTGGAAAACCAAAACGACTAATTCCAGAAAACTACACATAGACTCTGTTTTAATACCAGTAAGCTTAACTAAGATGATCTTTTAAACTAATCATATCCAATGAGATACATGATATATTTTCAAAAGATAAACAATAAGTTCCACACTGACTGATAAATTCACAGATAAATCTACTTTAATTATCTTAAACAAACAAATTTAAGCCTATAATTGTTCATCAACTTTATTCATAGAAGTCTTCTTTTTTAACACATATCAAACTATAAGCATCAGGGCTATATGCTCAAAATTTCTCAATTCTTTTCAATGTCTTTACCTTATAAGGTCAACTGTCTTTGAAAACTCAGAGTTATCTAAAACTCTTTCTGAGTGTATGATTTGGTTTCCATATAACTGAAAAACCAAAGCTAAAAGCTACCTAAAGAAACTAAAATAAAATAGAGAAATCTGGTGGCATCATCACAGTTATAATGGCTCTGTGGAACTTCCCAATTTGTGCTATCCTACCATGGCAGCATGTTGCACTTTCCACTCTTTATGTGCAGCGGAATTCCTTAATATGTGCAAGTCGTAGTTTCCAAACTTTTTTGTCTCTCTGAACTTCTACTACTTTATTTGCATGACTTTGGAGTTGATTGATGCAAATGTTTGGCCAAAATTCAATCTTTGTTACCCTGGAGAAATCATCTGTTGTCAGAACCTTTGATTATTTTTACATTAATCAATCTTTTGCTTGATTATGGTGTCTATAGCTTACACATTCTTTCCATCATCTTTTGGGCATTTCACATTAATGCATTTCAAATCATTTTGCATAGACAGAGTAAGCTTTATCGATCCCTTCAATAGTTTGACAAATTCTTCATGGCCTTGTTTCACTATCAAATCCCTCCATTCTATACTCTCTTTGCACACATATAATGCATTATCATCTAAATTAGCCACAACCTCTTGTGCTAAAAACTTAATCACAACATATTTCTGAACTTCATTCATTTGGAATAAAACCACCATCGATGTGGTCTCTTTGTTAAAATTAGAACTGAAAGTAATATACCGAACCACTAAAACATACGACACAAAGATAGATTCTTTGTTGTATTCTAAAAGCAAAACAATGATCTCAAGCTTATAACTAGTAACTCTTAACAGCTAAACAATCAGCCTTATACACAGTTCAATCATTCTTTTTATGCAATTACAGAATATATGAATGCTCCAAGAATATCATAGATACAAAAATAGAATGTCTTAGATACACAAATGATCATGCATTGATCAATTTCAGAATGATATTGCAGCATACATTTTTCCTCAATACAAAAGATATCAAAGAATACTTTTGACACTGAAAAATAAACGAAAAGACTTTGTATACTAAGGTCTCTTTAAATGATTGGTTAAAATGCCCATATGTTTCTTAAATAATATATCTTGCTAATTGAATGTTTCATTTTATTTGTATTTGTTCATATTTTATATAGGATTGATGGATTTGAACTTGCCAATGTGTGAGTGTGGTGCTAGCCATGTAGTGCTAAAGACCTCACACACAACAAATAATCCGGAGCGTAAATTCCTCTGTTGTCCAAATGGAAAAAAGGTTATCACTAATTTTTATATGTTAATGTTTTTTGTATCAACTAGTTGTGGAGATTACTAATTTAGATTTCGTATTGCAGGGGGAATGGTGGATGTAGTTTCTTCCAGTGGGTCGATGATGTCTCACCCACATCTACCATAGCTAAATCTGTAGCTCCTAAAAGTACTAATTGCAAGTTGTGCAAGGTTAGAGAGAGTGAAAACATGTTTCTTCGAGGCATGTTGGGAGTAATAATTGTTTCCATATTACTAGTCTGTTGGGACCATATGCATTAAAAAGTCTTATAAAAGGGTTTCAGGAACCCTTCAAAACCTATTTTTCTTAGTAAAAAAATTGAACATTGTGAGGCATGTTTTATGGTTTTTAATAGAAATGGTGGACATATGTAATAACAATTTGACTATTTTTTTTTGTTTGGAACTTGTGTTTGATCGTATTGTGGTGACGAATTCTGTTAAAACGACGAATAAATTATACTAGTTGAAAAAATAATCTTTAAAATAAAAGTAATACTAGTTTTATTACTATTTAAGTTGATTGATTGTAATTTAAAATAAATAAAAAACATAATTAAAAAATAAAGCAATACTAGTTTCGTTACTATTTCGATTATCAATTGATAATTTAAAACTTGAAAAAAAAAGTAATCCAAATCAATCACATGTATAAATTAAAATATTACATAACAATAAAAATTTATCTTATTTAAAAATAATCTTTAAAAAAATAAAAGTAATCCAAATCAATCAAATGTATAAATTATATTATTAAATAACAATAAAAATTATCTTAAAAAAAAGTAATCCAAATCAATCAAATGTATAAATTAAATTATTAAATAACAATAAAAAACTATCGTATTCCAATTCTACTTTTGGACAACCAAACAGAGGTTATACGTATTCCCTATCAAATTTTAGGTGAACCAAACAGAGAATAGGAATACGTATTCCAATTTTGTATTCCATGGAATAGCAAACCCGGAATAAGTATTCCTATTCCCCTACTCCTATTCCGCTTGCCAAACGGGCCCTAAGTGGAAAATCATGCATTTGAGATGCTATGACAACCCCCCTTTGCCGTGAGATCGTAAATCAAATTTGTGAGCTCTCCAATGTTACGAATAGTTCATTGTCGAGATATCGCGATGGATAAAATGGGAGGTCCTGATGGTATGATGGGAGATGGGATTTTAAATATTAATAAAATATTACCATCGGAGATGGGATTTTAAATATTAATAAAATATTAATATCATGTGATCAGAAGATAAGGAAGCTACAATATTACGATTGTTTTTCAAATGATGATTGTTGAATCATAATTTGACACTTGGCACTGTGGGATTGAAGGGAAGAGGGATGATGCAAAAAGGATAAAATGGGAGGCCCCGATGCTACGATGGGAGATGGGATTTTAAATATTTTAAATATTAATAAAATATTAATATCGTGTGATCAGAAGATAAGGAATTGTTTTTCAAATGATGATTGTTGAATCATAAGTTGACACTTGGCATTGTGGGATTGAAGGGAAGGGGGATGATGTAAAAAATCTAAACTCAAAGGATTTTCAACGTAGATTTTCAAAGTTTGAAAATTTTATAATGAATTTAAGATTTTATATAGTTTTGACTATATAAATATTTTTAATTTTTCATTTAAAAGTCCAATTCATGGCATGGGGGCCAGTTTTTCAGATTGATCGTAGGGGCACAGTTTTTGTGCGAAATAGGTAGTGTAATATACTGTTGGAACCGGCAAATAGTGAATTTTCCATTTTTGCTATTAGATTTTGTGCACGTGTTAACTATGAGCAGCTACAAGTAGTTTTGTGAATTTTGGGGGCTTCTAAGTGAAATTTGTAGAATTATGTTTCCAGTTTGATTTGATATCAGATTTTGATCATATTATATCTTTTTTGACTTTATCGGCAACTTTGAGGGAGATTTGATGGTTTTTAATGCAGTTGGAGGCAATTGTGTTTTTGGCAACAACACAAGTTGATTTTGCTGGCAAAAGCAGAAGTGACAAGAAAAGATCAGATTTTGGAGCTTCAATACAGTTTGTGATGATTTCTTGATATTTCTCCATGAGATATTTTGCAGATTATGTAGGTGAGATATATTAGATATTCTGGCTTCATTTATGATCTTAATTGTAGGTAGTTGAAGGAACTTCAGTTTCAACAAACTTTAGATTGAAGATTATTTTAGTAGGACACATGTCAAATTCATCTTCCAAATTCTGAAATATCTTCTCTCCTATATATCTTCCTTTTCAGACACTTCATAGGTTCCAATTTTTTGAGATTTTTCTCATGATTGTGAGACCAGATAGGTTCCAGAGTTAGAGAATTTCCTGATTGCTGTGATACCATTTTCTCAATGTTCTTTTGTTATGAACAACATATTGTATTTCTTTTGAAGCATTTTTATATTATACAGTCATTCATTTTGTATTTACTAAATTTTGGCATATAGATGATGTATTGTTTTCAAGGAAATTAATGCAAGAGTTTAACCTTCTTAGTTTCATTCTGATTCTCATCTCCTTCTTCTGTTACCTATAATGTTTTGTGTTTGAGAACGAAGAGCTTGAACTCAGTTGCAATCCCTTAAGGTTGTATGTCAGGATGAATTTGCTGTTGGAACAAAGATCCATGTAAATGCTTGTTTACATTGATAGGGTTGCAGGTTACACCAGAAGGATTTCACCATAAGTATGAGAGTTGTTATGAAGATTGATGGCTATTTGCAAGTCAAATAGATAGATCAGATATTTGAATATATGAATATTTTAGGATATCTGTCTGTATGTGAAGGTTTAGTTAATGCCCAATGGATAAGGGACTGGTCAGCTTAGAGATTGCATGTTCTTTGTTGTTGCATACCTAGATGATCTTGAGATATCCAAATTATCAATTGAATATCTTTCTTTTTATGTTTAAGGAGCTAAAAGGTTTTCTCTCACTTGGTTTATTAGGTTCATGTGCTCTGTTATTAGCTATTTCACCTCTTCCTCTCATGGTGAATGACTAAATGCCATTACTAGGGGTCAACCCATGGTTTTCCTTAAAGTTGCAAAGGCCTCCAAACAAGCTTATGCTAAACAAGTGGGGTCTTCCTCTTCTAAGAAAATATCTACTACTGCCAAGTCCACTTATGACCTTATGGATCAATTGTAATGTAATCCCATGTAAATTTCCATCTTTGAGCTGCTAGAGTTATCCCCTTTGCATAGGGAGATCTTAGAGAAAGCACTATGAGAAACTAGTATCCCTACTAACATTGATGCAAATAAGTTCCAAGATATGGTCAATCACATTTCCACTCCACATTACCTAACCTTTTCCAAAGAAGATGACAAAGTGCTTATCCATTCACATAACCTTGCACTCCATATTGAAGTTCAAATCTATTGTACCCAAGTTAGACGTGTGCTGATAAAAAAATGGTATGGGGTTAAATATCATTTCCTTCAACGTTGTGGAAAATTAAGCCTCTCTAAATCTGATTTTGACCCTAGATGAAAGATTACTATCATGGCTTATGATGAAATTGAGCACTCTTCAAAAGGTTTAATTGTGCTACCCATCTAAGTTGGTCCTATTGAGAAGATTGCGGTGTTCCAAGTTCTTGATATCCTGCTTGCATAACATTTTGTTAGGGAAGCCTTGGATACATGACATGCATGTTTTTCAATATACTTATCAACAATGTATCAATTTTCCTTTCAATGGTATAAAGGTTCCTATTCTTGAGGATAATTTTATGTTAATAAAAATGCTTACTACTATTGGATCCTTGGTTCCGAACATTAAAACTACCGATGAGGCTATAAACACACTTGATGATTGCAAGAAGCTTAAGATGATGGACATTGGTATGGGGGACTATACTCTTGAGTCCATTGTTGCGCTTCTAGTTTCTCCTCATCCCTATGGGAAACTATCTGAAAACATGAAGCCTTCATCTTTAGCTATGACTATTTACGATACTTTTATCCAATCCTTAGTTCCCCTAGAATATCAAAAGGAAGATCAAGCTATTAGGGACTAGATTTATAGGGAGAAAGATACATCTGATGAAGTCATGATCACAACTCCTATTTCTCCTAAGAGATATGGAAAAAGCTACGAGTTCCTTAGAAAGATGGGTTATTAAAGCTATGGACCTCTAACTGATAGTAAATATACTCTTATTGAATGCATGAGTCACACAAATGGATGCAAAAGCAAGGACACTACTAGCTTGGGTTATGATTTTGATGATAACCCACCTATCTATGATCAATAACCTTCCTCTATTAGTGATTTAAAAGCTAAAATTCAACCTATTGCTACCACTATTCTTGAAGATGAGGATTTTATTCCTTCTACCTCCATTCTTTGAGTCGAAGATGAACTAAACAATTATTTTAATGTTGAGGCTTCCACTTCTAGACAACTAGAGTTTGATGAATTAGATGTTGAGGATCCTACTAGAGATAGAATAAAAAAAACAATTATTACCTTATGGCACATGATTAAAGCACCAAATCTAATGAATATGAATGAAATTCTTTCTTAGTTTCATATTGTGAGTTGGGGGTAGATTTTATATAGATCTATGTTAACCAAACCAACATAGTTGGAAAGTCTTCCGTAGAGTTTGATGAGTTGAACTCTTAACTTTCTTTAGTGGACACATTGATTCTCCTAGGGATTACTCCCATTTGGGTACCTTAAAAAAATTCCTTATAGATTATAACTCTCTTGTCACTGGAGATGATTCCTTTCACATTAACAACCTAGAATCCTCCACTTCCCTATTGCTCATATTCATGATCTCATTGATTGGTCTAAAAAAAATCAACAACCTGAGATGCTATCCTTTCAAAATTACTATGAGATCACTTGCTACCTTAACACCATTGAGCCTTTAGTCTCTTCCACAAAAAAAATCATACATGAAAATGATAGAAATAGATATCAAGTACATTAGTCACAAAATAAAAAGAAAAATGAAAAAGAGGTGCTTTGATGGAGAAACACACTTTGTGGTGGTGTTTGAGCCTTAAAATAGGAAGAATAATGATGCATCCGAGGGTGAAAACCTCTTTGAGGCACCTAAGGGTGAGGTAATTGGTAGTCTACCCAACTATTTTCAATTTAGTTCATAAGTGTTGATTGAGACCATATAGCCTATTAGTCTTGGCATAGAAGAGTCTCCAAAAATTATACACCTAGCTCAATCATTTTCAGTTGAAGAAAAAGAACAATTCCCTTAGTTTTTCCATGAGAATAAGATAAAATTCACTTGGACATATGCAAACATGCTTGATCTTGACACTAATCTTATCATGCATCATCTTTCTATAGCCACTGGTGTCAAACCCATTAAGCAAGAGTTGAGAAAAATACATCTGCATGTTGCCCTTTTGGTGAAAGCTAAATTAGAAAAGCTACTAAGTGCCCAATTCATAAGAGCTATAGACTATGCAAAATGGATCTCAAATATTATAGCTATTTCAAAGCATTACAAATCCATTCAAGTGTACATTAACTTTTGAGACCTAAATAAATCTTGCCCTAAGGATGATTTTCCACTCCCTAATATTGATATGATAATGGACATGGTTGTGGGCTATGAGATGTACTCCTTAATGGATGGGTTCTTGGGATATAACCAAATAAAGATAGATCCTAAAGATAATGAGAAGACTTCTTTCATCTATGCATGGGGTACCTTTTACTAGAATGTCATGATTTGGGCTTACAAATGTTGGTGCTACATATTAAAGGGTTGTGACAATAATTTTCTATGACATGATGCATAAAAATATAGAGGACTATGTGGATGGCACCTTGGCCAAGTATAAGAAAAGAAACACTCACTTGGATTACTTGAGTTTGATATTGGACCATACAAAATACTTTTAGCTTAGGCTCAATCCCAAGAAATGTGATTTTGGTGTTACATCTAGTAAACTACTAGGATACATCATATCTACTAAGGGCATTGAGGTTGATCTTAAAAAGGTACAATCAATTATGGAAATGCCACCTTCTCACAATATTAGTCAACTAACAAGTCTTCAAGGATGTCTTCAATATATAAGGATTTTTATTTCTCATCTGGCAGATAGATTGCATGCCTTCAATAGAAAAATTGCATAAGGGGTCTACATGTGTTATAAATGAAGAATGTGACAAGATACTTAATCAGATCAAGGAATATTTGGCTTTGGCTTATATTCTCATGCCTCATATTTTGAGAAAACCTTTCATTTTGTACATCTCAACTACAACTACTTCCCTAAGGGCATTACTAGCATAATATGATAAAAATGAAAATGAGTGATCCATCTATTATATAAGTAGAACTCTAGTTGCTTACAAGGTAAATTACATTAATATTAAGGAATCTTGTCTCACTATAGTGTTTGCATTCTAAAAGCTTCAAAACTATATGCTATTTCATGTTGAAAATAGATTGATACAAGTAAGAGAATGTGTTTCAATCATTGTTTTGTCACTGATGTCAAACCTGCTACTTGCTGGTAAGGAAACAACTTAATTGATTTGAGTACTATCATATGTTTGATTGATGAGGAGGATTTGATCAAATGAGATAACAAAAGCACCTAGAGAAAAGGTTGAGTTATGGTATGAAAAAGGCAATACAAAGATTAATTAAGATAGTGATGATATAGTGCATTGATTATCTACTTAAGGTTGTAAAGGTTGGATATGTACTAAAAGAGTCTAGAAGAATAAGTAAGAAGAATTGAGTCTGCCAAGCTTGACCAAGTGGATAGTACATGCCAAGAAAAGTTGGTGTAGGATGAGCAAAAAATTAGTTGGAGCCGAGCAAAGTCAAAGTTTAGTGTATACTAAGTGATACAATGTAAGCTTAGTAAAGTTTAGTTGATGTCGAGCACCAGTAAAATTTAGTGTTTATCGAGTGATCTAGTTGAAGACAACTAAAAGAATAGTATGGAAGCCGAGTGACAACATGTTGATGCCAAGTGCCAGTATTCATGTTAAATCATAGATTTAACAAATTTGAGTCAACTATTTTGTTTTCTTGAATTTTTTGAAGTGTGTGGATGATAACTATGATGAGTCGGTGGCACATAATTCATGGTAAACCAATTTGAGGTGAATTCAAAGAGGATTAAAGAAGAAGTTTCTAGAAGGGACTAAAATGAAAAGGTGGGTAGATTCATTGAATCCTACCTAATCCTACCTAACCCTAAAATGGATGATAGAGGATGAATGGAAAAAAATTCTTAATTTTTTATTTATAGAGATTGCTGGTTAGAAGCAAGGTTGATCAATGTTAGAGAACCTAAGTTAGATAATAGGTCTAAGGTATTGCTTCATTCAAAGACCAAACAGAAGAGACTGCTATTGGGAAGCAAAGCAAGAAGGCTTAAGAGTATGAATTCTTGAAGGGTGAACAAGCTATTAGAGCTAAAGTGTTTGAAAGCCATGTAAAATGGAGGAATAAAACAAAGATCTGCAAGTGAGTTGTAATTTGTTATTAGATCAAGTCATACTATTACATTCTAATCATTGTACTAGTCTAGGGTAAATCCTTTGTATTAAGGTTGACCTAATCGTCATTTGTAAATCCTTTAACCAGGTGACATTCCAAGTGAATGATCTAAAGTCCTCTAACAAGGCTCACTCCTAACAAGGTGATTGAAATCCTCTAACCAGGTCACATTTAACAATGTGTATTGTAACCTTCAATAGGGTTGGCCTTTCACAGGGCATCACTTTAGAAGAGTGAGAATGAGTAGCATATTTTTGGTGGTTTTTCCCAAATTGGATTTCCACATAAAATCATTGTGTCAAATGTGTTATTGAATCTATTATGTTTCATGATTACATTTATGTAAAGTTGATTTGACAGTAACCTACAAAGTTTAAGTGATTGTATGATCTAATAGATGCATGCATGAATATGTTTTATGGATATGGGTTCACTAAACTGTGAAATTTTTTATTTGTACATTTGGACCTTGGATAACTAATTCACCCCCCCTTCAATTATTCTAAAGAATTCTAACTGTTCATAATGTTGGTTCTCAAAATTGTATATTGACATCCTACGAGTCTTGCCAACTTGATGTTGGGATATCCAACCAATTATGGCCAACTTGATGAAACTGAATAATGTAATCCGAGTTCTCTACACTTCTGGCTCTACAAGGCCAAGGCAGTTACACTTGATTCTAAATCAATCACTTGAATCCAAGATTATGTAAAGCAGATAAATGCAATGGGAGTTTCTGGGAATGATAGGAGATTTTAGGAAACTTCTACAACTTTCTCAAATAAGTATAACTTGAATGGTGACTTCAAAATATGATTACTTTCAACTATTAAACTATAACTTAAGAACAAAGTTAATGATTATATAAATATAAGAATGTTAGAAAAGAAAAATGTAATGGATTTTAAATCAACTGAATATATCAATTTTTAATGGAAATATACATAATGGTTGCTAGCTAATGAATTAGTAATAATAAGAAATTTAATGACTATTGCCAAAATTTGAAAGGGGTGATAGAGTCAATATCATAAATCTCAATGTACAATTTTTATGAAATTTAAGATATTAAAATATAAATGATTCAATCACCTACATTTATACACTTTCAAACTAGTCTATATTGTTTTTAACTCACATAGAGACAAAATAGACACAAATACAAAAACAATTCAGTATTTCACAATATTTGTGATTATCAAGTTTGGAAAGTTGTAGATGATACAATCCACTTATTCATTTCTATTCAATCCCATTATCATATAAAAAATTTGCCCAATACTCCAAAATGCACCAGCTTGGTTCAATCATTCAATCTCTACCAATGAGAAAATAGTATATTCACAAGTGCTTGAACATTTAAGAATACCCATAATTTAAAATATTGTATATCAATAATGTACTGGCAGGAATGAGAATTATATGAATTGTGTATTGTATATTGTTTTGATTTTCATCATATATTTATAGACCATGAAAGGTACTAAATTCTCCTCATAACAACATGACCCTTCATAATAAATAACTGGTCATTTGTTATGAATCATGAGTCTTAGAATTACTTGCAATATAAATTAGTGTTACTTAAGGAATCAAATCCAATTTTTTGTAATATCATTACTTAACACTGTCAACCAATTTATTCCAAACTATTAACTTACTATTCTTTGCATTACTATGTAGTGCTTCTCATGTTTGCAGTTTGTACCTTGTTATATTTTGATTCAAGAGATTCTTGTGCTCTTATTATTTGTACTTTGGGATAACCTAAGGGTCAGATGTTATACTTTGATTTCAGTATCATAGATGCTTTACTGTAATGCTGTTTAGTTTATCATATTTGCATGTTGATGCCATTTGGAGATGATAGTAGGTCTATGATGATATCTGGTTATTTGTGCATATCTCTGATTCTATTATGTGATAGATTTTATGCTATGGTGATTTACTTCATTCTTGTTTCATTATGCTTTATGCGAATGTGAGTGATGTATTTATTACTTCGGCTATGATATTAAATTCAATTGTACTTGATTATGTATTTTAGTGTGTAGGAATTAAATCCCTAGTAGTGGTACATGGAGTTAGTGATTCAACTATTCATATTTCACCAATGTCATCCCTATATGGTTGACATATCCTTATTTTAATTGTTTAAATTAAACCTTTTGGTGATTATTAAATCTAAACTCATCTACATTGTGTGATTAGACCAGTGAGCGTGTCTATGCATTTAGAGGGTCGCATTGTAACAAAAGTTGTTAAGAAAATTTTTGTGATGTTGAGCTTTAAATTTTATCAAATTTAATTTTTGACAAATTTTCCCTAGATGAATTCCTATTTCTAAGAATAGCCTATTTTTGTTTGGGTCAATTCAAAGTTTAACTAGTCTAACTAGCTATTTACTCTAATTGAATATTCACTCAAAAAGTGAATAAGTTTGGAAAGAGGAATTTAATTTCTCACTTCTCACTTTTGCAAAATACAAAATTGAGAGCTCTTTTGAGAATCCTCTTTTGGAGGATCACATTTCTATTCATTGTGAGAGCTGTAGGCATGGGATCTTCGTGGTGACAATTTCATTGGATCCAGCTTGGGGAGACCTTGTTGTGCCATGATTTCTGGCAGTTTTTGTAGGCAATTTATTTTATTATGTTGGTTCCTATTTCAACCCCTTTTTTTGTCAGGTAGGGTTCTCTTATTTTCTTGTTTCAACTCAATTTCTATATTTGTTTCTCGTAGCTGTTGGTTTGGAGGTTGAGAACTAGTGTTCCCCTCTATTTCTGTTTGTTGGTTCTACCTGGTTGGTTAGGTATGTACATTTTCCCTATTTTTGGGATGAGGGTTTGGGGTTTCACACTGTTATGCTAGCTATTTTTGCATATGGTATCTCAACCTAAATTTTATTAGATTTTCAAGGCTTTTGTGCCCAAAGACCAAATGGGTTTTAATTTTGAAGTTCTCTAATTTTTGGGGTTTCTACCTCATTTTGCGTGCCACCCTATTTTCTCAAGTTTTATTGGCATGATGTTGGTTGTAGACCTAGATCATCCATTTGGATGTTAGTCGAACCATTGTTGTACTTTTATGTTGCATTGGGATGTGTGCTGCATCCATTCTCTTGAGCTGTTTCGGTTGAGTGATATTTTGCTTGTGTTCTCATCCAGTCCTTGTGTTATGATCTTCATGATGGTGGTGCACCACACATGAGCATGTGCATGTGCATTTTTTGGGTGACTTATGAGGCCCAATATTTTGTGGTACTTTTAGGAGTTATGATCATTGGGGTTGGGTTGGGAATATGCATGCCTATAGGCACTCATCATTGGATGAGCATGGGTAGGGCAGGGTAGCACATGGAGGGGCTTCTATCTTGCTACTTGGTGACTATTTCCTATTGGTTGGCAGATGATGTTTTATATAAGTGATAACTAAATTAAAATACTAAGTGGTAATAAATATAATATAATTAAAAAGTTGGGATTGCGTACCTTCCGTTGGGAAGAGCTGCCACCCAAATTGTGTACCTTCCATTGGGGAGTGTAGCTGCCAATACTATCTTGGGCTTGTCGATGCCAAATGAATCTCCATGATGTCAACCCCTACATAGTATCCCATTGAGTGTTTGACCAGGACCTATAGTTTATGCATTGTCTTTGTTCTTGGTTTCAGTAATCTTATTGTTTGGTGTGAGTGTTAGCCATAGAAATTTTCTTTGAATGTGTTTGTGGTTGGATCATTATCTCCATTAGCACAACAAAAGTGGGCCTATAGGTTTCACATGGTTGGGAGTGTAAGGAAACTTGGCAATAAAGAATATAACCATTTCCACATAACCCATAATAGATCTAAAATAAACACGGAATTAAAATCCACATGCAAGAGAATAGGCAACATACCCACAAAATGTGACACAAGATATACCCTGGGAAACCCTCATTGAGGGAAAAAACCCAGCCTCCAAAAGCATCCATCACCATGTATTATTCAGCAAAAAATACCATTGCCATACAACCATGGAAGCCTTCATGGCCATAGCCACAACCGAGCAAACTATGTGAACAAGCATGAATCCACACATCCCATGCCATGCTTTCAAACTTCACAAATGCTCCCTTGGCTAACCTGTCAAGCCTTGTCCCGCTCGACTCTTGCCTTTTTTTTTCTCCTTGTCACTCTCTTTCTATCTACAACAACTACCCTTGTGGCTACTTATATAGTAGCAAGTCCCACAAAACCACCAAGTGGTATTACATAAACCATGTGCTACCTAACCCACTGACCCCACATTTAATATTGGGCATTTAATTCTTTTCCCCAATATTAAATAATTACATGAAATATTTTCACAATGTTACAATACAACTCATCAAGAATATTCCATAGGAATCTTTACATGTTGCACGTCCATCTAGGTACAACATTACATAATAAAATAAAATAATAAAATAACAATATTATGCAATGTGTGCAACACCCATTATCTCAACAGGGAGGTGTAGCTATGTACACCACTACTAGGGACCCGTATACAAAAAAAATCTATTATCTTAGTGCAACCATTGCTGGATGTTTTCACTTGGTACTTTGAGTTTCAGAGTATGCTTTCTTTTGATTTATGCTTTCATTGAGATGATTGTATATCATGTTTAGATGATGTTAGTTTATTGACACATTCCCTTATTATGATGTTTAGCTTATGATAGATGATGTTATCTACTTAGTTGGAGTATCTATTGCTTTTGGTTTAACATGTTAGATTTTCTATTCTTATGATCTTATTATGCTTTAGTAGTGACATCCTTATAAGAAAACTCTGACTATCTAGTTGGCAGTTTGAGATGTTACGCGTGGGGGATGGCTAGGACCTTGGAGTTCTCATGATGTTATACACTTGAGAGGAACCACACACTTAGTTTGTTGTTTTAGTTCATTGCGATGTTGCTTTTGTACACTACGATGTTGCTTTCAGTTATTTCCCTTTACCACTTTGTTAGATGTTTAGATGCAAAATTCATCTTTCCATCTTTTAGTTATTTGATCGAGTGTCCTTGCCTTGGTATGTGGATCTAGTACTCCTCGATGTGGAGGAACATTATTCCTAAGATTTTTACCTTTATGTTTTCTAGCATGTTGTTTTGGATTCTCATACAAAATTGTACATTCTCATGCGAGAATGCAAAAGCTCACATGGTGTGTTGGGTTTTCTCATATGGATTTTGGCACTTTCTTGTGTGAAAACCCACACTAGTGTTGGGGTACTTTGGCTACTGGACCAAGTACTTCCTCACACTCTTTGATGCATTTCCTAGTGAGAAAGGTAGATCCTCATGTGTAGTGTTGCACTTCCTTGCACAAAATTTTTTCAGTCTATTGTTCTTGTAAGAAAATTAGGGGGTATCTCCACTAGTTTTCGAGAAACACTTTTTGCTTTTTTAAGTACCCTTTAGGTTTTCTAGTTTTTCCTTGCTTCTACAGTTTAGAGATTTTAGGTTCTACTATTGTAGTGGTTTTTAGTCCTTCAATTGGTCATGTGAGTTTAGATAGTGGTGTTTGGAGATTTGTTTATTGTTAGGATTATGCTTAAGTCTTCTGTTGTGATCTTTTTGATCCCTATATGATGCTGTTGTGTGCATTCATACTTGTAAAAAAAAAATCTTGGCTTGTATTGAATCCTTGTTTCAAGGATCTTCAGGTGGGCATTACATACTGATAGTCGATAAATTTTTTAATTATTACCTAGTGATTACTTAATTATTACCAAGTTGTAGTAAACCATAAAACATGTTAAACAAATTGCAACACAAATAACATTCACATATTTGACACCCTAATTTTAACATGGAAACCCTATGAAGAGAAAAACCACATGCAACCAACAACCCAAAAAGATTCAGTCTTCTAAAGTGAGCTCTTCTAGGAGCCAACCTTGTTATTTAAAGGTTACATACACATGGTTAATGTTACCTTGTTAGAGGATTTCACCAAAAGATCATCTAGAACTTATTACTCCTTGTTCTTGACTAAAGAGTGGCTTGATTTAAAGGACTTACAAACTCCAGTAATCAATGTTAACATATAGGATTTCAGAGACTTGATAGGTCCACTTGGTTTTTTCAAGATTTTCTACTATAATGATTAAAAGGTAACAATAGAAATGATTTATTAAGAATAGCAACTACCTTTTCTTGTTCAGATCTTTGTTTTGTTCTTGTCTTTGTTTGATCTCTCTCTCTCTTCAATCTCCTTTCACTCTACATTTTTGACTAGTTGATTAACACCTTCTCTTTCTCCTTCCTCTACTCGATTCTCCTGGCTCATCTATCTTCTTTCACCTTCTTCAACTTTGCATTCACAAAAACTTTAGTAGCATAACAAAGAAAAAATATGATCATTAATGTGAATATGAAGAAAATGGAAACCCACCTCTCAACCCTAATTTCCAAAAGGAATGATCCAAATTGAGTAAGCACAAGAAAGTGTTCAATGTAGAAATGGATCAAGTGATGGAAAATATGGAGAAAGGGGGTTATATGATCTTTCTATTATATGGGGAGTATGTGCTTAAATCCTAAAATAGATAAAATACAAATACTAACCTTGAATATGGAAAATGCTGATTTTTGATGTCTGTATGTAGTTTCTAAAAAATTTGCACCTATTCTAGACTAGAAATGTCAAGATAGAGAAAACACGTAAATATTTTGTTTTTTGAAGGGAGGTCGATCTTGACTCCATTGATGGGGCATAATCTTACCATGGGGCACAATTGTACCCAGAAAAGTCAATCTTGACCTGCACTGCTCTGATGAAATTTTTGTTTGCGAATCTCACAAGATTGATGAAAAGGGTATTCAAATCTACTCTCCAATTCATTGTTCCACACCTATATCTACAAGAAAAAT
Organism: Cupressus sempervirens; assembly: GCA_028749045.1. NCBI lineage: Eukaryota > Viridiplantae > Streptophyta > Pinopsida > Cupressales > Cupressaceae > Cupressus > Cupressus sempervirens. The sequence goes on along the minus strand of CM053786.1, from coordinate 87,659,384 downwards.
AGTTATGTTTTTTAGATGAGGGGTTTTCCTTAATCAAACCCTAGTTTGAAATTAACCTTGAAATTATAATATGCATAAACAAAGTAAATGTAACTATTCACCTTTCTTATGTGGAAATCCTTGTGGAGGATTTGAATCCTTGAATCCACAAGTATGGATGCTCCAAATGTATGTAGAAATGTATATAGGATGTCTCAAATCAATGTCATTAGATCTTCAACACCAATCTTGAATTTATCTTTTCTTAGAAGAAGGCTTGGATGAATGTAGATGGAGAAATCCTCAACAAGAGGGCTCCATAGAGATTGGTTCCTTTAATGGCTAACAATGGATCTCCTTGATGAATTGGATGCTTGAACACTTGAATGATTGAATGCTTGATAGATATTAGAATTTCACTTCTCTTTATTGATCGTAGGTAGATTGTAGATAGTGGATGTCAAAATGAGGGAAGAGGGCTTCCTTATATAGTAATCTAGGGCACTAACTCGTAGAGAAGGTTGACATAGGAGCAATAAATCCCATTTAACCTTAACCCCTAGGAATAAACCTAGATTAAATTTAATTTAAGAGTCTACCATTTCAAAACCCAAAACAATTAACCCAAAAGCAAGAAAAGAAACTTTTCGAAACCTAAGATCTTGTAACTATGGGACCTGGGGTCAGGGACGAGGTCAACCTTGCCCTAGGTTGGGGTCAAGATCATCCATGACCTAGGTCAGGGTCAAGGTTGACCTTGACCTAGAAGGTCATCCTTGACTTAGAGGCCAAAGTCCTTAGTTTCATAGAGTAGTTTATTAGAAATAGGCTAGAAATAGAAAGAAAGAAACATAATAGGGGGAAAATAGTCAGATCCATGCAAATACCCATTCAAGGTGCTTTACATGACCCTAGACCACTTACTCAGAGGGCTGAATGCTCTTAACATGGAAGTGCTTCCATTTTAAGATGATACATTAAGCCCCCACTTTAGCAAGAGTATGGACTCGATGCAAACTCTTGGTAAAGTAGATTGTAATGAAAAGATAATCTTATTAAAATCAAAAGGACAAAGAAATCCTCAATCCCCCAAAGAATAAAGTCTTCTTCAACTCCAAGATCATCATAAGAGAAACATCTCTAGAAAAAAGAGAAAAAAAAAGAGTATGATTATCTCGCCTATTGAGAACTTATATTCCATTGTGAACCACACAAGGGAACTACACACCTGGAAAGATGGAATTGAACCTCCTAGTGAATGTGGCTACTCAGAAGTCAACCCATCAAGGATTCACCATTAAGAATATTCTATTCTATAAGAGTAAAACCAAAAGAGATCCAATCTTAAGGACACCTTCGACCTTAAGGGATCAATTATATTTGAAACTAGAGGGATCAAGAAATCCTAAAATATAAATCCATTCTTTAAGGATTAGTCACTAATTTGAAAAGGGAGAAAATTTATTTTGAAAAATAATATATATGTATTGAAAAGTGCATTTGCAAAAAATGAGCAGAGTGTATGCACCCATTTTAAAGTCATTACTAATAGTTTAACATGAGCAATGACTTTGACAGAAACAACTCCACTAATTACGTTTCCATTATGAGATGCCCCCAGACAAAGACAAATAAAGGGAAAAACCACATAAACATATAGAGAACATAGAAGGGATCTACCTACTATGGGGTCAGTATGATCATAAGATAATATATATAGGATATTATTGCAAATGATTGACATCATTCCCCAAAGAAAGTAGAACTGCAATCACAAAGGAGGAAAGATCACATAAGAAATACAAAGAAGAATCTTTTCAGACCATGACCTAGAGACCAAAAAGAATCAGTGCTACCAAGTCACAGATCCAAGAAGATTTACACAAGGAATCATGTATGAACAATAGCACAAGTACAACATAACATGAAACAACATATGGAAGAATAGAGATACATATGGAATAATATTACAATAGGTTTAATTCTTTTATCACCTTGCATTGACAAAGAAAAAAAGATCATATAAAAGAGTGTAACAATATTTAGCGTAATACAGGAGAAATACAACAAAATAGACAAACACACAACAAAGAATTCCATGAAAAATTAGCCAATCAAGCGTGCTGTCTACTCTTCCCATCTTTTTTTTATCATTTAGGCAAGGTGGACAACTTGCAAGAGGGACTATATCCAACATAGTAGGAATGATAGCCAGTTCCAAACAAGGATCCTCTTGAGAATCACAATTTTCAATACTAGGTGTAAGTGTTAATTGTGAGGAAAGCATATTAGTAAATCAATGTCAATGTCAATTGTTTCATATTCATCATTAACATCATCAACATCATCAAGAGTATCTTTGTCATCTAGATTAATCAAAATATGATCTAAGAGATAAATAGAATCTTTAGAATCAGGTAACTTAACATCATTATTAGTAACAACTTCTTCTAACACATCATGCATAGTTGTATCCAAAGAAGATAAACATTTTTGAATAATAGAAAAATGAGCTTTAGCTTGAGCACAATGCTTTTTATGACATTTTGTCTTACTTGAAATTTGTTGAGTACTAGGAGGAACAACACTGAATCCTTCACAGGTTCTATAAGAGGATTAATAGGATTACTAGAAGACTAAAAAGAAAAAAGAGGAGATTTATTAATAGTTGTAGAAGACATAGATTTAAAGGAGGTATAGAAGGTGTAGGCAATACACCGCAATTAAGATCCTTAGGAGGTAAGCTTAACTCAAGAATCTTCCACTACTTATAGACTTGATATGAATAGACAAGATGATTAGGTCGAGTAAGACATGAGTTAGGTAATGAAGGCCAAAAGAAATTAATGGTAACAACATCCCTAGGCCTAGAAGTATGATATAAACTATGATTAATCATTTTCACTTCATCATCATAAAAAAATTTAAGACATTTATGAATAGGTGAAGCAACAACATGCATTGAATTTAACCATGGTAAACCAAGCTTAACTTGAAATTGATCATAAGTAGGAACAAAAACAAAAGTGTTGTTCACAATCTTTCCACAAAGTTCAACCAATAAATCAATAGAACCAAATGATGGATAAAGAAAACCATCACAAGTTTGAATACATACATATGATTTATCATAAAAATCATGTTGCAAAATTTTCCTAAAAATTTTCTCTTCTGTAATAAAAGTAGGATGAACAAGACAACCACGAGTAGGTATTTCATCAATCTTATCATAAATATAAAGGGGACCATCATGAGCTTTAATAATCTCAAAATCATCAAAGTTAATCAAAAGTTCCTGAGGTCATTTTTCTTAGGTTGTTGTTGAGGCTTTAATTTAGGCTTAAGTTTCAGTTGAGGTGGAGCTAAAATTGGAGATTAAAGTGGAGGTTGAGATTGAGGTGGAGATACAGATTGAACCACATGCTCCACTTGATTAACAACATGATTAAGATCATCCATCTTCAAATCATACACAATATCCATTGAAGATGGCTGAGCAATAATATTAGAATCATGTATAGGTAAAGGATTAGTATAGATTTGTAAATTTTGATTAGGAGGAGAAATAGATTTATTTCCACTACCATAAAAATTATCAATAGATAAAGCATTAGAATCAATTAAGTCTTGAACCTTATGTTTTAAAGAATAACATATCTTAGTATCATGACCACTTTGGTGATGATATTGACAAAAAGCTTTCAGATCAAAAGATCTAGCCACCATTGTAGCAGGTAAAAGAGGACGAATAGGAGGTAAAGTAATCATATTAGAAGTTACAAGCCTAGTCATAATAGAATATAAAGATTCAGTGAGAGGAGTAAACATATGAATCAATTGAAAAGTATTGGATGCAGAAGTAGCATTGTGAGATGCAACAACAACTTGATCAACAACTACATTTGCTTGTTTATTTATCTTGACATAGTTATTGAATTTTTAAACTTTATTTGGACTAGGAGTAGCATCAATTTTATCAATAGGAACAAGAGCCATTGGAGTGGTGCTCTCAAATTGACTCACTTATAATTGATAATGATGAAGCATTGTACAAAGTTGTTGAACATAAGTAAATTCAGTAAGAAAAATCTTATCTCTAATATCCTTTTGCAAATTTGAAAGAAACATATATTGAATATCAATATCAAGAACATGATAGGAAATTTGAGCATGAAAATGGTTAAATCTTTTTTAGAGTTTTGTTTACAATGCATCAAATTAGTCAAAGACACTTGTAGGCCAATGTTGTTTTGAAATTGTTGAATAAAATAATTATCAAGTTGAGGAAATGAATGAGTAGAATAAGGAGTCAAAGAACAAAACTATTGTAAGTCCTTGTAACACAAAGTTCAAGCAAACAACTTCGCTAAAATCCTATGACCATGAGCATAGTCACTACAAAGGATTTGAAATGTTTTAACATGATGAACATGATCTCCCTTACCATTGTAATTTTTAAGATGAGGCATATCAAATTGTTGAGGAATGGGAGTACAAATAACATCTTGAGACAAAGGACTTCCCATGTTACAAGTAGGGATACTAAACTTGTTTTGAGTTAGGGATGCAAGTTGTTGTTGTAAAGATGACATAGTTTGAGCCAAATTGGTAATTGTAGAATCATGAAAGGAAATAGGAGAACAAGAAACATTAGAAACACTAGATAAAGTGTACAAAGCTATAGGAATAGAAGACACAACTAGAGGAACATTAGGACCTACAATTTGCATAGGAGTAGAATAAGTAAAAGGAACATTATGATAAGAAGGTTTTGAAGTAGGAAGAGACACAAGATGAACACTCATATGAATAGAGGGAACCATTGCAGTCACCAAAGAAGGAGTATAGGTAGGAACACTAGGAAAAGGAATAGAAGAAGGTTCTACACTAGTGACAGGAGTAAACAACCCTACATCTTGAGCTTCTTGAGCTAAATGTTTAACACTGGAATGCACAAGGTGAGTAATACCATACGAGAGATTAACACCTTGGTCGCTATCAAAAAGAACTTTCTTAAGAGCCTCTATAGCTTGAATAGAATCTTGATTATGGTTTTCTTGAAGAAGCCAATTACCCATTTTATCAAGTTCATTTGAAAATTTTTGGACTTGTTCAGGAGGAACTCTTAAAGCATCATCCTCATCATGAGATGAGTGAGAATAATTTTTCTCCATAAGAGGACTAGAATAAGGAAGAATCAAAGTTTCATCTAGAATCCTAAGGAAAGGAGAAGAAGACTCAGGCTCAAAGGTACCCATAAATCTACAAATGTGTCTGACCCTAAGATTAGAAGCATGACTAGAAGTAATAAAGCTCATAAACCAATGCAATGTAAATGAACTAAACTAAGAATACATAAAGCATAAATATTTTTGTATTTTGAAAGAGATTTTGTAACTTTTTAAAATATATTTTTAAATTTAAAATGCAAGAGCATAAACTAGATCTAATCTTAATGCAAGAAAAAACCTAATGAAATGAAAGGAAATATAACACCACTAAACACAATAGGACATCTAATTCCATAAAAGAGAGGAGGTAAGTGTCCCAGGTTTACCAAAATGAATAGAAAGAAAATGAAAAGCACCTCTCAACCCTAGTTTCCAAAAGGAATGATCCAAATTGATGAAGTGTGAGAAAGTGTTCAATGCATAAATGGATTGAGCGATAGAAAATAGGGAGAAAGGGGGTTATATGATCTTTCTATTATAGGAGGAGTATGTGCTTAAATCTTGAAATGGAAAAAAGAAAAATACTAACCTTGAATCTGGAAAATGCTAATTTTTGATGTCTGTATGTAGTTTTTGGAAAATCTGCAACATGTTCTAGATTGGAAATATTGAGATGAAGCAAACCCCAAAATCTTTTCTTTTTAAAGGGAGGTTGACCTTGACCCTATTGACGGTGCACAATCTTCCCCTAAGGCACAAGTGTACCCCAAAAATTTGATCTTGACCTAACTACAACAAAATTTCTATTCACGGATCTCACAAGTTTGACGAAAAGGGTATCCAAATTTTCTCTCCAATTTGATGTTCGACACCTATATCTTCAAGAAAAATGGTTTTGATTTTCGGATGGGGGGTTTGCCTTAGTCAAACCGTAGTTTGGAATTAATCTTGAAATATAATTCAAATTGTAATATGCATAAACAAAGTAAATGCAACTATTCACCTTGCTTATGTAGAAATCCTTGTGGATGACTCAAGCCCTTGAATCTACAAGTACATATGCTCCAAATGTATGCAGAAATGTATGTAGGATGTCTCAAATCAATATCATTAGATCTTCAACACCAATCTTGAATTTATCTTTGCATAGAAGAAGGCTTGGATGAATGTAGATGGAGAAATCTTCAACAAGAGGGCTCCATAGAGATTGAATCCTTCAACAGTTAACAATGGATCTCCTTGATGAATTGGATGCTTGAAAACTTGAATACTTGAAAGCTTGATAGATAGTATAACTTCATTTCACTTTATTAATAATAGGTAGATTGTAAATAGTGGATGCACTCATGAAATTATGGATGTCAAAATGAGGGAAGAAGACTTCCTTATATAGTAATCTATGACACTAATTCCTAGAGAAGGTTGACATGGGAGTATTAAATCCCATTTAACCTTAACCCCTAGGAAAAAACCTAGATTAAATGTAATTTAAGAGTCTACCATTCTAAAACTCAAAATAGTTGACCCGAAAGTAGGAAAAGAAACTTTCTAAAGCCTGAGATTGTGAAACTCCTAAAAATTGAAAATAGGACCTAGGGTTAGGGATGAGGTTGACCCTGACCCTAAGTTCCTTGACCTAGGTTAGGGTCGAGGTCAACCTTGACCTAGAAAGTCATCCTTGACCTAGAGGCCAAAGTCCTTAGTTTCATAGAGCAGTTTATTAGAAATAGGCTAGAAATAGAAATAGAGAAGTAGAATAGGGGGAAAATAGTCAAATCCATGCAAAGACCCATTCAAGGCACTTGACATGACCTTAGACCACTTACTTGGAGGTCTAAACACTCTTAACATGGAAGTCCTTCCATTTTGAGGTGATACGCAACCGAATCAACAAGCAACAACCAAAAACTATCTTTTTCTCATCCTCTTATAGTCATTTCTAAACTTTCGAATTCTTCAATCTTTTTTCACTTAATCACAATCTTTGAAGAATGGGTTCTGATATCCTCTTATTCCATCAAAATCATGCTATCAATACTTTTCAATGACCATAGGTTGTCTCATAACCTGATTTCTCATCCCATAATTTTGTGTTGCATAACCTTGGTTATTTTGGTTGATATTTCTATTGTTCTAATTTACACTATAGGGCTGCCTAAGATTTGTAGTATTTTTTGGGATACCTCTACTATATTGTCCTAAATTTCAAACATATTGATTGTTGTTGTGACATCTTGCAAAACTACTATTCTATTTCTTACTTTTTCTATTATTATACAATGGATTTATATGGCTGGTAGCAAATTGTGATTCCAAGTTTTTCCCATGAGGTGGGCTATATTTTGATGATGTGTTAACCTCCTCTTGGACTTTCTCTACTCTTTCCTCTCTCCACCTATCCATCTTTTCTTCACGACTTTATTTTCTTTGTAGAGAGATAATGTTATCTCTTGATATTCCTATATTTTCCAAGATATCATCTGGCTACATCTAAGAATCTTTGCTAATATTACATTGCTACCATTATCCATTTCACTCATTTTCTTTATGATTGCATCTCACTATACTAACTCCTCCTAATTCTCATCATCATCTATTTGAGTTATTTTTCAACTCTAATGATTTGGAAAAATGGGTTGAAATTTTATTATTCATTTCTAGGACTACTGTGATTTAAAATATTTATTTTATTTTGTCTATGAGTCCTTTCATGAAAGTCCTTGTGACTTGTATAATGCGTCTTTAATTTTTGCTTTTTGTTCTTCTTATTTCTTGGTTTTCTCTTGAAGGTTAATTGTGCAAATCTCATAGGTCGTAAATTTATTGACCTTTTCCCCCACATAAACCTTAAAAGAAAAGGTTAATTCCTCAATATAAAACAGATTGAACAATACACAATAGAGTTGCCACCCTCTTAGGAAAAATAAAATAAACATCTAGGTACTTCCATAGTAGAGTGTGCCACAAATGACTTTGAACTTTTATTGTAAAAGATGATTATGAAAAATTTACACTATGACAATAATTAGAATCTCATATTTAATCACTTTCAAAGCTTGTGTATTCTGAAATGAAAGAATTAGAGCTTTGTAAATTTTAGATTAAGAATATTTTACTCAATTATATTTTGAAAAACCAAAACTTTGAATATAAACTAGAATATTTATATTTAGAAAGGATTTGAGATCTTATGTGTTTACACTCAAATGTTGATATAAAAAATTTGAACTATAAAATTTGAATCATATCAAATAGAAAATATCAAGCGCTAAAATGAAAATAAGAATTTTTTCACAACTTGAAATATTCTTTAATAATCAAGAAAATATTAAATGCTAAATAAGAAAAATATGAAACTCACCAAAGGTTGTGTTTAAACAAATCTCTATAATGGTTTGAGGTAAGAAATTTTCAAAGTTTACTTGCAACTTTTAGCGATAGAGTCACCAATCTATTGGTTCCCAAAACCACAGATTGGAATCCTATGAGTTTTTCCACTCGATGCAGGGATATTGATATGGTTATGGCCAACTTGATGGAACTGATTAGTTTAATCCTACTTCCCTATACTTTTGGCTCGATAAAGCCAAGGTGGGTGCTCCTGATCCTGAACCAATCACTTGAATCCAAGATTATGTAAAGCAAATAAATGCAAGACGATTCTCCAGGAATGGCAAGAGATTTTAGGAAACTTATAACTTTCTCAAATAAGTATAACTTGAATGATGACTTCAAAATATGATTACTTTCAACTAGTAAATTATAAGTTAAGAAATTTTTTAATAACTATATAAATATAAGAACGTTTGAAAAGAAAAGATACAATGGATTTTAAATCAAGTGAATATATCAATTTTCAATGGAAAGCGTTAGAAAGGACAGGGTTTCCATTCCACCAAAAGATCGACTTGTCAATGCATGATACGACAAATAGTCTTATAGAACCACAGGAGGTAGTTAAACCATGTCACAAATCCCATGAGGGATGCTAGTGCAATGCCAAAAATCCCCCTCTAAATATCATTTGTCATGGCCTACAAGATTTGAACTTGTGACCAAGCTCTGATACCAATTGTTAGAAAGGATAGGCTTGTCATTGCACCAAAAGATCGATCTATCAATGCCTGATACAACCAATAGTATTATATAACTATAGGAGGTTGTTAAGCAATGTCGTGAATCCTGTAAGGGATGCTAGCCCATTGCCAACATAAAGATACTGAATGGTTGCCAACTTATGAATTGGGAATTATAAGAAATTTAATGACCAATGCCAAAATTTGAAAGAGGCGATAGAGTCAATATCATAAATCTCAATGTACAACTTTATGAAATTTAATATATTAAACTATAAATAATTCAATCACCAAGATGCATAAAATCAACTACATTTACACACTTTCAAACTAGTATATATTGTTTTTAACTCACATATAGACAAAATACACACAAATACATAAACAATTCAATATTTCAAAATATTTGTGATTATCAAGTTTGAAAAGCTATAGATGATTCAATCCACTTATCCAGTGTTAAATCACAACAAAAAATAGAAAATGGTCATAAAGGAAATTTATATAATATCTAACTTCTAAAACTTTTTAAATAAATAAAATAAAATTCCTTACTAATATGCCTGAAATTGATTGCAATGAATACACTCAATGATGATGCTCTATTTGTTGCAATTCAATCCCAATATCATATAATTTTTCCCAATGCTTCAAAATCCACCAACTTGGTTCAATCATTTGATCTTTTCCAATGAGATAATAGTATATTTAGAAGTGCTTAAACATTTAAGAATGCCCTAAATTTGAAATATTATATATCAATAATGTGTCGGCAATCATAAGAGTAATACAAACTGTGTATTGTATATTGTTTTGATATTCATCGTATATCTATTGTATCATCTTAAAATGGAAGCACTTCTATGTTAAGAGTGTTTAGACCTTTGAGTAAGTGGTCTGGGGTCATGTCAAGCACCATAAATGGGTCTTTGCATGGATCTAGCTATTTCCCCCCTATTCTGCCTCCCTCTCTCTCTCTCTCTATCTCTCTCTCTCTCTCCCCACTTCTAGCCTATTTCTAAAAACTTGCTCTATAAAACTAAAGATTTTGACTTCTGGGTCAATGACAACCTAATGAGTTAAGGTCAACATTGACCTTGACCTAGGTCATAGATGACCTCAACCCTAAGCTAGGGTAGGGTCGAGGTCATCCCTGACCCTATGTTCATTTTTTAATTTTTGAGAGTTTCGAGATCTTGGGCTTCAAAAAGTTTCTTATTCCCACTTCCGAGTCGGCTTTGTTTTGAGTTTCAAAATGGTGGACTCTTAAATTACATTTAATATAGGTATATTTCTAGGGGTTAAGGTTAATTGGAATTCAATACTCCTAGGCCTTCCTTCTTTAGGAGTTAGTGCCCTAGATCTCTATATAAGTTTTACAGCCTTCTTCCCTAATTTTGACATCTACTTTTCATGAGAGCATATACAATCTATCTACTTTCCATCCATAATTTCATGAGCACATTCACCTACATGAAGTGAAGATCTACTTGTTGACAATTGGCTAATAGTGATATGTAATTGTTGTCTTTTATGGCAACACATGATGTACATGATCATAAGAAACCTCAGAAATAAAGATACATAGTGTTTGGTAATCTAGCAAATTATATATGTATAGAATTTGGTTTACAATGCTGTATTGTTTTGTTTATAACTTGTTGCTGTCATCATACTATGACTAATGAAATTAGCTAGAGATAGTATACATAGTGATGATGACATGTATAACCTCAAAAGTTAGTACAAACTATACAAAACAAAGTTAATCATGTTTAATGTGAAATAGGACAATGGAATTGAAGGAAAGGATTATTTTGTTTACAAGATAATTACTTTTTCCAATTAGAGCCAACATCCCAGATGTTTACTCTAAGTTGGAAAAATGGATCATGGTCTTAGTTGACCTAGTAGAAATTTGTGTGAAGGCATGGTATTTATGCAAAGGACATCTTGCGATAATAATAGTAAGTGATTTGTGGTTGTGATTGCAAGTGCTATCTGTAATTCTGATTGTATGTGAACTTTTATGAAAGCAATATACACAAAGTTTTATGAGCAATTTTGTGATCTAAGATTGAGTTGAAGATGAGAGATCAGTCAAGAAGGTACAATACCTATACTCTAGAAGTCTGATTACTTGTTTGAGCATTGAGCTCTTCTTGTAATTGGAAGTGCATGTTTGGGTAGTGGGCTTATCTTGCATCTACTATACTACAACTCCTAACAGGAGTTCAAAGTCTCCTAACAAAGACTCCTTATACTAAATTTTCTCATTGACTCCTAACAGGGTCCATACTCTAACAAGGAACTTATATATTAGTATATTATCTAGTGGGTACCATCCCCACTGGGATTTTCCTTGGCTAGGGTTTCCCTAGTTAACAAAATATGGTGTTATGAGTTATCTTTGTGCATTGTTACTATTACTATTCAACATTACTTTATTGCTTTGTTATGCATGGTTTAAAGTAAGAAATAATATCCACTTGGAGACTAAAGTTTGTAGATTACTAATTCACCCCCCCTCTTAGTAATCCCTATTTCTAACAATTGATATTAGAGCATAGTTACTTTGAAGAGGCTTAACAATTTGAGTAAGATCCCTATGGATATGGAATAGTTGATGAAGAACCTTGAAGAAGTTCTTGAACAAATTGATCTCCTTACTGAAGAAAGAGATAAGCTGAAAGACAAATATGAAGAATCCAAAGTATACATTGGTGAATTGAAGGAAAAGATTGAACATCTCGAATCCAAGTCTGAATCTACTGAATCTGGAACTAGTGATGATGACTATTCAAAATTAAAGAAAGAGTACAAGATCTTGAAGCATGAATTGAAGATTAAAAATCTAAAGTTGACTTTGAGGAATGATCCTAGCAAAGTTGAATTTGATTTGAAGATTGAAAATGTAGATCTAAGAGAAAGTGTGGCAAAGAAAACATCCGAGTTTGAAACATTGAAAGAAGATGATGAAGAGCTTCACAAGTACAATACTATTGTGAAAGATGAATTAACTCAGTGCAAGCAGTAGCTTGAGAAGCTTTAATGTAATAGAGAAAAGCTTGATGATTCAATGTCAATACAGAGACCTACTTATGATAAGACTGGTCTTGGTTATCTAATTAATATGTTTGTAAAGAAACCTAAGATTAGATCAGATCTAAAAGTTAAAGACAAATCTGATGATAAGATCGAATCTAGTCAATCTTCTAATAAATCCAAAGGAATTGAGCAAAACAAGGAAGTTGAAATTTTGGATGAACCAAAGCAAGTGGAATCTCCTAAGGAAACTAGGTATGAATTTAGAGGCAAGTGCTTTTTATGTAATGAAATAGGTCATATGAAAAGAGATTGTACAAATAATTCATTTAATCATGTTAAGGACTTTTATTGTCATAATTGTCATGGTATGGGTCATAATACAATTGATTGTATGAAACCTAAGTATGATAATGATAGAAGAAATAGTAGAATGTCTAGAAATACTAGCAATGTAGATAGAAGAAGATCTAATGAAAGGACATTGGGAGAAGGAAGATCTTATGAAGAAAAAAGAAAAATCATGTGTTATAAGTGTAATAACTTAGGACACATTGCTCAGAATTGTCATGCACCTAATGATCAACAAAATCTTAGAAGCAGAGCACTAGTATGTCAGTTATGCAACAACTTCAGACATAGTGAAGTATTGTAGAATGGATAGAAACTTTGGAGATATAAGGAATAATGGATGAAACTTTAGGAATAGAAGGAATGATGGAAAGAACATCAAAAATGACAAAAGGAACCATGAAAAGAACTCCAAAACTAACAGAGACAATGAGGAACACAAAAACATTGATAATGAAATTCGAGATGAACTAAATGAGGCATTTGTGAAAGGAGTAAATATCTCAAAGGAAAAGATAAATGATGATGAGACAAGAAGATCAAAGTCAGTTGTTGAGTTTAATTCAACTAAGTTGAATTACGCTTGTTCATAGCATCAGAATTTGAGAACTTCATCTAGAGATTGAATTAGAGGTAGCAAAGTTTGGAAAAGATGTATTTAATTATGTTTAGATGGTACCTAAGCTCACTTGAAATTTGGAGCTTATCTAAAAAAGTTATGAAGTTATTTAGAGTCATTGGTATTATAGTAAAGGTTAATTTTGTAATAGAAGATGAAAATTATGTTTTTACAAAGAATTTTGTAATGTAAAGTTTAGGAAAATTTTTTCATGATGGAAACTAGCTATGGCAAACCTTGGCTAACATCTGAAGATCAGATAGATGATCTTGAGTAGTTATTTGATTACAAAATGTAATTAACAACTTTTTTGTGTTTGCAAAGTATGAAATTAATGCAACTTCAAGTTGATAGAAAATGGAGTATAGAATTGATCTTCACTTCATTGTGAATTCATCCAAAGTGAAGAGCACTCAGAAGCAACTTATCAGAGCAATTTCGAAGCAAACCCTACTTTTGGAAAGAGGTATTTTATCATTTTTTTGCAAATTTATTTGGTAAAAGTTTATAATTGATAGAATCATGGATATGTTAGTAGTGCACAATGTTGAGAACAAGGATAGAACTAAATTAAAGGTTGTTTCCATAAAACCCACTAAAGGAAACCCTAACTCAACATTGTCTATCACTCCGAAAAAGATAGTATATCTTAAAGATGTAGTAAGTTATCTGATAGTATGTTTGAGTCTATTGGTAGTGAATTAATGAAAAAAGATATGGAATTGTTTTTCAATCATGACATGACTCTGAAGCCTAGATTTGAACATCTAAAGGAATTAGACCTATTTGAATATCATGTCTACCGAGAATTAGACACAAATGAGTTGACATAGATCATATTGAGTAGGATACATGATGGTAAATTATGGGTGCAAGATAATGTAATTGATATTTCTATTGACCCTATTCATGAGGTAATTGGTCTTAGTAAACAAGGCAATGTACCTATAGATGAGAAAATGGTAAAAAAAGGTTGAGAATTATACTAAAGTAGTGTATAATGGAAAGGCTATGGTGATCAACACCATCAAGCAAGATGATTTAAGATTTTTGATTAGAATCATTGCCTATTCTATTTGTACAAGCTCAAAGATTGATGAACTTTCAACGATATTCATCTATGCAACATATAAGATATGTATAGAGAAGGAACAAGTGAATTTTAGTAAAATTCTGAGAATGCAACTCTTGGAAATCCTAGAAAAGATCAAGAGGACAAAGAATGGCGTGTTTAGATTTTAGTCATTGATGAATCAAATATTCTTTCATGTACTTAAAATATTTCCTTACTTATTAGTCATAGACATAATGAGTAGTGATAGATGTATAATGAAAAATATTAAAGAAGTATGTAGAAGGCATCCTGCAGATAAGATATTGGACATTGGCAACCTGATAATGAGAACATTTCATAATGAAAGGAAACAAAGATTTAGAATTGCACCTACAATTGTAGACAGATTTAAGGAAGACATATATATTTTGGTTGATACAGATTATACATATATTCAAGTAATGGAACCTTGAGAAACATTTCTTGATCCCTTGAGTTATGAATTGAATGATGATATAGTAGTTGGTTACATTGATTTATTGTTGAATTCGGATAAAGAAAAAGCAAAATATAGATTTGGTACCTATGATGAGATCACACAATCAGATCATCAAGCAACCTTGGAGAAGGCATCACACAAAAAGGTAGAGTCTATAATGAAGAAGGAACTATCAAAGGCCAAAATGACAAAAAGTGAGTCTAAGGCTGTAAGGAAAAAAATGAAGCAAGGAATACTAAATATTCAACCTTTGTTAGTATTTGTTGTAGAGACATCTTTGGAATAGAGCATTCCGTATGCAACAGTATTAGATGTTCATCCCAGTGAGCCAAAAAGAAAATCTGAAAGATTGGTGGAAGCAGTGACTACAAAGACAAAGAGTAAAACAACAAGCAACGAACAAGGTGAAAGACATAAAACATTGTTGACAATTGTTGAGTCTAGTGATGAAGAGTAAGAAGAACAAGAAATTAAGCAAGAAGAGAAAGTGACTCCATCCAAGCAATCAATAGGAAAATCTTAGCAACCTTGGAAGCCAAAGATAGAGAAAATCAACACATCTATTACTAATGAAGGTAACTTTGTTTAAATGAACAAATTTTATGACTTGTATAATAGTTTTGAGAAGGATCAAATTGATATATTTACTATGAGATATTTTATAGAAAACAATCTAAAATTAAAGGATCTTGAGAGAATAATTAACCAGAAAGTCTATGAAAGACTCATTTAGAAGAAGGCTCCTACAAGGGAAGGAGATCTTGAACCTTGGAAGTCCATGCTTAGAACTATTTGCAAGACTGATGGCAAAGAAGAAATTAAAAAATTGTTGAATAACCTCACATCGTATTTGAGAAATAAATTGGGACCATTTCTAATTATGGTTGGTGAAAATGATAAACTAAGAAGTGAGACTACAACAACTATCGGTCAGATGTTGATAGAGTCAAAGGCAACATCTCCTCTAACATCTAGAATGTTGGAAGTGTCAGTGAGCAGTGACACCATGTAAATTGATCAAATCAATGTTATGATTAATATTGATGATACCAATCCATTTGGTGGTTCTAAACTTAATGAACTAGATATTGAGGATATTGAGAACAAATTGAGATAGATTGAAGAGGAGAAAAGGTCACTTGAATAACAAAAGAAGAAAATAGAGGAGGCCAAGCATAAATTGCTTGAGGAAGAAAAGAAAATAAAGGAAGGGGAGGAAAAGAAAAGAATTGTAGAAGAAGAGATGAGAAAGAAAATTGAGGAAGATGAGAAGAAGAGATTACAAGAAAAGAGAGAAAAGGAAAGAGAGGAAAGATAATAGAAAGAAGAAGAGAGATGAGAAAAGGAGACAGCTAAGAAATAAAAGGAGGATGATACTAAACCATCTAGTTCATCTACTTTGCTCTGTCTTTCAAACTTATCTGTTGATGATGATGATTAAATAGATTTGATCACATCCCTAAAAAAGCTTATTGAGAAGAAGAGGAAAGTGAAGAGCTTACAGAAAAATTTAATGGAAGTTACTGATAGGCTGCAAAGTACCTTGGTAGTATAGCATACTAAATCAGATCCTAAATAGAGGACTCAAGCAATGTTGAAATAATTTGATGAAGAGTTTACTAATTTGTTAAATGTGGCAGAGGCAAAGGCACAAATTTCCCATGATGCTAACTTGTTTAGCACCATCTATTAGAACATCAAGAATGATTTGGTTAATCTTGATACTGACTAAAGACATTGATAATCAGATAGAAGGAAAGATGAGTGAGCTAGAGGCTTTATCTAGCTAGATCCAACATCCATCTTGCAAAGTAGATGATTTTGAAGGACAAGTGGCTAGTATTCACAATGATATTAGGAAACTGGAACTTTGGAAGGAACAAATTTTGAGGAGGATATTAGATTTCAGAGAATCTATTGCTTTGAAAATATCTTTCGTTGAGAAATAGTTGGAGAAATGTGTCAAGGCCAAGGACACATATTCTAAATTTTTGTATTCATATCTTAATGTAGTTGAGATTGCATCATATGATTTATGTGCAATACTCACCTCAGATGAATCCAAAAAGGAAACATGGACTAAGGGTATGGATAGTCTGAAGGAAAATTTTGATGATTGCATGAAGATCATATTAGCATAAGGACAACACTTTTTGGACAGTTTCTTAACATTTTGACCTTTGTCATTGATGTCAAAGGGGGAGTTGTTGTAGAAAATTGGGAGTAGTTGCAAAAAATTGTAAATCATATTGTAAGGGGGAGCATATGTAAAGTTGGACAAATTGTAATAGATGTAATGTTATATATTTTCTTTTTGGTATGTTAAGTTTTGTCACTTAACCAATTTTCCCTATTTTGTTGCCATCAATGCCAAAGGGGGTGATTGTTGACAATTGGCTAATAGTGACATGTAATTGTTATCATTTTTGGCAACACATGATGTACATGCTTACAGGAAACCTCAGAAATAAAGATACTTGGTGTTTGGTAATCAGAGAATTGTCTAAGTATAGAATTTGGTTTACAACAATGTATTATTTTGTTTATAACTTGTTGCTGACATCATATTATGATTAGTGAAGTTAGCTAGAGATAGTAGACATATTGATGACAATGTGTATAGCCTTAGAAGTTAGTACAGACTATATGGAACAGAGTTAATAATGTTTGAAATGAAACAAGACATTAGAATTGAAGGAAAGGATTATTTTGTTTACAAGATAATTACTTGTCCAGTTAGGGCTGACATCCTATATGTTTACTCTAAGTTGGAAAAATGGATTGTGGTCTTAGCTGACCAAGCAAAAATTTGTGTAAAGGCATTGCATTTATGCAAAGGATATCTTGCAATAAGAAAAGTAAGTGATTTGTGATTGTGATTGAGTGCTATCTTGTAATTTTGATTGTATGTGAACTTTTGTGAAAGCGATATATGCAAAGTTTTATGAGCTATTTTGTGATCCAAGAATGAGCTAAAGATTAAAGATCAATCAAGGAAGAAGATACAATACCTATACTCCATAAGATTGATTACTTGTTTGAGAAGTGAGCTCTTCTTTTAATTGGAAGTGCATGTTTGGGTAGTGGGCTCATCTTGCATCTACTATACTACAAATCCTAATAGGTTGGAATCAAAGTCTCCTAATAGGGACTCCTTATATTGAATTTACTCATTAACTCTTAGCAGGGTCCATCCTCTAGCAAGGAACTTATATATTAGTATATTATCCAGTGGATACCATCCCCACCAAAGTTTTCCCTTGGCCAAGGTTTCCCTAGTTAACAAAATATGGTGTTATGAGTTATCTTTGTGCATTGTTACTATTACTGTTCAACACTAAAGTAAGAAATAATATTTAGTTGATGACTAAAATTTGCTTTGTCATGCATGGTTTAAAGTAAGAAATAATATTCAATTGGTGACTAAAATTTGTAGATTACTAATTCACCCCCCTCCCCCCCTAGTAATCCCTATTTCTAACATTACTATCTATCAAGCATTCAATCATTCAACTATTCAAGCATCCAATTCATCAAGGAGATCTATTGTTAGCCATTGAAGGATTCAATCTCTATGGAGCCCTCTTGTTGAATATTTCTCCATCCACATTCGTTCAAGCCTTTTCTTATGCAAAGATATATTCAAGATTGGTGTTGAAGATCTAATGCCATTTATTTGAGACATCCTACATACATTTGGAGCATCCATACTTGTGTATTCAAGGATTTGAATCCTCCACAAGAATTTCAATATAAGCAAGGTGAATTGTTTCATTTACTTTGTTTATTTATATTTAAATTTTAATTCAATTTCAAGGTTAATTAAAAACTATATTTTTACCAAGGAAAACCCTCCATCCAAATAAACAAACTATTTTTCTTGTAGATATAGGTGTGGGACAATGAATTGAAGAGTAGATTTGGATACCCTTTTTGTCGAACTTGCAAGATCCATGAACAAGAATTTTGTTAGAGTAGTGTAGATCAAGGTCAACCTTTTAGGGTATAATTTTTCCCTAGGGTAGGATTGTGCCCCACTATTAGGGTCAAGGTTGACCTCCCTTCAAAAAAAAAAAAATTTCTGGGTTTTCTCTGTCTTAACATTTCTAGTGTGGAACAAGTTGCAAATTTTCTAGAAACTACATATAGACGTCTAGAAAACAATACTTTCTAGATTCAAAGTTAGTTTTTCTTTTATCTATTTCAATATTTAAGCACATACTCCCTCATAATAGATATACCCCCCTCTCTCCCTATTTTCCATCATGTGATCCATTTGTACATTGATCACTTTCTTGTGCTTAATCAATTTGGATCATCACATTGAAAATTATGATTAAGAAGGGAAACCTTATTTCTTTCTATTCATCTATAGACCATGAAAGGGTACTAAATTATCCTCATAACAACATGACCCATCATAACAAATAATTGGTCATTTGTTATGTATTGTGAGCCTTATAAATACTTGCAATATAACTCAATGTTACTTAAGGAATTACATCCATTTTTAAGTAATCATCTTCAAATTTTGGAGTCATGATATAAATAGGGGCATACATCACATGGTATAGGTAATAATGGAAATGTAAATTCCTCTCTCCAAAGATGCTCATGGCAGGCTATGCAGGATCTACTTTCTAAGTCTGAATGGGCTCTTCTAATCTTGGGATGATATCTGGCTTCATTTTTTTTGATGGCTTCTAGTAATAAGAATGACATCCAAAAAAACTCACATATGTCTCCAAAACCTATAAGAAACCATAAAATATCATTAGAATATTCTAATAATATTTTTTGTGATGTAATCATGGCTTATACTTTTATGCAACTTGATGGACATGAGCATCACATGTTTAGTGTAAAATTCAAGCATCTCTTCTTTTACATTATTGGGCCTCTATAGACCAAGATGCCTTGCTGTATGCAAATGAGATCAATATCATAAAATTTTTGAATAGGTATGATCAATATTGAATTGTAATTTGTTTGTCCTCATTCATGTGTGATACTTGGCCATGTGATGTGCATAGTTTGAATCTGGTCTTTGTTCAATAACCAATGACGAAACAAATCCAAATCCTTTCTATCATGTGCATAAATGCTTCTTTGAAGACCTTCAACTACTGTGCAACTTTGAACATTGGGATATTCAAGAGGCATGACTTCAATGCATAATGAATGCTATGGTGAAGAAAAAATCAAAGCTTAACTCTGTGACACTTTTCTTGATTAAGAAAATCATTTATTTATTTCTGAGTGCATCTATTTAATAATCCAAAATTTCTATGAGAGTGATTAGTGAGCCAATCATCCAATGAAAATTTCCTTTTGTATTCATAAGTTATTTACTGTAACCATCATTTTTTAATTTTCCAAAGCTTCATCCTTCATATAAATGGAATCTTCTCATGTCTAGAATACATAACTACTGAGGAATGACCTTTAGCACCAAAAATATTATTTCCATCTATTGGTTTCATCCTCTTTTTGAAGAAGTGACTCATATTGTGTTCAATTTAATCTCTATCATCTGTGAATACACTTGTCTTGTATGAAGGCTCCTTTTTTCTCTTTATAAACACAATCCTATCAAAATATGTAAGCGTTGAGTCCAATATTTCTTTATGATTTTTATTCTCATACTCTCAATTTTACTATATTCTACCACTTAGTAACTGCTTCCATACACAGACTCTTGATTGCATCCATTTTATAACTTTGGCTTGACAATATTAATAGTCACTAACATGATTTGTCTAATGAAAATATCCAGGTGTGACATAGCTTTGGTCAATACTAGAATTAGTTAAAAATACTAACTTCTAGACAACATTAACCCTTTACTAGAATTAGTTAAAAATACTAACTTCTAGACAACATTAACCCTTTTGGTTATATACATGCAACTTGGCTTCACTTTGATTAAGTATTTGCATCCATGCTTCAACCCTTTGTATTGAGCATGTGACTCTTCTGAATGCAAGCTCTTCCAATGATAAAATTTTCTTCTAAGTGATGCCTTAACCCTTGATAGTATATTGGAGAAAACAAATTTATAGTTGCATCTATATAAGTCATATTACAATCAGAACACTCTTCTCTAGACAAAGGAAGCACAATTTTGTAATAGAATTTTTGCAGTTTGGCTCATTTTGAGAGACCATAGATAGGAAGAGTCATCACTTCAAATTATATTAAAATATATAGATATGTTATGATACTTTCAATGATAATAATATTTGATAATAAGAAACTTTCATCCATATACTAAATTAAAAGGGGAAAAGCCAATAGACTTCTTTATAGTTATCTTGTCTGCCCATAATTCAAAGTTTAACTTTGAGTCCCAAACACATTTCTTATTGTCTAGCATCCTTCTAATAATCTTTGAAAATTTTTGTCACTAGACTCAACTTGTCTATTTTGCTGAGGATGATAAGGTGATGAATATGACACAATTATACCATTTTTCCTACAAAACTCAGTAAACTTGTTAGACCAAAAATACATGCCATTGTCTGTTATAATCTTTAGAGGGACCCCAACCCTAGTTAGAATATTATTTTTAAGGAACTTGATCATGAATTTTCTAGTAGATTGTGAAGTAGGCATGAAATCTACCCATTTTGTGAAATAGTCAGTCGCCACTAGGATCCAGTTGTGACCTCCACTCGATTTATCACTAATCTCCCCAGTGAAGTTGGTTCCCCACATTTGGATTGGTTCCTCCACTTGTAACATCCTTAGTAGAAGGGTACCATCATATTTTAGTTTACCTATTTTTTTGGTATGGTTCACATTTTTGTACATATGCATGACAAACCTTAAAAATTTGAGGCCAGTGATAAGCTACTCATAACTTTTTTATGCATTGTGGTTCTTATTGAAAAATGACCTCCACATACTCCTTTATGTATTTCTTTAAGAATGACTTTAGATTGAGAGACTTTTGAGAGATTTTGGAAGCATTAATGCTGATGATATTCCTATGGGGGATTGTATGTTACTATGATGATATGTTACATTCATGACCGAGTCTATCGTTGATGTCAACATAATAGTCTTTTGTGGTACCTGTCAAAAGAACAACATAAATATCAAGTTGGTACAGATGGCTAGTTGAATATTCTAACTATCCAAGGTTATGGAAGATACATATGAGTATCTAGTATATGAATTTAATGTTGGAAGAAGAAATGATAAGTTTGGAAGAAGTTATGTAAGTTTTGGTGATGCTTATTTTGAGATAGAGTTTATAGAGGCATGTTTTGGTAAACTTGTTATATCTGCTAGCAAAATTTTTATTCTAAGAATCAAGGTTGAGGATGTGAAGAAGACATGTTGATGACAATGTGGATAAGTTTACTCATCATAATATCACATGTACAGAAATTTATTCAAGTTTTAAGGTGGAAGATTAATGTTATCACTAAGTGTAACATGTTCTTAATGTGGTTCTATAATGATTAATTGAGAAGGTCTAACAGCCGACTCAAGGAATTGTATTATGGACTTGGTATAAAGGAAGGACATTTTCCTTTATCAAGGATGACATGGAAATGTAATTTTGTAAGTGGTAGAAGAGTAGAATGTGAAGTTAAGCAAAGCAGAGAAAAAATGAAGTAAAATTCATTGCCAAAGTTTTGCTGAGTGATCCAAGATTCGATATTTGGATCCAAGGTTCATGACTTAGTCTACAAGGTCCGAAAGTGATTGGTTTGATTGAAAAAAAAAGGAAAGAAGGACATAATAGTAAATTGCATGTTTGATTAGTCAGCTCTTCTTGTAGTTGAAATTGCATGTTTGGGTAGTGGGCTCATCTTGCATACATTGTACCACAACTCCTAATAGGGTTGGCACAACTACTAATAGTGTTGGAATATCCTAATAGAGATTCAAAGTCTCCTAATAGGGACTCATATGTACTAAATGTTGTAATAGACTCCTAATAGGGTCCATCCTCTAACAAGGAATATTTATATTAGTACATCATCTTGTGGGCATCATTCCCACGGAGGTTTTCCCTTTGATCAAAGGTTTCCCTAGTTAACATATCTGGTGTAATTATCTATGTGCATCTCATTATGGTTTTTGTTTACTTTGGTTGAATGGTTAAGTTTTTTTTAATAAGATAAATGTTTTAATTGTTGGATAATTGATTCATAATTATTTTGTTAGACTATTATTTCTAACATATGTCTCCAAAAAAAAAGTAGAAAAACATCTTGGTTCTTCTAGTACATATATCCTTGAATCAAAAAAACTTAATAGTCCTTTTCTAATTACCATTTAGATCATCTTTAAATTTTAAGTGCCTTAGATAATAAACTATATTAGTATACCAAGGACACTTTTTGATACTAACCTCAGTGTGGTCACTACTAATTTGGTTAACTTGCATAGCTTCAAAATTTAATTTTGCCATTAGCTTAGCTAATCCTTGTCCTCTAACCAATTTCATAATTTGAATGTCTATGTTGAATTATTGAATCTAGTTTATCCATCTACATCTTCTTCATGTAGTCTTGGATTTTTTAAAGATATCTTTGATAGCTGCGTTAGGCATGTAGGCAATGGTTTTAATTCCAACCAAGTAATGTCTAAAAGACATGATAGTTTTGGGCTTGCTTCTCATCGATATTGTAATTAAGTTTGACAACTTGTAAGATTTTACTAAAAGAGGCGATTGGTTGGTCATGACCTTCTTCATTCTTTTGTAGAATCACAACAAGTATGGTATGACAAGAGGCAAAAGAGAAGATTTGGAAGGGTTTCTTCAAATCTAGAGATTTAAGAAAGGAAGATTCCTTGATAGCTATCTTTATTTTTGCAAATGCCTCTATAGCTTCATTATTCTATGCCATCTTAGCTACTTTCTTAATCAACTTAGCAATTAGTTTAATGATTTCAAAAAATTTATTAAAAAACCTTCTTAGAAAAGTAATCTATCTAAAAAATGAATGGACCCCCTTAACTATCTAAAGAATTTGAATATTGTCAATAGCGGCCACTCTTTCATGATATATCCTTATGCCTTTATAGAGGTAATATATCCTAAGTGTTTTCCTTCCATGACCCCAAAATGACACTTCTTAGGATTAAGGGAGATTCCATGGTCAAGGGATCTTATAAGTTTTTTCTCTAAGTTTTTGCAACGATCCTCTTCATTTTTAGAGGAGGCAGTAAGATCATCTTGATAAAATACCATAATCAAATCAATCAATCTATTAAAAGAAACATCCACCACTCTTTGAAAAGTTTCCCCTATATTAGTTATACGAAAAGGCATCACATGGCATAAACATACATACCCCGAGGAGTTGTGAATGTTGTTTTATATTATTCAGATTCCCTAACTTTGACTTGATTATACCTAGAGAATCTATCTATCACAGAAAATAATTTATTTCTAGTCACTTTTTGTAATAAAATATCCATATTTGACAAAGAATAATTATCTTTCAAAGATAATATGTTTAATTTTCTCAAATCTACACACAACCTAATATCACTATTCTTCTTTTTGACTGGAACTAGGTTAGAAACCCAAGTTGAATGCTTGATAGGTTTAATGATACCAACATCTCTCAAGTTAATCAAATCCTTTATTTTTGGGGCTAAGGTTGGGTTAATAGATATTTTCCTTTGGCTAAAGGGTTTAGCATTAGACTTCAAGGGTATCTCATGTTGGAATAAATCTTCCCTATAAGCCTTCAACTCATCATAGCTCCAGTGATGCAATGGAACCTAGGAGTATATGAGATGCATCCATTTCTACAACATCACAAAGTACTTTATCCTTGAAATCTACTGAAGAAAACTCTACCTATGCTTGTTCTATCACTATGGTTTGTTGACCCTTTGTTAGCCAAGAAACATGATATGGAAAGGGGTGGGGTTTCTTAGGTAGTTTAAAATTTTCTACCATTTCAAAGGAAACAATATTTTCAATTGAGCTTTAGAAACTACATACCTTGCCTTAGCACTTGATCCTTGTCCTGAAGAGATTCTTCCTTTGGGGTGGCTCTTAGGTTTGAGGGACCTGAAAAAATTCTTGCCTAATCGTCAAACATGATCCTTCCTTAGGTTCAAGATCCCTACAATCAAGTTTCTCTTCCTCCACAAGTTGTCCTCTTCTTTCCCCTTTATTATTCTTCTTCTTAGGGTTTTATTATCCTTATTCTGATCAGTAGGTTTGTTTCCACTATTCCGCCACTTGTTCTTGGGCTTGAAATTTTTATTGTTCTCTTTGCCTTTGTTTTGATCCTTCCCCCTCTTCCATTTTTCTTCCACTTTGAGGGCTAGTTGATAGTACTTATTCATTGAAGTGTGGGTGTGAAGGTTGATGGGTAACTTAAGTCCATTCATATACCTTGCTATTTTTTCTTCCTCATCCTCTACTATGTTGGTCTTCATACACAACTTCAAGAACTCCTTTGTATGAGAACTAACATCTAGATACTTTTGTTTGAAACTTTGTTTTCTTCTATGGAGTTGTACCCCATAGTCTTCAAGCACATATGTCTCCCTAACTAGTGCCACCATTATATCCCAAGAAGAAATAATGCTTCTTCCTTTCTTCATCGTCTCTGTCTAGATGAAGTTCCACCAAGTTATGGCTACTCTCTTCAACTTGGACTTTTCCATTTTTACCCTTTGCTTCTCTGGAATGTCTTCACACTCAAAGAAAATAGTTAGGCATTTTCTTGCCATTGAAAGTTGAAAATTCCAACTTCCCCTCCATGGTTATTTTCTCCATGGATTTGAGAGAATTAAAAAGAGGTATTTTTTCATTAACACTTCACCATGTTCCTCAAGGTCTTCAAATTCAGTATTCTGGTCTTCTTTAGATTTTGCCCCTTTTTGTTTGTCCACCTTGTCTTCAAGTTCCCTCAACTTCTTTGCTAGAGCAACATTAGCTACCCTTTGTTCTCTCATCAACTTTGTTAGTTCAAAATTTGTTAAGGCATTTCTTCATCTTCTTTAGTAAGAGCCATGGATCTGATACCACTTGATGCAATGGATCCTAGTGGGATTGATCAAATGATGATAAACTGGTCCAAAAACCCTCTTCAATAAAGCCCTTCAACCAAATGTCTCAGTTTGATGATCAAATGTGAAAAAATAAATCATAAGTGCTTTAAGGATTATATTAGGTTATCACAACAACTCATCCAAACAAGGAAAACCCTAATCAGTAGGGAACCCTACAAACAAGACAACTTATCACAAATTGATCACAATGCACAATTTGACCAATTTGGTAAAATAATCCTAAACTTCATGAAATGATTGAGGGAGACTCATACTCATGGAAATGGTCTATTTAGGTCATAAATGGAATGATCCAATGATTAAAAACCAACTATGAAATTTCTAGCATATAGTTGCTTTGTTAAACCACTCAAAAAGGCTAGTAACCCTTTTTGATGAAAATATGACTTAAAAGAGAATATCTCCACACAACTCAGGGAAAAAATTATAGTTTTGGATAACCTTTTGGGAATCTAAAGATCTTTGGTGAAATCCTAGTATTTAACATTTATTTTCTTATTTTTAGATCATGTGGAATTCTAACCCATCATTATGCTTGAAAATGCTTTAAAACCCTATGTTAGAAACTTCCTAGAACAACTTGTACAAAAATATGAATAACTTGAGTTAGGAGATAGATAGAGACTTTAAACCAAATGCATTGCAATGATGTTTCATCCACCTATTTATAAATATAAGTTTCAATACCAGATGAGTTTGTATAAATCTATACAATGTAGGATAGCAGATAGATTGCACTAAAACATGGTATTTTTATTGATTTGAAAAGTAAAAGTACATCATTATAGACTTGAAACAACACTTATCTCAAAATGTTGAGAAAACAATTGTTTCCTCAAGGAAATGATGGTTAGAAGAACTCCACTCTCCACAAAAATTGATTCTTGCTACAATTAGGATTCCTTGGTATATTAACTTGGGGAGGAATCAATGAAAACATTGGTTACCATTAAGGTATCAACCCCTAGCTCTCCTGTAGCCACTACTAGCAGCAAATGAAAATGTTGAGGATCATGACATGACTATTGAAGTTTACCATTGGAAGACGCTCAAGAAAAACTATGGTTACTTCGATTATGTGAAGAATGAGCCAGGAGAAAGGACACCTAGTGACTGGAGAGTGTGGGCCTAGATCAAGAACTTCATGATCGCTATGGACCAATAATAGATCAGTTGGGGGGAATGATGAGCCTCTAAAAGGCCATTATTTTGAGAATCTTTTATCTTGTTTTTAGACAATTATCTTGTAGAAATATTTTATGACTCTATGGTTTAAGAAAAGGAACTTATGTTTTTATGAATATATTATCTATATGTTAAGACATGAAGCTTGAAATATAGATAGTTTACATATGTTGTGTTTGCTTGAATTTATGGACTTCTATGGTATAATGAAAGAATATTACATGTTGATAAATGTTTCCTTATCCATGCTATGTTTGGGTAGGTTCCTTCTTGTAGCCATAGGATTTTCAAAGTGTGATAGTTTGAACATTATACCTTTTCTAACATTGGTGATGAAATGAATATATATATGTATGTGGAAGTTATTGCGTTCAATGTTTTGTAGGTACTTTTTGCATATATTCAAAGTCAACATTTCAACACTAAGTCAAAGATGACCAGATTGATGAATCACCACAACAAGTAGATTATTGTGTGATTTTTATTATTGAAGCGCATGAATATAGCTCCCTCAACCTGCCATATTCTTGGATGAGTTAAATCATAGTTAATGATATTTTTTTTATAAACTTTATGAGTTTGTAATAGATCCTCATTGATGGAGTGATCATAGAAGTAGGAAGTTGTTGTAGTTTTCCTTTAAATAATGCCTACTATAGCTTTAAAAGAAGTATTTTCTAGAATAAAGATAGAATAAATTGTTTGTTCATAACAACAATGTGTAATCTTATTTTTTATCAGATGTAATCTCTTACTATGAATGAATAGAATACAAAGTTCAAGTTTCCATCTTCTATCTTGATTGTCTTTTTTGTTCACTCATCCAAGGGGGCCCGCTTGGTGAGTGAAATTCTTTTTAGAATATATTTCATTTCCTTGTTTGTTTATTTATAAAGTAGACTTCTATTGTTCCTGTAGCCATTGATAATAGAATCTATGAACTATTCCTACAACATAGGTGCATAGATAGATTTATTTTTTGTGACAGTACTCTAAGCTTTAAGATAAGATATCATTTCAGTTCCTATCTTAGTTTCCTTTAGAATTCCTTTTCTATTTTAGTTGTAATGACTTAAAGAGGAATCAAAGCATATACTTTGCAGCCACCCTCTCAAGCTTATGCTTCCAGTTTGAAAAAATAAAATGAAGTTAGTGTGTTATTCTTAGGAAAACACACGAGTCTATCTAATCATGGAGTCAATGTGAAGGGATGTCCAATCCTTTGTCACTAAGGTATTTAGCTAATTGGCTAGTAGCATTAACCTTTTCATTTGCCTTATTCCCTTCAATATTAGGTTCTAGTGCTTGGTTCATACAATCCTTTCTTAGATGACTGAACTTCTGACAATTGAAGCATAATGGTCCAAATTTTCTCCAATTTGTAGACCTTTGTCAAAGATGTATCCTAGAATAATTTTCTCCATTGTGTCCATAATTTCCACAATATTAACAATTTACCCAAGTACAATGATCCCAATTTATGATATTACCTTTCTTAGGTCCTTTGTTTTGACCTTTAGGTGCTCAATTTATCTTTTCTTTAGATCTACAATATGATTGAATGCTGATGGTGTTCCTTTGGGGGAGTATATTAACCATTTGAGATATTGTTATCATGATTGATATGTTGTATTCATGACTATGTTTGTCATTGATATCAACATAGCATTGTTTCTATAAAGACTAACATAGTAGAAGATAGAGAAAAAGGTCATACAAACTATGTATTGATGATGAGGTCAAGCATAGCTGAGGATATGTTCTACAATGTGTCTTGATGAAGTGGAAAATTGCACGTATAGAAAGTCAAAGACATGTAAGATTTATTCAACAATTAAAGAGCAACATGTGCAAATAGAGTACCTGAGAAGTGGTTGCTAATGTTTGGATTGTATCTCTTAACAAGGATATACTCGTGATGAGTAAAGTTAGATGGTGATAGTAGCCAACCTAATGATGATGTTAGCAAGTGTGCAAGGTCAAAGGTCACACATAAAAAGTTGCATTTACTGTGAGCTGACAATTATTTTGTAATTACAAAAAGATGTATGAATTGTAATATCTTAATGAGGTCCTATCATAATTAATTTGGAAATCATCAAAGGTTGCATTAGTGAATTATTTTAAGGATATGGTATAAAGGAAGGTTATTTTCCTTGTGGTAAAATAAGTAAGTAAAGTGAGTGATTGTGCAAGTGCAAATTGTAGAAGTGACATGTGAAGTTGGTAAATGTGAGTAAGCAATTAGTGTCATATAAAATGGAAGATCTAGTATTGAGATCTAAAGAGCTTTGGTCTGATCAAGAGGATAGAAAAGGATTTCAAGTTATTTCATTTCTATTATTCTACAAGGAAAAATATAGAGATTAGTTATAGTGTGTTTGATGGTCTTTCCCTCAAGTTGTTTGGAGAGTGAGTCCATCTTCATTCTACAACTCCTCACAGGGTTGGAATCTCCTAACATGGATTCAAAGTCTCCTAATAGGGACTGATATGTATTGAATTTATTTCATTGGCTCCTAATAGAATGCATCCTCTTATAAGGAACTTTAATATTAGTACATCGTTTTGTGGGTACCATCCCTACTAGGTTTTTTCCTTTGATCAAGGGTTTCCTTAGCTAATATACCTAGTGTTATTTTGTATGTGTATCTTGTTATGGTTGTTGGTTTATAGTGGTAACATGATTAAGGATTAATAAGGTTGATAAATGTTTTAATAGTTGGATAAATGATTCACCCACCCCATCCTAGCCCCCCCTCTTAGTCATCTTGGTGAAATTTACTTTCTAACAATTGGTATTAGCGCATCAGGTCCTTGAAGGAAAATTTTAACAACTTAGGCAGATCAATGATGGGTCACCTCAGAAAGGATTGTCCAAAATTAAATGGAATCAATTATAACAACGAGAAATGGAAGATGAAGAATCGTCTGCTATGTATGCATCCAAGATATTTTCTAATGAAAAAGAATGGAAAGGAGATTGTGGAAGAAAAAAAACTTGAGGAATGTAGTAAAGTTGAAAGAGATCTATTTATGTGTAATATTCCTTCTAAAGAAGCATCATTGTTAGCTCTTCTTGAAAAATGAATTCAATTAGGTAAAATCCTTAAAGGCATCTCATGAAATTTGGAAAGCATTAGAAACTACTTTTGAAGGTGATGTGTATGCTAAGAGAATGAGATTACAAAATTGGATATGTTTGTTTAAGATGCTAACATGATGGAAGATGAATATGTAGGAAGCTATATTGGTATAATATCAAAAATTATTGTAGGAATTAAGTCTTGCAATGGATCTAAAGATGGAGACGAGATTATATGGAAGATATTGAAAATCTTGATACCACCATTCAAGAAGATAACATAGATGATTGAGAAAGTGATACTTTTCACTGAGAAGTTTACCAGAGAGAATCTTCTTGGAATATTGGAAGGAGTAGAACAAAGCTTGAAGAAATCTAGAGATTTTTCCAAGAGTGCGTACAAATTTTAGTTCATTAAGTATTTTCCCTTTCTTGTCAAGAAGTGAAGTCACCAATGGAGACTATGCTAGCAACAACAGATCTAGATCTAAGAAGGATAGAAGAATTGAAGAAGGAATTTACATACTTGTAAAGAGAGAACCCAATGGTAAGAGAATGTCTAAATGTTGGACTTGCAATGAATTTGGTCATTATGTTTCTAAGTTTCCTAAAAGAGAGAAAAAAGTATAAGAAGAATTTCAAGTCTAGAAGACCTAGAGATTGTTTGTATGCAAATGAAGATGATGATTCTGATGAAAGAGTTTAGTGTGAAAGTGATGATGAGCTAGGGTTTTTAGCTATTAAAGATGAAGTCAAAGTGTTAGGATTAAACTCAAAAAAAAAAAAAAAGATACATGCAAATATAACCAATACTAGAAAATAGTAGATCGCATAAAAGAGAACACAAGACACCAAGATTTAACTAGTTCATCCAATCCCTGGGCTACACCCACCAACACCAAGTCAAATATTATTATTATCCAGTGATTACAACCTAATCACAATCCATAATCCCTTACAACTCAATATTGTCACAAGAAGCTACAATATCACCATTCATTATGAAATCCCTAACCCTAATCCTTTTTATACAAGCTTTTTCTTCTTACAAAATTAGGGCTAGAATAATAGAAAAATAGTAGCCAATGCCTTTTACAATATAAGGGAATTTTTGGCTTCAGGGGTGCTGCCCTCAAAAATCCTCACGGGGACATTGCCCCTTGACCCCACCTTGTACTACAATAGGGAGCACACCTAAGGAACTACCCCAAGACCTCGTATGGACACTACCCCTTGATCCCATCTTGGGGGTGCTCCCCTCAAACCCCTATAGAAATAATCTGGAGAGAAATCACGTTGAATAAACCTCTGAGTCTGATTAGGCTCCATATCACAACACAAAGAGGAGAAAGCCCTAGTTTCACAAGTTGAAAAAAAATTTGATTAGATCATAGATAGTCGTTGTTCACATCATATGACTGGTGACACAAATAATTTTTTAAAGTT
The DNA here is from genome assembly GCA_028749045.1 of Cupressus sempervirens. Classification (NCBI taxonomy): domain Eukaryota; kingdom Viridiplantae; phylum Streptophyta; class Pinopsida; order Cupressales; family Cupressaceae; genus Cupressus; species Cupressus sempervirens. The sequence goes on along the minus strand of CM053786.1, from coordinate 87,627,816 downwards.
TAATAGTCATGATACAAAGATTGTTGGAGTTGTTAACAATTTAACTTTTCATATTAAGGGAATAAGATCTATTACTCTTGATGGAAAGACTAACATTGATGATGTCTATTTTGTTGGTGGATTAAAGCATAATCTATTTAGTGTTAGACTATTGGTTGATAAAGGATATTAGTTACAATTCATAGAGAAGACATGCATTATCAAGTATAAAGATGGTAAGTTGATTGATACTGGTACAAGATTCAAAGGTAATGTTTTTCAGATGAACCCTATAGAGGAGACATTTTTAATTGCAAAGACATTAAACAGTTAGTTATGGCATAGAGTATTTTATCATATAAAATTTGATAATATTGTGAAACATACTAATGTTGTGTGCAAAGAATGTGTTATGGCTAAGCAGAAGAAAGTTTCCTTACCTAGCACCAAATTGTTTACCACATCAAAATTGGAGATTGTTCAAACAAATTTGAGTGGTCCTATTAGAACAAGATGATTCTATGATGAAAGACACTTCATGATTTTTGTTGGTGATTTTACTAGGATGATGTGGGTAGTGTTCCTTAAAGAAAAATCTAAGGCATTTGAAAAAATTGAAGTTGTTTAAGAATAGAGTTGAAAATTAATCTAGAGTGAAGATTAAATATTTAAGATCACATAGAGGTGGAGAATTTACCTTGAATGAGTTTAACACCTTTTGTGAAGTAAATGTAATAAAGAGACAATTATCATCACCTAAGACCCTTGAGGAAAATGGGATCACTAAAAGAAGAAACATGCCTATAATAGAAGCAACAAGAGCCATGATGTATCAAAGAAATTTTGGAGATAAAAAGTCAATGTAGAAGTATACACAATGAATAGAGTGTAGATTAGAAAAGGTACAAACAAGACTCCCTATAAATTATGGTTTGGACATTCACCCTTAGTGAAATATTTCTTAATTTTTTGAAGTAAGTATTACATAAAGAGAGATGATGACATTTGTATGTTTGATGTGAGAAGTGTGAAGGTATGTTCCTTGGTTTTTCATTGAAAATAAAAAACTTATAGATGTTTTAATCAAAGAACTAATAATATTGTTGAGTACAAAATGTAAAAGTGGATAAAAAGTTTGGAGTCAAAGAAAGAATGTTGGATTATAACTATGATGAAGAGGAAGCTAATCCTAAACCTATTATAGAAAATGTTGAAACCTTCTTTGAGAGTAAAAATGATTTGCAGAATGATGTTAAAATTGTTGAACAGAGAGAAGAACCAAGATCTGAACCTAGAGAAGAAGTAAGAGTTCAAAAAATAATGTCTACACCTAATAGGAATTTAACAAAGAATTTCTCTGCTAATAAAATTATTGGAAGCAAAGAAAAAGGAGTTATGAGAAAAACATAGTACATGAAGAATTGTGTTTCATTTCTTAGGTTGAATCAAAGATTGTAGATGGGGCATGCAAGGATGATCAATGGATTCAAGAAATGAAGGAAGAACTAGATCAAATTGTGAAGAATGAGACATGGGAATTGGTTCCTATACCTAAAGATAAGAATATTATAGGAATTTAAAGGGTTTTCAGAAATAAGATGAATGAACAAGGTGAGGTTGTGAGAAATAAAGAAATATTAGTATGCAAAGGATATTTATAGTAAGAAGGTATAGACTATGAAGAGACATTTTCCCTTGCCAAAGTTGAAGTCATAAGAATGTTCTTGTCTTATGCAGAAAGTAAGAAGTTCAAAGTATATTAGATGGATGTAAAGTAAACATTTCTAAATGGAGAACTTGAAGAAGAAGTATACATTGAGTATCCTGAAGGATTTCCTTTGACAAAAGAAAAAGATATGGTATGTAGATTGAAGAAAGAATTTTATGGTCCAAAGAAAATAACTAGAACCTAGTATGTGAGATTGGAAAAGTATTTGGAAATGTTGGGATTTGTTAAAGGTACGACATATAGTAATTTATATTTGAAAGAAATTAAGAATGGATTGTTGAATATTGTGATATTTATGGATGACATAATCTATGGAGGTAATGATGAAGTGAAAAATTTGCTAATAAAATGAAGACTGAATTCGAGATGAGTATGATTGGTGAGATGAAATATTTCTTAGGTCTACAGATTATGAAGAATAATAATGGTATTTTACTATCATAGATGAAGTATTTGAAAAATTTGTTGAAAATATTTATTCTTGAAATTTGTAAGGCTATTGGTACACGTATGATAACTAGTCACAAGTTATCTAGAAAAAATGAGACACCTATAGTTGAGTAGAAGAAATATAGATCCATGATTGGAGGTTTATCATATTTGACTCACAGTAGAATAGATATAGAAAATACAATTGGTATAGTAGTAAGATTTCAAGAAGATCCTAGAGAAGCACATTATATAGTAGCAATGAGAATATTTAGATATTTGAAGGGTACATCTCATTTTAGACTGTGGTACAATAGATCAAGTTTAATTTGTGTCCATATATTGATGTAGTTTGGGTAAGAAGTATGGACAATAATTATAGAAGTGGTGAAGAAATTTTCCTTGGAGGAATATTGGTCTCTTGGCTAAGAAAGAAACAAGTTTGTATTTCATAGAGAACACTAGAAGAAAAATATGTAACAACAAAAAACATTTATAATTAGATCATGTGGATGAAGAGGATATTAGGACATTGGGATAGAGTTTTTAGAACTTGATATCATACATTGTGGTAAAAAAAAGTATAGTAACCATGTATACGAATCATGTCTTGCATTCTAAGACTAAGCATATATCCATTAAGTATCATGTTTTGAGAGACAAAGTTGCAACTTGAAAGAAATCAGACTAGAGTATGTGAATAGAAAAGAATAGATTAGAGATATTTTTATGAAGCCTTTTCCTAATGATACATTTGAGAATTTGGGAGGTATCTTGAGGTTATGCTCCCACCCACTTTTGAGTAGATGATGTAGAGAGTGCACCAGTCTAGTGGTACAAAGTACTATTGTTTATCTAGATAGAATGTTGATGCTTCTTGTATGGGGAGTATTTGTGTTTGGTAGAGTCATCAAGGACCCTTGGTAATTGGTATAGAATAGTATATTCGGAATGTTGAGCTTGTTGAAGAATTTAAATAGTTGATTAACACAATGGTGCATTTTCCATTGATGTCAACGGGGGAGAATTACACATGAAAAACATCTTTTCAAAGTATGTTGGAGATGTATGTATGAGGAAGAATTGTTCATGGATAGATTGATTAATTTATATAAATATGGGAGAAGTGTGAACAATTGATGTCAATCCATGTAAGAAGAAGAAAGCACAAACTACTAAGTGTCTCAATCACACAATTCTATGCAGTTCATTATCCTTAAAAAGCTTAAGTAAGTGTAATTGGTGAATATTTAATTACACTAACACCCCCCTTAAGTGCAACTTAGGGGAACAAACTTAAACTCACAATATGCAATGAATACATGAAATGTAATCTCTCATAAAGTAGAGAAAGAGAGAAAACCTCATGGGAAAAACCCTCCTCCAAAAAGAGAGATGCAAACAAGGTGGATGGATGGATGGAGTACTCAAGACCTCCCAAAAATTGCATACATCATGTATATACAAAGAATGACCCCCCCATAGGAAGGAAATAAGGAGACATGATATCCCCCCCTAATGAAGAAGTTCCAATCTAGATGAAGAGTATTTACAAGTAAAATATAATCCAATGCCTACAAGAAACATGACTCCCCTTAGGAAGAGATAAATACATCAAATGATGAAGAAGCCACTCGATGTAAAAAATGAAGAAGGAAGAAGAAGGTCTCCATGTATGCAACTCTAAATACTGAATAGGTGCCTCCAAGCTCAAAGATTTTGTCACACCATCAAGCTGGTGTATAAGATGTGAAAAAACAAGAGAACATGAAGAGTTGGGAAATCCAATCTCCAAATAAGGTGAAGAAATATCTCGAAGAGAAACCCCCTCATATGTATTAACCAAATCTACATTATGAGACTCATTTGAAAGAGCATCCAAGAATTAATCCCACACTACAAGATTTGAAGCAGAAAGATCATTTTGCTAAATAGTAGAACTCATGTTCAAAGAAGTAGGAAGTGGAGGAGTAGGAAGTTCAACACTTGTCTCAAGAACACAATGATTTAATTGTCCAATGTTCTCCTCACATGAAATATTCACCCTTGATAAAGGGTTAGGTACATCATAAATATCATTATCATTATCAATAAAATGTGCAAAAGAATACAAGTGTGATGTATGATCAATAACTCCCATAGCTATGACATCTCTAGTTTCCATGTCCCTAATATAGATATAATTAAGAGTGAACTCAAAAATTTTACCTTGTGCCCCATGAGTAATTTGGTAAATGGAAAGGAGATTAGTGGTCAAAGATGGTACACAAAGAATGTCATCAAATGTACCCTTTCCCATAGGAATAGAATCTTTCCCACAAACCTCCATGTATGTATTATTACCCATCAATATAGGTGAAGTACAAGGCTCAATATAAGAAAATACATCCATAGAAGATGCCATATGATGTGACACACCTGAATCAAGAATCCATTTACCTTGCTTAGGATGTGAGGAAGAAATGAGTGCTTGTCCTTTACATTTGGATGATGATGTCTATTGGATACAATTAAGTAATTGTGTATTGTCTTTGATGTTACACAAATGCCATATCAGTTATCAGATAGAGTCTATCGAGTTCTATCGGTTAGGAAAATAGTTTACAGAGTCTATCGAGCTCAGTCGGTCAGTAAAGCCTTTTGCAGTGTATACCGAGCGTTCCTGTATGTCACACGGTGAGTTAGTGTTAACCGAGTTCGCACGGTAAGCTAAGGAAAGCTTAGTTTTTACCGAGCTCACTCGGTAGTCGAAGACAGCTTTTACCGAGTCTAGTCAGTTTCCAAAGGAAGTGGCAGGTTTACCGAATTCCCCGGTAATTGTAGTTTTTACCGAGTTCTTCCGGTTAACACAGGAAGCAATTTTTTTTGTTCTGTATTGACCGAGCAGCGTCGGCCAGTGAAGAATTTTGTTTTGATTGTTAGTTCAAGCCGACTTTGGAATATGTTTTGTCAAGTTGGTTGGGCCGACCTGGTATTATGTATAGTATATAAAGAGGTGCTCAAGATGCAAAAAAGTGTGGAATAGAGAGTGTATACGGATAGTGCAAGGAAGTGCAAGGAAGAGACTTGTGTGTGCCTAAGCAGAGTTGAGCAGAGGGAAATCATGGAGCTGCAAAGATATATTTAATCAGTAAGGATCTTGTGGAGCTAAACTGAGATCTGTATTGAGCAAGATAAGTTGTATGTATTTTCAGATCATTCATTGTTACTTTCTAACCATTGTAACAATGATTCCAAAATCTCCTAACAGAGTTGGTTTAACAGCCATTCCATAAATCCTTTAACAGGGTGGCAATTCAGTTGAATTGTTCTAAAGACCTCTTACAAGGCCACTCCTAACAGGGTGATTAAATCCTCTAACAGGGTCACACCTAACAGTGTGTTTTGTAACCTTTAATAGGGTTGGCTCCTAACAGGGCTCACTTCAGAAGAGTGAAAATTGGTGACTAGTTGCTGGTGGTTTTTCCCATATTGGGTTTCCACGTAAATCTGGTGTCTACTGTGTTCATGATTACTTTCTTTTGCATGGTCACTTATTTTAGTAAGTGCTTAATAAATTAACTAAACATCTATCAAGTTTTAAGTAGTAATTTATGTGTTTACCGAGTAGCAGCAGCAACTAAGTTTAAGGCATCTTTGGGACTATTGAATTTGTTTTTGTGGTAACTGATTCACCCCTCCCCTCTCAGTTACCCCATCTTCATTTTCCAACAATTTATATCAGAGCTTTTAGTGCTTGCAGGAGGAGATTTCAAAGATCTAAGCCAAAGATCAAGATGTCTTACAAGAGGGAAATCCCAAGGCTTAACCGAAACAACTTCTCAGCATGGCAGGGATTAATGAGACTTCATCTAGCTTCCATTGGTGACACTGGTCTGAAATATCTTGATGAGGAATATGTAGAACCATCAGGTACATTATTAGTCAATGACATTGCTATAAAGAAGACTCATAACATTATGATGATTGATATTGCATCTGCCTTGAGTTATGAAGAGTTTGATGATGTTAAGGACTGCACTACTGCCTATGAAATGTGGGAAAGACTAAAAGAGATCCATGGTGGAGATGACAATGTTAGAAGAGCCAAAGCTGAAAGTCTGAGAGGACAGTTCGATCAGATGAAAATGAAAGAAGATGAAAACATTGCCAAATATGTTGAAAGAATTAAAGCATGTGTTAGTGCTATCAAAGCTTCTGGAGGAAGTATCAGTGAAGAGATAGTCATAAGCAAAGTTCTTAGAACTCTACTTCTAGTTTATGCCATCAGGGTATCAGCCATTCAAGAAATAAGGTGTGAGGCCAATCACAAGATAAACCTAGAGGCCATAGTTGGAAGATTGATAGCATTTGAACTAGATAATTTTGATAATTATGTTCCAGCTGCAAAGAACATTGAGTCTGCATTTGAAGCCAAGCTTTCACTCAAGGACAAAGGCAAGAAGAAGAAGGAATCTCAGTCAGAGAGTGGAGATCAATCAGATCAGAGTTCTAACAGCGACCTTGAAGTAATTGAAGCTCTACTTGCAAGGAAATATTCAAGAGGAAGAGGTAAATACAAAGGTAAAGTACCCCTAATCTGCTTTTCATGTGAAGAAGTCGGTCATATTGCTGCAAGGTGTCCAAACAAGAAAGATAAAGATGAAAAGAAAGATAATAAATGGAACAGTAAGAAAGATCTCAAATCATTTAAGGATAAAAGTAAGAAATCATGTTTTATGGCTAAAGATTCTAATGATTCTAATGATGAAGAAGAGGATGAGATTGTTTACATTGCTGTAAAAGATGAATCTGACAATGAAGAAATGGCACTCATCTCTCACATAAGTAAGAATGATACATGGATCATTGATAGTGGCTGCTCACATCATATGACTGGAGATAAAACAAAGTTTGATCAATTTGAAGAGTATGATGGTGGCAGTGTAAGATTTGGAAACAATGAACCTTGTTGCATCAAAGGAAAAGGAAGAATCACTCTAACCCAGGAACTTGTATGTGATAATGCTTATTGGGTAGAAGGCCTAAAGCACAATTTGTTGAGTGTGGCACAGTTACTCAACAATGGACTCAAAGTAGAATTCATCCAAGGCAAAGCAAGACTGCTGAACGGTAAAGGAAAGCTGATTGGATCTGGTACTCAAACTAAAGGTAACTTGTTCTATCTTGAACTTGGTGAAAATTCATGTTTTATTGCTCAAGTAGAAGAGAGTTGGTTATGGCATAAAAGGTTATGTCATGTGAATTTTGACAATTTGGTAAAGATAAGCAAACTCAAGAAAGTGAGAGGCATTCCTGATTTAAAGAAACCAGAGGTCGGTTTATGCAAGAATTGTCAAATTGGAAAGATGGGTAAGTCTAGTTTCAAAAGAAAAAATTATCAGTCTGAAGATTTATTAGAAATTATGCATACTGACTTATGTGGACCTATTGGAACTGAAAGCTATACTGGTGAAAAATATTTTATTCTTTTTGTTGATGATTATTCAAGAATGATGACCGTCATGTACCTAAGGAACAAATCAGAAGCATTTGAAAAGTTCAAATGGTATTTGGCAAGAGTAGAAAAAGAAACAGGAAAAAGATTGAAATGCCTAAGGTCAGACAGAGGTGGTGAATTTATTTCACATGAATTCAATAACTTTTGTATTGAAAGAGGAATCAAAAGACAGGTTTCAGCACCAGGTACTCCTGAAAAAAATGGCATAGCTGAAAGAAGGAACAGATCCATCATGGATTGTGCAAGAACCTTGATGATAGAAAAGAATGTTGCTATCAAATACTGGAAGGAGGCTATCAGTACAGTAGTTCATACCTTAAACTGAGTACAGTTGAAAAAAGACTCATTCAAAACTCCCTATGAATTATGGTATGGCTATAAACCCAATGTAAGTTATCTGAAAGTATTTGGAAGCAAATGTTATATCTTGAAAGAGTCTAGAAAAGGTAAATTTGATGTAAAAGGTGATGAAGGTATATTTCTTGGATACTCATGCAAGAGTAAAGCATATAGATGCTTGAACTTATCTACTCACAAAGTCATAGAAAGTATACATGTGAAAGTTGATGAGTTTGCAGAAAAGACTGAAGAAGAAAGCAGAAGAGAACCAGAAGATTACAAAAGATTCATCTTCAGTGAACCGGATATAATATCAACTGCATCTGAGAATCAGAAACCTTCTTCTACCGAGTCATCACTAACCGAGTTGCAGGAAACATCTACCGAGCCAACATCTACCAAGCCAACATCTACCGAGCCAACATCTACTGAGTCAGAGAATACCGAGTTAGAGATTACCAAGCCAGAGGTAACCGAGCATGTGCATACCGAGCCAATTGATACCGAGCCAGACCAAACCGAGCATGAAGGTGAAATGCAAGAAGATAATGACAAGATTCATCCAAAAGGAAAAGAACCTATTCTAGCCAAGTATGTCAGGAGACATCATTCAGCAGATCAGATCATTGAAAATAAATCTGAAGGAACCATCACAAGAAGTAAGTTGAAAGGTACTTGTTTACTTGCTGATTTTGAACCTAGAACTGTCAAAGATGCATTAGAAAATGATAATTGGATTGAAGCAATGAATGAAGAAATAGAGAAGATAGAGAAAAACAAGACATGGACTCTTGTACCCAGGCCTAAAGAAAAAAATGTAATCGGTACAAAGTGGGTTTTCAGAAATAAGTTGGATGAAAATGGTAAAGTATCAAGAAACAAAGCTAGATTAGTGTGCAAAGGATATTCTCAAGAGGAAGGCATAGATTATGGAGAAACTTTTGCTCCCGTTGCTAGATTGGAAGGTGTTAGAACCTTATTAGCATATGTTGCTTACAAAGGATTTAAAGTTTATCAGATGGATGTCAAGTCAACATTTTTAAATGGTATACTGGATGAAGAGGTCTACATTGAACAACCTGAAGGTTTTATAGATCCAGATAAAAAGAACATGGTTTGCAAATTGCACAAGGCACTGTATGGTCTGAAACAAGCCCCTAGAGCATGGTATGAAAGATTGCATAGCTATCTTATTCAAATTGGATTTCAAAGAAATAATGATAACAGTAGTTTGTATATCAAGGAAGGACTAGAAAATAAGATTGTCCTGGCAGAAATTTTTGTAGATGATACTGTTTTCACAGGGAATGATGATCTTTGCAAAGAATTTTTAGAACAAATGAGCAAGGAATTTGAAATGTCAATGTTCAGTGAAATCAAATTCTTTGTTGGACTTCAAATTCAGCAGAACAAGAATGGCATCTACATCACTCAAGCAAAATACATCAAAGAGATATTGAAAAAGTTTGGTATGGAAGACTGTAAACCAGTTGGAACTCCCATGTGTACTGGACTAAAACTTACCAAAGAAGATGATTCAAAGGAAATAGATCAGACATTGTACAGATCTATGATTAGAAAGTTGCAATATGTAGTTCATACTAGGCCAGATATTGCTCTTGCAGTTGGAATTGTGGCAAGATTTTCAGCCAAACCAAGAGAAAATCACATGATGGAAATCAAGAGGATAATGAGATATCTGAAAGGAACTGAAGATTATGGATTATGGTATAAATTTGGAGGAAACATAGACTTAAAAGTGTTTACTGATGCTGATTGGGCAGGAAACCTTGACGACAGAAAAAGCACAAGTGGAGGTGCATTCTTTCTTGGAAAGAGGTTGGTTTCTTGGACAAGCAAAAAGCAAAATTGTACATCTCAATCAACAGAAGAGGCAGAGTATGTTGCTGCAGCAGTAAACTGTTCTAATATTGTTTGGTTCAAGCAATTGCTACAAGGAATGAAGATGGAAATCAAGGAACCAGTTGTCATGTTTTGTGATAATACAAGTACAATCAACATATCTAAGAATCCAGTAATGCATTCTAAGACTAAGCACATTGCAATCAAGTATCACTTTGTCAGAGAATTGGTGCAGGACAAGGAAATCAGATTGGAATATGTCCATACAAAGGAACAAATTGCTGACATATTCACAAAGCCTTTACCTAAGGATGCATTTTTGTATCTCAGAGGTAAGTTAGGGGTCATTCCCCTATCTGAAGTTCACTAAAAATAAGTTTTAGTGATGCATCAGCTCTTACAAAATTGAAAAATCATCAGTTGATGCAGCAAATCAAGGAAATATTGCATATGAATCAGTACTAAAGGTACAATGAAATTCATTGAAATTGGATTGTCTTTGGCATGTGTTGTCAAAGAGGGAGAGTTTTACTTTCATATCTTTCCGAAATTTGATTATGTAATTCCTTCACAGAGGGAGATTACTGTAAGAGGGAGAGTTCTCTATCTTAGAGGGAGAATTGTTAATTGTGTTGTGTTGCTATAGACTTGCTTTCAAATTTCATTTCTGTTATGACATGTTGTGTTGCCATCAATGGCAAAGAGGGAGATTGTTGGATACAATTAAGTAATTGTGTATTGTCTTTGATGTTACACAAATTCCATATCAGTTATCAGACAGAGTCTACCGAGTTCTGTCAGTCAGGAAAATAGTTTAGAGAGTCTACCGAGCTCAGTCGGTCAGTAAAGCCTTTTGCAGTGTATACCGAGCGTTCCTGTATGTCACACGGTGAGTTAGTGTTAACCGAGTTCGCACAGTAAGCTAAGGAAAGATTAGTTTTCACTGAGCTCACTTGGTAGTCGAAGACAACTTTTACCGAGTCTAGTCGATTTCCAAAGGAAGTGGCAGGTTTACCGAATTCCTCAGTAATTTGTAGTTTTTACCGAGTTCTGCCGGTTAACACAGGAAGCAATTTTTTTTTGTTCTGTATTGACCGAGTAGCGTCGGCCAGTGAAGAATTTTGTTTTGATTGTTAGTTCAAGCTGACTTTGGAATATGTTTTGTCAAGTTGGTTGGGCCGACCTGGTATTATGTATAGTATATAAAGAGGTGCTCAAGATGTGAAAAAGTGTGGAATAGAGAGTGTATACGGATAGTGCAAGGAAGTGCAAGGAAGAGACTTGTGTGTGCCTAAGCAGAGTTGAGTAGAGGGAAATCTTGGAGCTGCAAAGATATATTTAATCAGTAAGGATCTTGTGGAGCTAAACTGAGATCTGTATTCAGCAAGATAAGTTGCATGTATTTTTAGATCATTCATTGTTGCTTTCTAACCATTGTAACAGTGATTCCAAAATCTCCTAACATAGTTGGTTTAACAGCCATTCCATAAATCCTTTAACAGGGTGGCAATTCAGTTGAATTGTTCTAAAGACCTCTTACAAGGCCACTCCTAATAGGGTGATTAAATCCTCTAACAGGGTCACACCTAACAGTGTGTTTTGTAACCTTTAACAGGGTTGGCTCCTAACAGGGCTCACTTCAGAAGAGTGAAAATTGGTGACTAGTTGCTGGTGGTTTTTCCCATATTGGGTTTCCACGTAAATCTGATGTCTACTGTGTTCATGATTACTTTCTTTTGCATGGTCGCTTATTTCAGTAAATGCTTAATAAATTAACTAAACATCTATCAAGTTTTAAGCAGTAATTTATGTGTTTACCGAGTAGCAACAACAACTAAGTTTAAGGCATCTTTGGGACTGTTGAATTTGTTTTTGTGGTAACTGATTCACCCCTCCCCTCTCAGTTACCCCATCTTCATTTTCCAACAGATGTCGATGTAGAAGCTACCTAATATTAAGAAGGAGAAGACACTAATGATTATAACTAGATATTGTTCTTTTCAAGAATGTGAGTGATCTCATCAATCTTCTTATGGAAACATTTATGCTCATCATGTCCTAACTTTTTGAAATAAGCACATTTATCTCTCTTTCTTCTAGATGTTTCCTCTCTTGAAGATGACTTGGATTCAATATTATGTTGTCATGTTTCTTAGGATCCTTGTGTTGTTTGTTTCCCTTTCCTTTGAGAGCCTTTGGAGAGGAGTCATTTGCAACCAACACTTGATACTTGGAAGGCTTCAATTGACCCATGTGTGCTAACTTTTCTTGTTCCCTTGTGAGATGATTTACAAATTCATCAAGAGAAGGTATTTTTTATGCACTGCCAAGAGCATCCATAGTAGCATAGAATGTGGAAACAAAGATTGAATATTTAGGACCTAGCTTGGAAAGAATAGATGATATCAATTGCTCATCAACTTTATTAATACCACATTAGATATCTCCAATCTAATGGAATTGAACTTAGAGAAAAAGTCTTGAATATTGTCAAAATCACATGGAATTATACCTATAAGCTCATTCTCCAATTTGAATTTTCTTATTCTATTAGATTTACCAAAGATTCCTTCCAATGTTGTCCAAGCATCATGAGGATGTGTGCAGGATGTAATATGATATAGCATATCATGAGAGATGATAGATCTGAGAGAGCCAAGTGCTTTATCCCATCTATCAAACCATTTCTTTCTTTCTGCAACACCTGTAGCTATCTCTAGGTTCTATCCAAGAATCATTCTAAGCAAAATTCAATACTCATCAACTAAGAAACTATTTGTTTCCATTCATGATAGTTATAGGGAGTTAACTTCCACAAGAGATTGTTAAGACAATTGCATGAAGATGCAACAATGCTATTATTGATAATGAATTTGATTGACATCCAATTGATTAATTTAAAATGTACATAATAGGCCTCCTTATATAGGAGAGGTGATAAGAGACAATGATAAGGAGAAGATAAGATATCACCCACACAATGTGGAATCACATGTCCACCAAAGGTGGATCATCATCCATTATGCAATGAAGTATGTGCAATGATGAGGATGATAATGTGATAAGTGCACTAAAGGTGGAATGAGATAACAACTATGACTACCTAGAGTGGAATTCTCCTACACCATGTGTTTGATTGAGGTGCAAACTCCTAAGTGTCTCAATCATAAACTACTATGCAATGCATTATCCTAAGTAAGCTTAAGTAAGTGTAATTAGTGAATATTTAATTACACCAAAAATTGGTTTTGTGCATTGACATTAAATTATGTTTTAGACAAAACTCCATGATGACAAAAAAACAATTTGTGATTTAGATACTTAAAGATAAAATTGATGAACCACTATCATCTCCAATCCTTGAATGTGAGATGTTAGTACCAATGATTGGTGAAGGTACTTCTGATATAAGAGTTAAAATTTTCCTCTCCTCATCAACCAATAGTTAATTTTTCCCTCCTAGCTATTTAATAATAATTGCCAAATTATTCTCATTAATATCAAAGATGCTATTAAGATAGAAAAATCATTTTCTTTTGAAGGAACATCCATCTTTGCATTTATTTTTAATAGAACAATGACAATGTATTTAGGTTTACACTTTTTCACATGGTCCATTTTAGTTAATAACAAAGATAATATTAAGATAGAAAAATTATTTTCTTCTGAAGGAACATCCACCTTTGCATTTATTTTTAATATAAAATTGGCAATGTGTTCAGGCATAATACACATAATCAGTTCAAGAGGACTCTTGTTTTTATCCATACAAATTCACATCAGATGTCTTACCACACCATCAATATTACCATGTACCTCATCTATAGGTGGTGCTAATGGTAGAGGATTCATGTTCTGTAGACAATTCAAGTACCATGACAAAGGTTAACCTCACTAGCCAAACCCAATACACAACCAATATTAAAAGGATGGCTTAAACTATGTAAAAGATAACCATATCTAAAATAAATTGAATATGTATATAGTTGATGTGTGAATGCAGTGCAATAATCAACCTGTCATTGACTTATACACCATATTGCTTACACAGGTTAGATAGTTTTTGAAAAAATTCTTTAACTTCTCAAGAAGGGACACCTCAAGAAAAGTTTACCAATGACCAATGTGAAATTTTGGTGCCCTTAAATATCATCTACAACACCAAATAGTAAACCAAATCATAAATGAGTTACAAATAATAGAGCTCACTTACATGGGAAAAGCCACAAATCAATACTAGAATCTAAATATTTTGTCATTTCAATTTACATTAGAAAATACTTATAAAAAACACATTAAGAATAGGAAAAAGAGAAATGTATCTTTTGGTGGTATATGCATAAACCCTAGGCCAAGATGGTTTAAAAAAATATATATTTCTTATATGAAGTAGCATATGTCCTCTCTATCCATTCTGACTACCTATAATTATGCAATTATGATTGCTAAGAATATATTGCATTTTTTCCTAGGTTTCCCATAAAATAATCATACAAGTTAGTAGTAATCAAATGATAGTGTCATAGGAAAAATTTGAGAATAGCTTTAAAAGAATTGGTTGTGGGAAGGTAAAATGTTAATTGTACATGAACAATCTAATTCTCACTCACAAATATAGTTTTACCCAGCTTCTTGTTAGGCAGGTTAATTTATATGATTTTAATTTACTTCAAATATGTTAGTATGTACTCTCATTGTTCCCAAATCTGCGTCCTCATCCCTAAACTAGTCTCTACATCCCTGCATTCCTGACTTACATTCAATTAGGAATCCAAATATTGAATAAGATTGAAAAGAATTCTAAGAACATCTAGTAATAGTAAATATATATTGACAAACTAAATATGATCGAGACAACAAAAATGGAGTGTAATATCTTAATACTCAATTTAAAATTTTTAAATCGATGAAAAGGGGAACAAAAAAGTGCAGTATAATAATCAAGGAGGAAAACAAAATGAAGAAGGTGCACTTAAAATAGAAAGTAAGAAATAATAAATATAAAATCCTCGCACATATGAATAAAATTTTAATGCTTTTGAAAATGATTTATATATTATTAATAAAAGAGTGACTAAGACACTAGTCTCTAGATGTCAATGTTGTTATTATTATTATTAATTCTAGATGAAGTATAGAGACTGATAAACCTACGATTGGAAGATTGATTTTCTACTTTAACTTACATCTTTATAGTCAAATAAAATGTTGCCTTCCAAGGATTAGGACAATTATACACATGCCAATAGTAAAAGTAAACAAATTACATTAATTTCTAATTCAAAATTATGTCAAAGATCTCTAAATAATGGTTGAATGAAATGTATTGTTCATTTCCAAGTGAATATGGTGTAATAATCAACCTGTCATTGAAATCTTGTAAAAGCACACATTCTTATATATTAGTTCTCATATTCAATTTCATTTTGGATAGAAAGCATGTAGTTTCCAACTAACATTACAAATGTTCCTTGCATCACCTCTTTCAACCATGTATATATCTTAAACTCTAGACAACATTTGATCATATTAAGTGAAATTTCAATAGTGACTGTGCAGACATGATAATAGGTATGTACATAGATGTCCTAGAAGATATGAGAGAATGTATGTGAAGTTGCAATCAGTGTGAAATCCAAATCCAACCTGAAGAGTTACAAATACTTGTTGCAGTCATTGCATAGACAAGTTATTTCTGAGACAAGATTACATTCTGATTAAAATCTATGCAAATTATGGGCTAAGAATTTTTTTTAGATGACCAAATTACATTGTCCATGAATCATTAGATAAGCTCAATGGTTATTAATTGTATAAAAGATAACCAAAAATTTCCTAGATTGGATTAGTTAATATTGTTGATTGATTGTTTCCACCTACCATATGTATATTTTGTATGAATAGAACCCACAAAAATAGAATTCATCGCTTCATACATGCAACTAACTAAATTTAAAAATGTGTTCAAGACTTACCAATCTTCATTGTTTATAGTATTGATGAAGTTCATATATGTTTTGAAAATAAGTCACAATGTTTTTTGTAACAATTGAAAATGTGGCTAGAACTACAAAAATTGCACCTCCTCCCATGGAAAGCCCATGAATAATTGCAACCTGATATAAACCAAAATGGAATATTCTTTATAAAATATATAGAAACAAAAAATGTGATAGTAAGACTTTTTGTATGATAATTGAAAAGTTTTGAAGTACAAAATGTTGAAAATGTTGTTGAGATCTAATATGAGTCATTTGGATGAATGCACACACTTTTAATACATTAACATAAAAAATATTCATGCAAATATTTTATTTTAAATAACTGTGCAGTATTCTTCTTCCAAGAGTGTAATACAAGACATTGTTACTAAGCTCCTTAATACAATTGATTGAAAGTGAGAATTGCATTTGTAGTGCTTATTAGTTAGTTTGCTAGCTCTCACAAGCATCAAAATATTAAAATTTTGTGCTCGGAAAAAAAAGATATTTCTCAATATAAATAAAAAATTTACTTGAGTTTTATTGTATGTATGAAGATGGTATAGAAGCCAATACATTCTATAGATAACCTCAATCCAAGATTCATCTACATAAGACTATTTTTAGATAGAACTTCTCTCTCTTTCATATTCATCATAGAAAATGACTGACTAATGTAGCATCTTCATATTTTAGATTCATTTGAAATGATAACTGATTACTCTACTCCTCTCCCTCTGAAAACTTATATCCCACAAATAAAAAACAAATCTTTGAGAGATTAGAAAGAGATGAATACATGAGTTCATATTTATATACAATTTCACACCCACTACACAAAGTGGGACTTGAAAGACATGGTTGCTAGCCCAAAAATATTTAGTAAACAAGTTGTGAACAAAAGTTCTCGTAGAGTCATATTTGTATCTAGTGAAAGTAAGCTTCTCTCAAGAGGAAATCTCTCAGTGTCATCAACCCACCCAAGGAGGGGAAAAATGAAAAATCTTAAAATTTTGATCATGTAGTATGATTAGGAAGAGTTTTTCCCTTAATCCTCATGCAGGAAAGTCCTTTGTCTAATTCAATCTCATTTATTTATAAAATTATAGGCATGTATGACTTTTGTAGGTTCTTTGGCCTTCTAAGAGTACAAAATACTCTCTCTCTAACAAACACTGATATCCTAATGCTAGAATGCACTTTTCCAGAGCTTAGTATAGTCATAAGCAATCAGGGCTTGTAAATGTGAGGATAACCATAAGAAAAAAGTAACATTTAGAGTGAGAATATTTGATGACTGATTTCATTATAGGAACACTTAAACCTAATATAAAATAATTTCGATGATTGAGAAAAGAGATCTATGTTTGAAAGAAAAAATAAAATGGACACGTCCTTCCCTCATAAAACATTTTCGAGTCTCCATTGGTAGAAAATGCTTGCCCAATTCCCTGTAGGAAGGCTCGTGTAAGCATGTGTTGAACATGATTTTATGTTTTAACAAAAATATTGCAAGTTCTGAATTCAATTCTATAATGAATTCAAATTTGTATTATAGGTGGTGAATTCAATGCTATAATGAATCCTAGAGAAAAATAGTGGAGAATCACCAAAGAATCTCAATAACAATTGATTTTAATGATTGGGTTAATAGAAACAATATGCAAGAAATCAATGATGAGAAGGAGACATACCCATGAACAATAAAAGGCAACAATTCAGCCATATTTTTGAAAAATTATATAGATTTTTCCTTAGAGGGAGATGGGAAAACTTTTAATATAATGTCTCAGCCCATATCCTCCCCCATTCTAGTTCAAACTGTTGGAAATATTATGACAAGCTAAGTTACTAAGAGGGGAGGGGTAAATTAGTAACTTATAAAACTTTATCCTTGATTAGCAATTAATCCTTATGTATATTTTGATCTAATTGCATGCATGAGAAACTAAAAACATGAAAGCATACACACCACTTTAACACAAAAAACTTGGTGACCCAAAAACCTTCCAAATAAAAAGTAAAACAAGGGTGGGGATGATACCCACAAGCTTTAGTACTATAGTATAAAGTTGGCCTAGTAAGGCTTACAATTATCACTTCTAATGATCCACCCTATTAGGATCAATAAGGACTACTAGGTCCACCTTGCAAAAGGATTTACAAACATACAATGAAGTATGCACTCGTTAAAGAGATTTACATAAGACTGTTAGGTCTACCTTGTTAAAGGATTTGACTGATCCACCTATTAGGATGAAGTAGTAGTTGATCTCTAATCTATAACTTGGTTTTCTAAATCAAATTCCTTTGAGTGTACAAATCACTTTTTTGTGATAGATGAATCTTTGTTGTTGCTTATATTGTTGTAGCCTTTGTAATTCACTCTTATGCTCTTCTCTAATTTTTCTTACATATATTTAGATGTGATACAATAAATTACATATTTATCAACCCAATTACATAATTACAAAGTCAACCACAATACAAGTTCACACAAATATTACAAAGTCAAGCTCTGAAGATTGACTCGGTGAGGTTCTGATACTTGGCATCCATTGTCAATGCTCAATATCATCATGCACTTGGTAGACATAGAAGCTCGATCCATACTAATCACTTCCAATTAGTATTAAAACTTGGTCTACACTAGTTACTCAATGAATACTATGAAACTCAGCATATAAATTGAATCACTTGATTCAAACTGCATAGCTTGGTCAATGCTATCACCTCAAGCTTGGTATAAACTAAGTCACTTGGTTAACACTGAGTAGCTTGGTTAACACTAGACTCATATCACATTAATTATGAACTCACTAAGCACTACACAACTTGGTTTGCACTAGTAAACTTGACATATATTGAGATGCTCGATTTACACTGCTGATCATCATCTTAGTAGTAACTGCTCGGTGCAAACTAAAATTTTTCCAAAGGACTTGATAGCAACTATAGAACTCGGTAAGGACTGAAATGCTTGGTTAATACTATTAACTATACAATATGCTTGGTATAAGCTTACAATATGAATAAGTGTATGTCACTAATGACAAACATGATTGGAATGTCAACAATCTCCCTCTTTGGCATTAGTAACAAAAACACTTATCAATCAAAACTGAATTCAAGAATGTTCAACATCTTTATTCATCACATTATGTCTCAAACTTGGTAGAGTATAGTGTTTTTGAGATTTTTCAAAATTGGTTATGTAAAGGATACATTTTTGTACATGGTAATGCTCCCCCATATATACTATATAGTATACTATACATATAATATACATTTTCTCTACAATCTACAATTTTCTTTCAATTTTATCTTCTTTTCTCTTTTTACATCTTATCCAATCTTATCCCCTTTTATATCTTCTTATATCTTCTCCCCCTTTTTGACATTAATGCCAAAGATTTATGATATATGTACTTACATAGTAATGCCAAAATGAGACAAGAAATCTGAATGTACCTTTAGGATGAGTGCCAAAGTCTTGTCCCAATTCTCTTGCAAGACCTTGCATGTGTGCAATGCAATCTGCTGATAATTCAATCATGTGGTCTGCAATGGAGAAATTATTGTCATGGAAGAGCATTTTTTAATGTGTAATATGCTTCTATAGTGCATCCATGTTAGGGAGAATCATATTCTGAATGTCTATCAAAGTTGATCTGATTCTTGCTTCTTCTCTGAGAAGTTCTACCTACATATATATTAGAAATCTAATCCTATTGAAGTGAGTAGAGCTAGAACTCAGGTCAAATTGCAACTGCTGCGCACTTGCCTTTAGATCTTCATCAATTTTTGACAATTTATCTCTTATTTCTTTTGTGAAAATTGATGTATCACATAATTTATCAAAAAGTAAAGATACATTAATGCAAGAGGTTTCTAGAGAGCCTACAATATAGATAGCTCTACTTGATGAATGAAAATTTGTTGACCAATAAGTTCTACAACTTTTTTCTCAAACTTTTTTCTTAGCTTTCTGCAATAATTTATCCTATCCATCCAAATCTTCATTATATTTCTAGACTACCTCTATCAACTGATACAAAATTGGTTGAGAAGTATCAACCTCTATACCTAGAGCCTCTGTTAGAATGTTCTTGGCATCTTCAATGATCTTAAACTCTTTGTTTCTTTCTTCTCTTAGCCTTTTTTGCTTGGCTTTCTTTGGAAGAAGTTCAACAAAAATTTGCATCTGATTAGGATTTAAATTTGAGATGTCCCATTTAGGAATGATAATCTCTTCATCAAGATCTATATCTTCCTCCTTTTATTTGCTTGTACCCAAAAATTTTGTGCTTGGTTGAGGCTTGGTCTCAACTATCCTTGTACTTATTACTTGCATAATATGAATGGAAACAATAGTTGAAATAGTAGGACTCGCTGCAAAAATGGATAGTGCACTTATTGAAATGTTGGTGGTAGGAATACTTGTTCTAGCCAAAATTGACGTAGAGGTTAGAACTTGTATCTTGGTAGATGAAGTTCTTGGCACTTTAGTCAATAATGTGTTGAGATGGATTGGGGCAAAGATTGATTGAGTGCTTATGCTTGTAATTTTGGTCACAATCAATCCTACTAAGGCTATCTCTGGGCTTGATGTTATCAATATTTTTCTGGGAGAATGAGGAAGTGAGGCTATGATGATTGCAACAATCTTAACTGGGCCAGTCTCCTTAGTATCTTGTGCATCTTCCTCAGTAGCCTCCTACTCTTGTTCCTCTTCATCATGTATATTATAAAAATGAGTTACCTCTTTGTCATCTTTTTCTTCATCTTTCTCCTCTTGATCATCATCATCCTTATCACTTACAAGAAAATTACTTGGTTTGTGAAGATGATAGACATTCTTCCATGTGCTTGTAGCATTCTTCACAACATGCTCAATGTCTTTCAATATAATAAGATATGTATTGAATATTAAGGTTAACTATTCTTCATTTTTTCTTCAAAGATTCTTTTACCTCCTTCTCATTCAAATTTTGCATAAGTTTCCTTAAGGTCTATTAATATATATCTTTTTTAGTTTGCATTGCATGCTCTCATCTTGGCTTTGTTTTGTTCATCAATGCATCTGGAATCTATTGAGTAAGCTAATTAGGTGAATACTTTCACTTACCCATCTTGGATATCAATATATCTTCAATTTGCTTCCTCTTCTTGGTCTCATATTTTAATGCTTTGAAGTTTTTTATTCAAGAACCTAATTCCAATTCTTTTATTCTTTCTTTAGAAGTGGGTGGAGACCTCTTGAAAATTATGTCCCCTCCTTCTGTATCTACTTTCTTTCTAGAGGATCTCCTTGTGAACATGGCAGTGGATGTCTTGGCAAGCTTGGTAATGATTACCTTACCCTTTTTCTTTAGTGGCTCCTCTTCCTCTAATTTTTCTTCATTCTCTACTTCTTCATCCTCACCATTTTCTTCAGTTCACAAAAGAGTAGAACTAGATTTTAGTTTAGCAATCCTCTTCTTACCCTTGTTAACTGCCTTAGGGAGCTTGATCTCTAGTTCTATCCTAGTCTTTTCCTCATCACAGGTGCCAAAGTAAGTAGCCTTAGGATCCACTAGGTCATTCATTAATGCTTCAATTATGTCTTTTATTTCATCAATATTTACCTCATATCCTAGAGGTTTTACCCATGCAGTTCTTGGCCTTACTACCTGAATATACACCTTTTCACCATCCACCATAAAACAAACATCATCTTTATAATCCTCAACTAGTTTCCTAGGGATTCAAAATCTGTTATTCATTTTCTCCGTAAATGCATCAAAGTTGTTGTCCATGATACTAGTATAATTCTCTCCCATTTCAACAATGTATTCATTAATCTAATAAAGGACTAGCACATCTTTTCTCCAAACAATAGTACCTTTTGATAGGAAGAATTTTTGAACATAGAAAAATAAACATGTCAAGAGTAAGCCAAACTTACATGGATTATTCTTTGAAGTCCTAATGCTCTCCATATTTTTGTTGAACTGGTTCAATAGTAACTCAGCAAGGTCAAGAGAAAGGTTATTCTTGACTACCTTGTAAGCCAAGTCCACAGCTTCACATGGCACATTGTTCAACCTACTAGAGCTATATATCTTCTGTATGATGATGTGAATGCCAAACTTTAGTTCCATATTAGTCGCACTGCTTATTTTCATTCCCCTTCCATCCCACTTGGCTAGGGTTTTCTTTTCCAATTCAACTTGACTTAGGGTTTTGGTCATTTTGGCTTTTGATAACATGGGGAGACTAGTGATGTTGTGGATCATCTTCTTTGTAATCAAAATTAGTTGTTCCAACCACAACTGACTGTTATGCACATGACTAAGGATGTATCTTATCCACTTAATTTGAAATTATTATGGCATATGTGGAATATGTGTTAAGCCTTTAGCTTCTAGATTTTGGTGTTCAAGTTTCAACATGCCATTAACACATAGTTTCTCTAGGGTTTCATCCATTTCCAAAGTACCAATATCTTGTATTGTACATTTGAAATGAGAATGAATGTCATTAATCAATAGTACCTTAGGAGGGATTTCATCATTCTTTCAATGGTTTCTCTTTCAATGTTTAGATCATTCTACAATCTTTCATTCTTTGATCATCATTTGCATTGGTGAGCTAATCAATGAAGTCTATTTTTTGAAGGGATAGGTGTTGAATTTCCTTGTTCTTTCCTTCTATCTCTTCTATTATCTTTTTTTTCTCTTCTATGACTTCACACAATTTTACTGACTGAATTTCTTGCTTTCTTCTTAGTTTTCTTACTTCTTCTTTAAGAGAACTATCCTTTTCCAATAGTTCTTTAATTGCTTCACTAGCTTCATCTAAATTGCTTGAATGAATGTCTTCAATTCTTTCTTCAATGTAAACTGAATGATTCATTTGGATTGCATGATCTTTTCTTCTTTTTAGGGATTGAGAGAGTTGCTCTTTTGCTTTCTTGAGTTGTCCAATAGCCAATTCTAAATCTAGCTTCTCATTGTCAATAGCCTTGCCAAGTATAAATACCTCCATTACCTTTGATCTTTTCTCAAGTTGTTAAACTTTTCGCTGAGAACCACAAAGCTCTGATACCAATTATTGGAAATATTATGATAAGCTAAGTTACTAAGAGGGGAGGGGTGAATCAATAACTTATAAAACTTTATCCTTGATTAGCAATTAATCCTTATGTATATTTTGATCTAATTGCATGCATGAGAAACTAAAAAAATGAAAGGATACACAACACTTTAACACAAAAAATTTGGTGACCCATAAACCTTCTAAATAGAAAGTAAAACTAGGGTGGGGATGACACAGACAAGATTTAGTACTGCAATATAAGGTTGTCTTGTTAAGGCTTAAAATGATCACTTCTGATGATCTACCCTATTAGGATAAATAAGGACTACTAGGTCTACCTTGCAAAAGAATTTACAAACATACAATGAAGTATGCACTTGGTAAAGAGATTTACATAAGACTATTAAGTATACCTTGTTAAAGGATTTAACTGATCCACCTGTTAGGATGAAGTAATAGCTGATCTATGATTTGTAACTTGGTTTTTTGAATCAAATTCCTCTAAGTGTATAAATAACCTTTTTGTGATAGATGAATCTTTGCCACTCCTTATAATAATGTAGCCTTGTAATTCACTCTTTTGTTATTCTCTAATTTTTCTTACATATATTTGGATGTGATATAATACATTACATATATCAATCCAAGTACATAATTACAAAGTTGGCCACAATACAAGTTTACACAAATATTACAAAGTTGACCAAAGTGTAGAAACTCGAGTTCTAAAGACTAACTTGGTGAGGTTCTGATACTCAACATCCACTATCAATGCTCAACATCATCATGCACTCCGTAGATGTAGAAGCTCGATCCATACTAATCACTTCCAAGTAGTCTTGAAACTCAGTCTACACTAATGACTCGGTGAATACCGTGAAACTTGACATATAAATTGAATCACTTGATTGACACTGCATAGCTCAGTCGATGCTATCACCTTTAGCTCAGTATAAACTGAGTCTCTTGGTTAACACTGAGTAGCTCAATTAACACTAGAATTGCATCACATTTACTAGGAACTTGGAAAGCACTGCACAACTTGACATACATTGAGATGCTTAGTTTACACTATTGATCATCACCTTAGTAGTAATTGCTCAGTGCAAACTAAAATCTTTCCAAAGGACTTAGTAGCAACTATAGAACTTAGTAACAACTGAAATGCTTGGCTAACACTATTAATTGTATAATATGCTTAGTATAGGCTTACAATCTGAATAAGTCTATGTCAGTAATAACAAAAATGACTAGAATATCAACACAAACCACCTTTCAATTCAGCTGAACATCACTGAGGATTCACTCCAAAAACAAAGTTCTTTTACATTTAAAAAAATGTGGGTGAGGGATGAAAACCTAATGAATAAAATAGAACAAAAATGTTCATATGTCATTTTGCATGATGTTTAATGATAGGAATCCTTTTGAATTCCTCTCTTGAAAAGCTAATCTAGGATCATCTCCAAGGTTCTGAGTGATCTTGTGACCTACTAAAATCTTCTCTGTTTAAGATAATTGTGTTTGTTCATATGGAGGTCTTTTCTGGTTTTTACCAATTTTGGATAAGATGTTCAATTTGCTTGCTATTTCAAAAGTAACCACAAAAGAGATATATTTTTTTCTATTTTATGTTTTTATAATAAATGTAATTTAATAACGTATTTATATGAATTCCTAATTTAACTAAGTGGTAGCAAAGAAAATAGTGAAGATAAGGTAATAAGAGATAAAATAAAATAACATGAAAGAAAGATTCCTAACAGACATTAACCATGGTAACAACACATTTGCGAGTTAAATCATTGAAAAAATTGGGTATGAAACCAATGAAAATAGGAGTAGCACATCCTCAAATCCACCGATGTAATTGTCAATGGGAACTTAGTAAAATCAAAAAGATGTTTCACTTCTCATCAAATCCTAAGACCATAGAAAGTGCGCTCATGTGAGACAAGTTGCTATGTAGGAACAATAAGGTGGTCTCTTCTCCAACTCAGAATGTCAGCAGAATTCATCAACATATGAAAAACACCAGAACTAAAAGATTTCACAATCAAATCAATACAATAAAACCATTGGCTCCATTATTATTATGAACAAGAATTCACAAAAATAACACACTCCAACAAGAATAACCACACTTAAAATGAGAGAATCATTGGCATATATTATTGCATCAAAATAATAGCCCAGAATACATGTTACATTCCTAAATTTATAAGAAATCATCTCCTCAATTTGTGTTAAGACTGAGAGATCTCTTAATTCAAACATACAATTCTAAACTAATAAAATCGATCTAATTATATACAGACTAACTCTCTAAATGGTGTTAAGTAGGATTCCACCCTTTTTTTATTTAAATTAATGGGTGCATGAGCATTTACATGACTTAAAAACAATGCAAGAAGAAGTAGATAAGAATAAAGTGTTGGAATATTCAAATATGGAAAGAATACTTATCAGAGGGGGGGTGGGGGGGTGTGAATCAGAAGTATCACACTTTAACCAATAATTTTTTTTTTTTTTAAACTGAAAGTAAATTGAATGCATGTAAATACATCAAGTAAACATGAAACTAAGACATGCATCAACAACTCATAACACTAGAATTTGGTAACCCAGAAACCCTCCAGGAATTAGAAGGTAATACTAGGGTGGGGATAATACCCACAAAAATTGCTGTAGCAATATTGTTCAACCACTTCTGATGGTCTGCCATGTTAAAGGCCTGCCCTGTTGAAGGCTTTGCACTGTATTAATAGTGACTTGGTTAGAGGCTTTACAAACACTTTACATGAAGTGTCACCCTGTTAAAGGATTTAATCACCTAATTAAAGGATCTATGAAGTAGCTGTTAAGCTAACCTATCACCATAGGATTTTCATTCTAATACAATTGCTAGAAAGTATTAGCTATAATGAACCTGATAGATTACAATCCTTGATTGCTGAATGCAGGCACATGTTTCGCTTTCTTTGATCTCGATCCTTTTGTGACCTAATAACCCTTGCTTCTGAAAATAGATTTCCTTGTGCACCCTTATATGTCCACTCTTCTATTTACAATGAAATTTTGTCTTCCTTATAAAGACATTTGAGAATTTAGGGTTAGGTATGGATCTACGATCCATATTCAATCTTTATTTTCCGTTTATTATTTGCACTTCTTCTATTGGTTGCATGCCTTCATCATTTTTCTTATTGGCTGCATGTAGATTGCATAGGAAAAATAAAAGATTTGATCTTATCATTAAATCCTTCGAGATTTACCTTATGTTGGCTACAAAAACTATTTGCATCATAGTTTGTACAATTACAAACTCTTATGCTGATATTCTGAGTTACTCGGCTCCTGAAGTATTGCTGATACTCGACACATGTTGTTTCCTGGATAGCCCAACACCTAAACAAAATTGTATCACTCGACACCTTATGTTACTTGGCACTTGTTAACACTCGGCACCTTATGTTACTCGGCACTTGTTAACACTCAACACCTTATGTTACTCGACACTTATTAACACTCGGCACCTTATGTTACTTGACACTTGTTAACACTCGACAACTTATGTTACTCGGCACTTACACTTCACTCGGTATCTTATCTTCACTCGGTATCTGAAAACTACTCGGCACATGAAGATCACTCGGCACCTGAAGTCTTTCCTAACTTGGCATTTATTGTGGGTCAGCATGCATGGTGTACTTAGCTCTAATATAAAAAGTAGGTAAGTGTATTGGTACTCAAGTGTCAAAAACCATTATGAAGTTAACAATCTCCCCCTTTGACATGAGTGACGAAAACACTTAACTAACCTTATGAGTACATTTACTAATCTAATTGGTATATACAAAGTTTAAAGAAAACTTGATCAAAATTTGTAACTTACAATATACACCTCAAAAATTTTGTAACTCCCCCTAAGTTGACTATGCCTTATCTATATATCAAGTTCCTCCTTTGTATCTTTTCTCCCCCATTAATTCATCTCATAATATTTGTATCTCCCCCTATTATGTCTCTTTTCTCCCCCTTTTTTGACACTTATGTCAAAGAATGTTTAAGGGTTAAGACCATATTTAGCCAAAAATGTGCTGTTTACTTCCATAATCATCCTAAGAGCTGCATCCCAATTATTCAAAGAAATTTTCAGTGACTTATACTAGATGGAAATCTCAGCAGCAAGATGAATAAGTCCTTCTAAAGTAGAAAGATTTGGGTCTTTCTTGAGAACAGTTTCAACATATACTTTCTCTTTATGGAGTAATTCTAAATGTGGGGTAATGGAGGACTGGAGCTGTATTAGTTTGGCCTTGATATTAGCCTCATCTGCTGTTAACATGACTATTTCTTTGTGAGTGTGAAGCGATTGAGAAAAATGCTTCTCACTTTACACTGGATCATTTGGTAGTTGCATGCTTGAAATGTTTAAATTTCTTTTCAGGCTCAGTATCTTTTGGCTTGTCTCTTGTGTGAAGTATGAAAAATCACACAGCTTTTTGTACAATGAGAATATATTCTCAAGTACCTTTTTCACTTTGTCAATGAGCTTTGCTAATTCAACCTGTGAAAGTGCAATTTTACTTTATATTTGTTCATTTACTTTTCCTTGGAATTTTCTCTCTGACCATTCCATAAGTTTTGCATTTGTTTCTAGGTCTTCATTTATCACCTGGTCAATAATATTTGATAATTGCTCCATGATATTCTTTTACTCATCTGGTGATTGCAAACTGAAGGCATCCATAAAGATGTCCTTAATTTCATATAGTGTTTGCTTTTGTTTATACTCCTTCCTGAGTATCTCCTATCTTTTCCTCCTGTTCAATGCTTCCTGCACCTCATTGATTTGACCAATGGTTATTGTTTTTGAGTCATAGCCTGGTATGACTATCTCCTCATCTAATTCAGGGTCTCCATAGTGAAGTACCCTTGCAACTCTGGTAGTACTAGATGTTGGTATAGATATTTGCAATCGCTGGTCTGAAAGAGTTCCCGAGGTAGGAAAATCTATTAATGTTTGTATTGCCTCCTATTCTTTAGGGGTTTTCACTATTTCCTCCTCCTTCTGTCTACCATGATCAATTATTGTAATCTTGGTAAGTGCACCTTATGTTTGTGCTGTAGGATCAGATGTAATAGTCTATCCTATTTGTTCTATTCCTTTTTCTACAGTTGCACTTGGCTTCTATGTTGCAGCATCAACTATGCTTGTTGGCATTTGAAATTGACTACTAGTAGTTGTAGAGATGATAGAAGGTGGTTCTTGTGGATTCACCTTATCTTTGACTATACCTTCTACTAGTTTCTACAATTCATCCATACTAACCAATACCAGATCTGCACATAATATTGCTTGTTGTGTATATTGGTCAAGAATTCTTTTAAGATCTTCTGCAGTTAATGGATTGATATTCTGACCAGAAGTATCAAGAACATTAGTAATAGTTATAGTGTCTGTAGGTGAGATGGATGCTTGAGGAGGGCTAGGAGGTGGCAATTGTGTGTCTTGCACACTCTGATATGGTTGCTACTCTTGCTCAAGTGTTCCCATTATATCCTATTTTTGTGTCTCTTCCTCCTCTCCATCTTTCTTTTCTTCTTCCTTCTTCTCTTCTTCTCTTTTCTTTTGTTCTTCTTCTTTCCTTTCTTCTTCTCTTTTCTTTTCTTCATCTTCTTTCCTTTTTCTCCTCTCCTCTATTGGTACAGAAGCTTCTTCCTTGTATTATTCTTCAAAAAAATCTTCAATCTTTTTGTACAAGTTTTTCCATGATTTCATTGTTCTTTGAACAATTTCTTCCATCCTGTTTTGGAGTATGAAGAATGCCCTGTATTTAGGTGTAAACCTATTATTGTGCCTTTTGACTACATTCTTTACTTGTTCCCTAGTCAAATCTGGCAATACACTTGCTAGGGTTGATTCTCTCATCTCCTTCTCCATTTTCAAATAGAAATACCATCTGTCTTCTACAATTTTTGACAGTTCTTTTGGCAATTGTCCATCTAATTCAAGTGGAGTGTACTTGAACTGTGCTATCATTCCATAAACTATTTCTTCTATCTTATTCTATTCTTCTTTAGTAAATTTATTGAAATAAACTTTATTTCAATTACTTAAGTCACCATTTCCAATCTTTTTACATAAGGTATCAACTGAAAAGTGGCTTACCTTTTCAGATTGGTCTTCTTCATCAGCGTCAGGTTGAGCCACATATCTTCTTCTTTTCCTCGGCTCTTCCTATATTTCCTTGATTTGTTTCTTCTTTGTAACTTCCTCTTTGTCCTTTTGAGTGGAGGCCCTTGTTGTAGCTTGTGTTGTTGGCTTTTGAGGTGATGGCGTGGCAGCTTTCTTTGATTTGGGTTTTGCTAGAGGCTGTTCTATTGCCTTTCTTTTCTTTGGCTCAGCTTCAATTGGTGCTTCCTTGGCTTCTTCTTCCTCTGCACCTTCCTCCTTGTCTTCTCCAAGACCTTGAGTTAATTCTATTGGCCCTTGTTCTTGCTCATCTTTATCATCACTGTCATCTTCTTCTTCTTCTGCTCCAACCTCAATTTCTTTACCAAATTTCTTCTTAATCTTCTTTAATAATTTGTCTTTCTTCTTCAATGTGGAAGCAGTTTTTAATTCCATGTTTATCTTTGATCTTACCACATCATAAGTGCTAAAATGTGGAGCACTTTTATCTATTTCTTCTACCAATAATGCAGTTATTGCTGCAGATGCCTCATCAATATTAATTTCATATCCAAATGGCCTTAGCCATCTTACCCTTGGTATTACTGCTTGAATATAGGTAAAATCAATGTTGACTAAGAAACATATATCATTAGTACATTTTTCCACTAAGGAAACTGGTATCATTGATCTTTGCTTCATGGATTTCTTGAAATCCTCAAAATAGCTTGTCATCAAAGTATCAAAATTTTCTCCCATTTGCTCTATGTATTCATTGATTTGGGCAATGATGGTTCTGTCATTCCTCCATGCCACTTTTCCAAAAGAAGGAAACTCATTCTGAACATAAAAGAATATGCAAACTAGGATTGTTCCAAATTTGCATTGAGTGCCCTTTTTTATTCTTATGGCAGCTAGGTTTTCATTAATTTGCTGTAGTTGTAGTTCTGCAAGATCATAAGTATGATCCTTTTTCACCAATTTGTAGACTACATCTACTGCAATACATGGTACACTATTGAGTCTACTGGATTGGTAGAATTTATGGGCAATGACTCTAACAACAAACTCAACTAAAGGATCCTGAAAGGTGTGAATTGTCATTCCTCTTTTGTTCCACTAGGCACCAGTGTTCTTTTCAATAACTTCCTTTGATTCACTTCTCAAAGTTTTGAACCAATCTAGGGTTGGGTACCCTGTTACTCTATGTATGATTTCTTTTTCCAATTTGATGGGAGTATCTTCTAATCACAAATTTCCACCATGAATTCTGCTCAGCACAAGTCCAACCCATTTTATTTTGAATACGGCGGGAAGGCTCAAAACTCGGGTTAAACCCTTTCTTTCAATGATTTTGAATTCATCTTTTAAGACTCCATCTACACACAATTTCTCATAAGCTTGTCTTATTTCCATGTCTCCTAGGGCACCTATCTTACAATTGTAACATTTTCTCACATCTTGGACCATTACAACTTTTGGAGGAATTTGGGAGAGAGCACCGACTGGGTCATTTTTGTAGGCAACTTCGAGAATGGGTTGAAAATCGAGTTTCT
This sequence comes from Cupressus sempervirens, assembly GCA_028749045.1. Lineage (NCBI taxonomy): Eukaryota > Viridiplantae > Streptophyta > Pinopsida > Cupressales > Cupressaceae > Cupressus > Cupressus sempervirens. The sequence continues at coordinate 87,597,182 of CM053786.1, read as the reverse complement.
TGATCTCATTTGAAACTAACTAAACTTCAAACATTTATTTATCCCCAGTTTTCTTTGAACTTGACGCCATTTATGCAAACTAGGGTTTTCACAATAAAAAGATACGAAACTACGTAGCTCGGCACAAATGAAAATACCTTGAGATCGATGAAAAACATGTTGAATGAGGTTGTAATCTACTTGAAACACTGGATTCTTGCTATGAAGTTGCTTAGCTCTCTTTCTTCTTCCTTTCTCTTTGATTGCAATGAGTAAAACTGATTGAAATCGCGATAATATACCCTATTTCCATCACATTAAATGCTCAACTGCCAACTCAGCTTCTGAAGAAATTTTAACCTAACTTGACTTGCACTACATTTCCACTTTACTCGGCTTCCATTGGAGTTAACCAACTCGGTATCAGTTATCAGCTCGGTCGCTGTTAGGAGCTCGGCATGTGTTGGAGTTTAACTCGGCATCCAAAGATATTCTGGCAACAACATTTAGATTTTGTCTTGACATCTTATTTCATGTAGATTTATAATTAGCATGGCTTCTTTGTCTTGGCACTGATGTGAGATATAGCTTTGTATATTAGTCCAGTATACTTCTTATACTTAGTATATTTAACTAAGTGGTAGCAAAGAAAATAATGAAGATAAGGTAATAAGAGATAAAATAAAATAACATGAAAGAAAGATTCCTAACAGACATTAACCATGGTAACAACACATTTGTGAGTTAAATCATTGAAAAAGTTGGGTATGAAACCAATGAAAATAGAAGTAGCACATTCTCAAATCCACTGATGTAATTGTCAATGGGAACTTAGTAAAATCGAAAAGATGTTTCACTTCTCATCAAATCACAAGACCATAGAAAGTGTGCTCATGCGAGACAAGTTGCTATGTAGGAACAATAAGGTGGTCTCTTCTCCAACTCAGAATGTCAGCAGAATTCATCAACATATGAAAAACACCAGAACTAAAAGATGGCACAATCAAATTAATACAATAAAACCATTGGCTCCATTATTATTATGAACAAGAATTCACAAAAATAACACACTCCAACAAGAATAACCACACTTAAAATGAGAGAATCATTGGCATATATTATTGCATCAAAATAATAGCCCAGAATACATGTTACATTCCTAAATTTATAAGAAATCATCTCCTCAATTTGTGTTAAGAGTGAGAGATCTCTTAATTCAAACATATACTTCTAAACTAATAAAATCGATCTAATTATATACATACTAACTCTCTAAATGGTGTTAAGTAGGATTCCACCCTTTTTTTAAATTAATGGGTGCATGAGCATTTACATGACTTAAAAATAATGCAAGAAGAAGCAGATAAGAAGAAAGTGTTGGAATATTCAAATATGGAAAGAATACTTATGAGAGGGGGGGGGGGGGGGGGGGTGTGAATCAGAAGTATCACACTTTAACCAATAAAACTTGTTTTTTTAACTAAAAGTAAATTGCATGCATGTAAATACATCAAGTAAACATGAAACTAAGACATGCATCAACAACTCATAACACTAGAATTTGGTAACCCAGAAACCCTCCAAGAATAAGAAGGTAAAACTAGGGTGGGGATGATACCCACAAAAATTACTGCAACAATATTGTTCAACCACTTCTGATGGTCTTCCCTGTTAAAGGCTTTGCACTGTATTAATAGTGACTTGGTTAGAGGCTTTACAAACACTTTACATGAATTGTCACCCAGTTAAAGGATTTAATCACCTAATTAAAGGATCTATGAAGTAGCTGTTAAGCTAACCTATCACCATAGGATTTTCATTCTAATACAATTGCTAGAAAGTATTAGCTATAATGAACTTGATAGATTACAATCCTTGATTGCTGAATGCAGGCAGATGTTTTGCTTTCTTTGATCTTGATCCTTTTGTGATCTAATAACCCTCGATTTTGAAAATAGATTTCCTTGTGCACCCTTGTATGTCCACTCTTCTATTTACAATGAAATTTCGTCTTCCTTATAAAGACATTTGAGAATTTAGGGTTAGGTATGGATCTATGATCCATATTCAATCTTCATTTTCCATTTATTATTTGCACTTCTTCTATTGGTTGCATGCCTTCATCATTTTTCTTATTGGCTGCATGTAGATTGCATAGGAAAAATAAAAGATTCAATCTTATCATTAAATCCTTCGAGATTTACCTTATGTCGGCTACAAAAACTATTTGCATCATAGTTTGTGCAATTACAAACTCTTATGCTGATATTCTGAGTTACTCGACTCCTGAAGTATTGCTGATACTTGGCACATGCTATTTCCTGGATAGCTCGGCACCTAAACAAAATTGTATCTCTCAACACCTTATGTTACTCGACACTTGTTAACACTCGGCACCTTATGTTACTCGGTACTTGTTAACACTCGACACCTTATGTTACTCGACACTTACACTTCACTCGGTATCTGAAAACTACTCAGCATATGAAGATCACTCGACACCTGAAGTCTTTCCTAACTTGGCATTTGTTGTGGTTCGGCATGCATGGTGTACTCGGCTCCAATATAGAAAGTAGGTAAGTGTATTGGCACTCAAGTGTCAAAAACCATTACGAGGTTAACAGAAAGAAGCTGTAAGAGGATCTGAGAGTCATTGGAAGCTCTAAAAATGGAAGCTTGACCTTCTCTAAGTGTTTGTAGGAGTTAAGCTATTGTCAGAAAGTTTTTCCAACACATGGAAAGCTCTAAATTAGAAACTGCTAGTTAACTATTAGTATACTATTACTTATTCAAAATTGTCAGTGCACCTCTATGAAAAGCGCACCTTGCACACCTTTAGAAAATTTGTGTAAGGTGCTCAGTTCATCAAAAAATTAAAGTTCTCTATTTTGAAAATGGTTTTTGGGTTTTTCTTAGATGAGGCCTGGGTGCACTCTTGTGTACTTATTTTTCTCTTTTTAATGATTTATGCCCTCTTTATAACTCAACATTGTCATAGACTTGAACTCCTGCTTCTTCTATTTGAACTACCAAAGTGCATGTGTTGAATCTTATCATTAATAGTTTCATAAGATGAGAAATTTGTTCTGGTTAATGTGTCCAACCTTTTTATTTTTTTATCTTCAATATAGATTCATGAATCAAAACTTTGGAGGTGAAGGTTACTAGCTTAGGTGATATCTCTATTGCTGCTGATAATGAAGATGCTATGATAATATGTGCACTTGTGTGTTATGCACCAACCTTTGTGTTATGCACATCTTCATGCACTATGAAGTTTATTCCTTGATTTTTTCTTCTCTCCAAATTATTGATCCTTCCTAGCCAGAGACTGAGTGATCTAGATTATCCAAAAAAGTCAAATATTTGAAATAGTTTCATATCCTTTTAAAAAAAAATTTCTAGACCTTTTTAGCTGGCTTTTTCAAAGGCCTTCTGCTCAAAATTTCAAGTTAAAACTTTCATGGATCCATAAATTTGGAAAGCCAAAGGCTTGCCATTTTAGGGGCTAAAATTATTTTTTTAGTTTTTCTTTCCAATGGTGTAAATGGTTTTGAATTCCAAGCTCTAGGTCAAAAATTATGACTTTTACAAGTTATCCAATACCATGCATATGTAATACCATGGATATATTTTGTGCTATGGATAATGAGGATGTCAATTTATTTGCACAAAGAAGAAAACATTAGTTATCTTATGTTGAAAGACCCAAAAGAGGACTCCACAGAACTCAAACTGCAAAAAATTAGGTCAACAACAGTCAAAATAGACAAGATAGTTGATTTTTCTCCTGAAAAGCCATTTTTGTGCACTAGCACACCTCCTAAGGTGCACTAGTGTGCTAATTTTTCCTTGGTCATGGAAAAGTGTGCAACTCTACACTAGCATACATGCACACCTTGACAATGTGTGCATGGTGCACAAGTGTGCAATTGCACACATGCACATTAGCATTGTACAAGTGGGGGGTTTGGAGTGCACACCTTTGAGGGTATGCATATGTGCATGTGCTTATCCCCTAACAAGGGGTTAAGTGTTCATGTGTACACTTGGCACATATGCACACATGTGCATGTCTATAATTTAAGGACATGAAAGTCTTAAACTTTCTTTTTTCAACTGTTTGAGTGCCTAACCCTTCTTGATTAGAGATTGAGGTTTGACCTAGACCCAAGGGAGAGTCTAAAATGAGCAAGGCTTCATACTATATGCCTCATAGGGAATTGTGAAACTAGGGGTCCCCATTTTGTGACTCAAAATAGGGCATACATTGTGAGGCCACAACAAGTAGTTGAAGGAAGCAGAGGTATTGGGATCAAGATTATATTTCTTGGTAACTAAGCTAAAGATGATCAAGAATAAATTGCTACTTTGGAACAAGAATCACTTTGGTAATAGTTTTGAAGAAAAAGAAAGGATAGAATAGGAAAATGGAGGAGCCTAAAAGAGTAGCGATTGATAAAGGAATGGACACAAAACTCTATCTCAAAGAAAAGAAACTATTAGTTGGTTAGGAAGATATCCTTGGTATGTTAGTTTGAGCTTCACTTGGTTTTGAGAATACTTTAATATTCTCTACTTAACAAGGCCAACCATGTGAAGGTGGAAGCTCATTTGGCCTCACCTCCCTACCCATAACATCAATCTAAATTCCCCATTATCATGTAATTACATACTTCATTCATTCATTCATCCATTTACGAACTATAGCATTCAATCAATACAATCACATAACATTCATTAATATGACATAAAATTCATTAATTCACAATACTAATCAAGACTTCATTAACAAATAAAAATATTCATTAATATGACATAAAAATCAATATTAATAAACAACATTAATAGATAATTACTTAAAACAATGTTCTTTCATTATCCAACAAAGTTTATCAAACAAGGTTTATCAAAGAGCATTTAAAAAAAATCATTTATTCTTTTTGTTTTTCTTAGCTTTTTAAAGGTAAAGGTTAATAGGAGCATCAATATCTTCCTCATTCTTCTGCTCTTGTGGCACATGTAATGTCAAATTATGATGCCTCCTCCTATTTTGAGGAGTAGGAGGCTACTACACTAAAGGGAGTTCTATTGCAATAATAAGTAAATGGGTTAAATTGACATACTCTTTTACTTTTTTAAACTATTGCAAGTATTTAATTAACTAGTAGAACATAACATGCATTTTTCTTACTTGACAATTCCACATCATGCACAACAACATTTTTATTAGTCACCACCTCAACATTCTGAACACTTGAAACATGCTCCACTCCTTCACCATGATGTTCAACATGCTCTAAAATATTAAAAAAAATTTACACATCAAATTGCAATTGAAGATGTTAAATTGTATTCATAATTGCATAATTAATTTCAAATAGAAAATTAATACCTCCTCCACTATGATGCACATAATGGAATTCATCATACATAGGTTATATGATAGGATTTGAAGGCTGCAGTGAAATGTTATGCACATTGTTATGTACTCAATTTATGTTGGAAACTAACAATAATAAATTTTTTTCTCAACTATTCAATTTGATTTACTTTTCATTTGACCAATTTACCTCTATCTCAATTGGTGCACTGGATTCTTGGGTATAGCTTTTAGACTCTTGGCGTAGGTGTCCAACCACGACTTTATAGCCTCCCTTCAAGAAATTTTTTTAATCTTCATCCATGGGCTCTACATTTAATTCTGAGCCCTATATTTTTTACTTAATATCGTCAGTTTTGCATGTATGATTTGATTAAACAAAATTGTTTGCAACATTATATTTAAAAAAAATTATATGAAATTCCATTGCAGCTACTTACAAGTCAAGACTAAAGATTCATATAGCTACTAGAGCCAAGTTTGTGTTGGCCAACCTTTTGTAGTCTCACTTTTGTAGCCACTGATGTGTGCTCCAACCTATGAATAGTTTGAAGCATGTTCGATTATATATTTACAAATATCACTAATTAGTACATGATTACATTCTACTTAATACTATCATGACATACCTTCTTTTGCTCTTTTTTGGTTCATTTATAGAGCCATGCAACCTTTTCTATTTTCATCTTCTATTATTTCATTCCACTCCATCGGTGGACTCATAGGAGGATGGTCATATTTTGTGTTATCCTTTAGACCCCTTCTATATTGGTCCCTCATAGTATTTATATGTTTGGATGCTCTTTTGGGAATTAGGGCAGTGTCAAAAATGTTTTTTTTCCCAAAAAGGTCCTCAAAAGATGTAATGAGCTAATTTTTTAATTCAGGACCTTGTTCATTCCACCTTTTTTTAAAAATAAAATAAAATTGTTAGATCAATAACTTTAATATTATATAATAAATGAAAGAAAATAAAAATATATTAGCAATGACATGAAAATATGTACCTTTTATGTATGGTGGGTCCAAATAGCTTCAATATCATATCAAAAAGATGATCAAAGAAAAAATTGTTTCCTACAAAAAAAATGGGATTATCAGTCAAAAATGAGTTATGTATAAGTAAACTAAAATTACACTATAAATAATAACAATTTTAAAGCACCTAGAAGCTTTTATAATTTTAATGGAAACATAGTTTTCTTGTTTAGCAACAATGTCCCCACAAATGAATTGGTACTAGTCACACATGTAGCTTTAGGAAAGGGATCAACTTTAGTAGTATTAGTCTCTCTTGCTCTGTCAACTAAAGGTCTATCTATTAGTGAAAAATATAGGTCCATGAATATAAAATCCACCCAACAAGAAAAATTATGCATGATTAGCACATTACAAAATATAGCAAAACAATGTTTTACCAGTTGTACTTGGATAGTCAAAGATGTTTGCAAGTTCGTTGTTGTTGACAATTCACCTGGCAATGCCAGAGTGACGATTGAAGGAGGCATCCACGCTTCATAATGAGCTAAAGAATACATTTTTAGCAAAGATATTTTCAATGGATAAAGATCAAATGGGATACTAGCTAGAAGCATCCATAAATAAAAGTTGAGTGTAAATGACTATAAATTTCTTAGCTCACTCCAATGGAGGCAACTGTTACTTTGAGGACTGCATATGTCCATTGATAGAAGAGAAAAATAAAGAAATACCACTAATAAAGAGAAAGATGGAGTAGAAGGGGCCATTAATAGGAGAAGTGGGCAGCAATGAAGTTTTTAGTCATAATAAAAAGTTGAAAAGGTTGCTATGCTCTTGGACTTGCCTCTAGAGATTGCTTATCATAATCTCTCTTCTCTTCTACATGAAATTGTTATTCTCTTTTGATTTTGTTCAATGGGGGGATTTTGTTACTAAAACAAGAACAATAGTAGAAACTACAACCAACATTACTTCAAGTGCAAAATTAACAAGTGAATCTACCTTTTCAAGTAAATGCTCATCTTAAACTACTTCAATTATAGTGCATTTTTGCAGTAGGATTCTTTTATGTATTGGATAGTTTTGCATCTTGTATCAGTTTTTATGCAAAGTAGTATATCTAGCATGGAAGGCTTGTCTGATTTTATATTTCAAATGGATTTATTAATGTTTTATGAGCATTTGTTTTTTGTTGAGTTGATTGGTTTAACCAATTAAAGTGTTCCATTGTGGACACACATTACATGCACACAAGTAGATATAAGGCTATATTGTATAGGGGTTTTAGAATACCAAGAGTTAATTCTTTAAATAAAGAGTCCCTAGATTTATTGACTTGGATATATATTAGCACAAATAAATAGAAGGTTGTATTATAAAGGAGATCTAGAATTCTAGGAGTTCTTTTAAAACAAGTTGATGGGTTTAGGACTTAGGATTTTTAATACACATGGATGTTATAGAGTAAAAAAGGTTTAAAGTAATAAGATTCTGCATGGATTTTTAAAATATGAATATTTTTATTTCTTTAGAAATGAAGTAGATTGTATTTAATTTGATTGTGTAACAGTTGTTTTATCAATGTTTCAGATTGCACTTTATGATGCATTCTTTTATTCTAACGATGGATCATGGAGTGTGATTTGAAATGTTAATACACTCTTTTATCTTCATAATAGATTACTAGGTGTGATTAAAAATATTGATGCAAAATATACCACACAATTGAATTCAAAAATAATTACAACCAATAATATGAATTGTAGAAATCAAATATCATTGAAAGAATAAGTATATATTTTCTATTAGTTATTTGATCAAACAAAAAAATGCAAAGAGATTATTACTCCAATGGTTCCATAACAATAACAAATTTAACCTTTGTAAGAAAATTCATGTTATCTTGAAGAGGAAAGGAATGTAAAGATGGAATTTTATCATTTTCTTATCTAAATCTAATGCTAAGTTAGATTGTATGCAGAAGAATTTTAAATGTATTGGTATATATGCATATACAAGTGTTTATTTTGTGTATATAATGTACTATATTGTATGTTTTATATCAATTTTCTAATAATATAATATTTTTATCCCTTTCCTTATCTGTTGATGTTTTTTTTGCAAGTGATCCTTAACTCTTGTGGAATTCAATAACAACTCTTACTATTTATTAAAAAATCACTTTTGATAAGACATTGAAAAATAAGATAGTCATAAAGAGTACATTTACATAAAAACCATAAAAAAAAGAAGAAGGAATTTATCTAGAATAGATTTCATTTGTGAAATGGCTATAAATCTCTTACACACTCAATTTAAACATTTCTCATATCTACTTAGTGCATAAAAAATGCTTAAGAGAATGATAAATTAGTAATTACCCAATATTATAAGATTCACATTTAAGAGTCATATTTCATTTGAATACAGTAAGCATAGAATTAATAATTTATTTAATCATTTATTTGAATATAGTAAGCATAGAATCAATCATTTATTCAACAGTCATATTTCATTTGAATATAGTAAACATAGAATTAATCATTTATTTTTGTAATGTTATAAAGAGAAAGTGTTACTTATGTGAAGGTTGTGAGCTACAACCCTCACCATGTTGATCATGCGGTCTCATAAGTGTCATAAAATCCTATAAAAGAAAACATAATATTTTAGATCATGATCCATAAGATACTATAAAATATAAAAATCTATTGAACTTCTATTATTGCTTAAGATTAATTACTGTTTACCTTCAAAGAATTGACTCTAAGTGTTAATTCTTCTTTCAATGCCTCTATCTCCTCAATTATGTTTCTCTCAAGGATAATATTAAGAATTTCATCATTGTATCTTTGTATTAGTTGGTGTGCCATGAATATGGGGTCAACACTACGGATGATGTAAACTAGAAATGATGCTTGTGTTTCAGATTGCATTCGATTTTCTATCATTTTTACTTTTCCTTATCAGTAAGTATCAAGTTGTGACATCATTATCAGTAAAATTCCATTAAAATAATTCTAGATCCATAAAGAAGAGAACATAATAATATTACATTTTTTTTATATAATTTGTACAATTACAATAATTAAGGTTTACCTTCGTTGAAGAAGGTGTATGAGATGGTACATCCTCGCCTATGCGTTGTGGTATATCCATGTCACCCTGAGAAAAATATTAGTAATTCTTAGCAATTAGGTGATATGAAAGTAATAGAATTACCAAAAAAAAATTATTAATAAAATAGTAGATTGTATATTAGAGTCAATATTAATTAGAGGCAATTGGTTTAAATGTTATACTTGCCAATCCCATGATAGGATTTTTTTTTTGTATCTACACGATTTAAATTGTAATCTTTCAAAAGCTCTTCCCTTACACTTATTGATTTTATCGCACATACACAAATATGATTTCCGTCGCATGCCTCAAATATGCAATTTGACCACTTATTAGTTGACACAGGTCGAGAACTATTTATAAATACTTCAATATTCCTTGTTGCGTTCGGCCTTCCATTGATATACATATCAAGCCTTTAACTTTGATCATTTTCTTTGCATTGTATATAATTTGGTGACAATTCATACCTATGCATACTTTTTCTTTGTTACACAATCCACATCTAATTGTTGTGATTGTAACAAGGTCCTACATACTCCATTAGTTCAAAAACTTTATTGTAACTGATATGATATGACATGTTGGAGATGATGTGGCTAAGCTTACTCGTCATGATATTAAATGTAAAAAAAATTATTCGAGTTACAAGGAAAATATTAATGTTATCACTAAGTGTAAAATGTTCTTAATGAGGTTCTATAATAATTAATTGAGAAGGTGTAATAGTTGACTTACGGAATTGTGTTATAGATTTGGTATAAAGGAAGGACATTTTCCTTTGTTATGAAGGTATGTATGAATAATTAAAAGAAGCACAAAGAGTGGAATAGAAGAGAAACAAGTTGATATGCAAGGATAAGAAAAGTAGAGTGAAGTTGGAGAGAAATTTTTTGCCGAGGTTTTATTGTGAGATCTAAGGTTTGATATTTGGATCTGAGGTTCATGACCTAATTGGTCTAGTTGAAAAGATAGAGGAAAGAGGTTAAAGCACAATACAAACAATTATTCTATAAGGAATAGTTCAAAGATCAGTTGGACAGTGAGTTTATTGGTCTTTCCCTAGAAGTTGTTTAGATAATGGGTCCTTCTACCTTATACAACTCTTAACAAGGTTGGCACAACTTCTAATAGGGTTGGAATCTCCTAACAGGGATTCAAAGTCTCCTAATAGGGACTCTTATGTACTAAATGTGTTTATAAACTCCTAACATGGTCCATCATCTTACAAGGAAAATATATATCAGTATATCTTTGTGGGCATCATTCCCACTAGGGTTTTCCCTCTGATCAAGTGTTTCCCTAGTTAACAAATATGGTGTAATTATATATGTACATCTTGTTATGGTTGTTTTTTATTTTAATTGAATGATTAAGATTAATTAAGGTTAATAATTTTTTTAATTGGATAACTGATTCACCCTTTGCTCTCAATTATCTTGGTGGACTATTGTTTCTAACAATTGGTATCAAAGCATCAAGTCCTTGAAGATAAAGTTTAACAACTTTGGGAGATTTGTGGTGAACATATTCAAAAAGGATAGTATGAAGTTTGATGAAACAAATTATGACAGCTGGAAGGAAAAGATGAAGAGACATATGCTGTGTATGGATCTAGGATATTGGATCTTTAAAAAAATAAAAAAAGGCAATTATTGCTAAAAGTGGTTTGGAAACTTGTATTGAGGATGAGAGAGAACTTTTCATGTGTGACATGAGAGCTAGAGAAGCACTATTGTTTGCACTTCTTGAAATTGAGTACGACTTGGTAAAAATAACTGATACTTCTTATAAGATCTAGAAAGCTTTGGAAAATAGTTTTGAAGGCGATGAACATTTTAAGAAATTGAGGCTACAAAGATAATTTTTTTCATTTCAAGATGCTAAAATGATGGAAGATGAATCTATAAAAACATATGCAGGAAGAAGATCATAAATTACTACAGGTATAAAATCTCAAGGAGGAACCAAGGAAGATGATGAGGTGATATGGAAGATCTTAATGCTACCATTTAAGCAAGAAGTTCAAATGATATAGTTTTTGATCTCTTGTACCAAATATTTCACAAAAGAAATATTACTTGGAAAACTTAAAGTGGTTGAGAATGAGCTTAGACAGTTTGGAGAATTGACCAGATCAGAGACAACTTTCAATGCCCCAAACTTTAGACCTAGTTTATCAAGGAGCACAAGTGCTAGAGGAGATTTTGCTAGCAGTAGCAAATATGATGAGGAAAAAAAGATAGAAGAAGAAGTAACCCTTCTAGTAAGAAGAGAAAAAGATGGTAAGAAAATCTTTAAATGTTGGACTTGTAATGAGTTTGGTCATTATTCATCTAAGTACCCTAAAAGAGAGAAAACATATAAAGGAAAGTTCAAGCCTAGAAGAGATAGATATTGTTTATATGCAAATGAAGAATATGATTCTGATGAACAATTAGTAAGTGATAGTGATGATGAAATAAGGTTTGTAGCTATTAAAGAAGAATGTCCAAGGAAAATGGTTTTGGTATCACAAGTTGAAAAGAAATTTGATTGGGTAATTGATAGTGGTTGTTCACATCATATGACTAGTGATATGAACAAGTTTGTTGACTTCAAAAGCTATGATGGAGGTATTGTCAGAGTTGGAAAAAATGCAGATTTCCATGTGAAAGGTATTGGATCTATAACTCTTGATGGTAAAACTAACACTAAGGATGTATATTTTGTTGATGGTTTGAAAAATAGTCTTTTGAGTGTTGGATAACTAGTGGATAAAGGTTATCAGTTATAGTTCACAAAGAAGACATGCATGATTAGAGACAAAGATGGGAAGGTAATTGGAATAGGGACTAGATCTAGAGGTAATGTATTTTAGCCAAATCTCACTAAAATGACATGTTTGGTTACAAAGGTAGATGACAATTGGTTATGGCATAAGATATTTTTTCATTTAAACTTTGACAACATTGTGAAAACTAGTAGTATGTTTGTAGTTAGAGATTTGCCTAAGATTGTAAAGCTTACTAACATAATCTGTGAGGAGTGTTTATTAGCAAAGCATAACATAGCTTTTTTTCCTAGCAAGAAGTTTACTACTCTAACAAAGTTGGATATTGTACACACATATCTTGGTGGTCCTATTGTGGTTTCACAACACACACCCCATTTTGCCTAGAAATTGGGAACCCCTACTTTATTTTTTAGATTTTCGGTTCCCTAGTCCAAGGTCAGAGTTTTTTTTATGTTTTTTCTTAGTTTTTTTTCCCCAAAATATGGGTCTCTTCTTGAAAACTTAGATGCCAAAAACCTTGTTTCTAAGGGAGAGAGTCATTTTTTTCAAAAAAGAGGCAAACTAGCATACCACACCAGGTGTGCTAATGCATTAAGTTAATTAAGATAAAGCATATTCTCTCAAAAATTTGCATCTGTGCACCTCCAAGAGGTGTGCTAAACCTCGGGCCTATTAAGCCTAGGAATTTTCCCCTCTCCCCACTTCATTATTTCCTCCGAGCTCTTGCTACCCACCTGTACACCCTACTAGGTGCACTGCTCCACTCTCCCTTCCTACACATAAGTACAACATGTTGAAAAATAAGAAGGGGAAGGTGTGCACCATGTGCACCCTCAAGGTGCGCACCTTTATTTTATAGAATATAACAAAGAAAACTTAAACCTAAGCCTGAGACAAAGGTGCACACCTATGCACCTTTACTAGGCTTAAACATCCCTAAGGATAGTACATAGTATGCACCTAGCACACCCAATGAAGTATGCTAAGTGCACACCATTAGTATTGAGGTTTTGGTGTAGGAAGGCACACCTAACACACCTTTGAGGTGCACCTTTTTTTGTCTTCTAGAGGTGTTTGAGGAATATCTAGGTGTTTTTTAGTAATTTTGAGAATTTAGGGTTTTTGGTTTTATTTTTTGTCATAATTAGGGTTTATGTTAATTAGTTTTTATGCCTCTAGAATAATGGATATTTAATTTGTGTAGATTCAATGGCTTCCTCATCATCCTCCCTCACTAAAAAAATGGTGCCAAAACTAATAGTTTTCAAATTTCAAGGTGTTCTGTCAAAATCATGCTTTCAAGATGAAAATTTAGAGATTTGGGACACTGAACTCGGCCATATCGATTGGAACACCTTCCTAGTTTTATGTAACAAAACAAATGATAGGTGTCCAATGATATCTACTCTTATCAATTCAGGGCTAGTCAATGCAGTGTCACACCCAATATTTGTATAGTCTTAAGAATTGAACATGGCATTGGAGGAGAACTATGTCTCAGAAGAAAGGGTTGTGAAAAGTATAACTAGAGAAATCATGCTAGATCTGAGACCTAAGAACATAGAGAAGGTATTCCATCTTTTGAGAGTAGATCAGTATATCAGATTGACATATCATCAAGCAGAAAGATGGTATAGAGAGCATGGAGAGGAAGCATTCAAAATCATTCAATCTTTGTATCTCATTAAGAAGACTCCTCTTGGATGAAAACTAGGCAAAGTGGACATGAAAATGGGTTATATGAAAGATGATATTGGTGTTGGAAATATTCAAGACTATGCTAGGTTACTAAGAGGGGAGAGGTGAATTAGTAACCTCAAAAACTTTACCAAATTCAGATCTTAATTGCAATAATTCAATAATCATAAAGTCATTAAATCAGATCTAACTGTAATCATGAGAAACTAAAAACATAAACATTCATGACACATGAACACAATGATATGGTGACCAAGAAAAATTCCAAATAGAAATTAAAACTAGGGTGGGGATAATACCTACAAAACTTCAATACTGTAGCATAAAGTTGGCTGGTTAAGGCTTACAATGATCGCTTCTGATGATTTTCCCTATTAGCAACAATTAGAACTGCCAAGTCCACCTTGTTAGAGGATTTGCAAACATATGATGAAGTATCCACTCTGTAAAGAGATTTGAAAAAGATTGTTAGGTCTATCTTGTTAGAGGATTTGAACTAGTTCACTTGTTAGAATGAAACAACTAATCTCTAATGTACAATTGATTAGCTGATAGAGATTCTTTGAAGTACTGATCACCTTTATGTGATAGATATGACTTTGTTGCTCCTTTGCCAATATGACCTTACACTATACTTTGCTATTGATTTGCATTCACATGCATACATACATTCATCTATTTGTTCCTTCATACACACATACATTCATCTATTTGTTCCTTGTTACAAAACTATAGAGTTGGTGAAAATACAAGTTATCATCAATATTACAAAGTTGACTTGAATGAAGACACTCGAGTTCTGAAGACTAACTTGGTGAAGTTCTAATATATGACATCCACTATCATTACTCAACATTGTTATGCATTCGGTAGAAGTAGAAGCTCAATCCATATTAATCATCTTAGAGTAGTCTCAAACTCGGTCTACACTGGTGACTCGATAGATATTGTGTAACTTGGTAGAAACTAAATTACACATTTACCATGACTTCACTTGTTAAACACTAACTTCACTTCACATGAATTGCTGGCTCAGTTTGAACTACGAAGCTTGGTAATCACTGAATTGCTCGGGTTGAACTGCTAGACTTCACACTGCTGGACTTCACTTGGTAACCATTGGGATGCTTGGTAGGAAATATAAAGCTCGATGGGTATTGAATTACATGGAAAACACTATAGACTATTCAATGAGCTTGGTAACCATACATAATCTAAATAAGTGTTTTCACTAATAACAAACTTGACTTAATGTCAACAATCTCCCCTTTTGACATTAGTGACAAAAACACTAATATGCCAAAACTTATATACATCACAGTGTGATACTGGCTCAGTACTATTTTTGAGATTTTTCAAAAATTTTCTTTGTAAGTATATACAATATACTTTTCTTTCCCTTTTGCATGATTCTCCACCATACAATATACATACTACTTTTCATACTATTTCTCCCCCATTTTGACAATAATGCCAAAGATTTATTCAAAACTTATTTACATAGAGACACCAATATACGAAAGAAAATTTAGAATGTACCTTAAGTATGAGTGCTAAATTCTTATCCCAATTCTCTTGCAAAAATTTGCACGTATGTAGAGAAATTTGGACTTCTATCATGTGATCTACAATTGAGAAATTGTTGTCATGGGTCAATGTTTTTGAGTAAACAATGTGCTTCTACATTGTGTCCATGATGGGAAGGATCATATTCTAAATATCTATCAGTGAGGACCGGATCCTTGCTTCCTCTCTCAAAAATTCTACCTACATATCTGACAAGAATCTAATTTTCATATGATATGCAAAGCTTGAACTGGGGTCAAGTTGCAACTGCTATGCACTATCTTTTAGATCTTCATCAATCTTTGTCAGTTTGCTCTTTATTTCCTTTGTGAACTCTGTAACATTACATAATTTCTCAAAAAGTGATGTTACATTTGTGCAAGATTTTTCAAGATTGGTTAAAATTGAGGAAAGCTCCACTTGCTGGATGGCAATTTGTTGAGCAATGTGCTTAAGCACTTTGTTATCATATTTTGACCTATAGCATTCTTAACTACATGCTCTATATCTTTTAACAAAATTAAACAAGTATTGAATCTAAGAGTCATCTTCTCTTCATTTTTCTTCATAAACTCTTTTATCTCAACATTGGTAATGCTCAGTAACAACTACCTCAGGGTTTATCATAGATATCTTTTTCTATTTGCATAGCTAAGTCCCATCTTGGCTTCAATCTTTCTAATAGTTCATTAGAAATCTAGGAGGCTATCTGATTAGGGGAATACTTCCATTTGCCCATCTTGGTTAGCACCAATTCTTCAATTTTCTTCTTCTCAGCCTCTGTCCTAGTTTCATACTTCAATGATTTGAAGTTGGTTATGCCTGCACCTTCTTCCAATTATTTAAATTTTTCTTGGAAGGTTGGAGGAGGCTTGTTAAACACAACTTCACTACCTTTCTTCTTGGATCTCCTAGTAAACACTATAGTGGATGGCTTGGGTGACTTGGTGATGATCACCTTGCCTTTCTTCTTTATTGGCTCTTCTTTCTTTCCTGACTCTTGTTCATCCTCTACATCATCATCATCATCTTATCCCTTACCCTTTGTCAACAAAAGAGGTGTGCTCGTCTTAAGTTTTGCTATTCTCCTCTTGCCTTTATTAACCGCCTATGGAAGCTTGATTTCAAGCTCTATCCTTGCCTTAGCCTCATCATATGTTCCAAAGTATGGTGCCTTTGGATCAACAGGTTCATTTATCAAGGCCTCAGTTATTTCTTTTTCTTCATCAATGTTTACCTCATAGAGAAGAGGTCTTACCCACACAACTCTTGGTTTTACTGCCTGAATGTAGACTTTGTCATTTTTTACCATGAAACAAACATCATCTTTGTAATCTTCAACCAATTTCATGGGAATCCTGAATCTATTATTCATTTTCTCCTTGCAGACATCAAAGTAGTTATCCATTATGCTGATCAAATTCTCACCCATTTCTACAATATATTCGTTAATCTACTACAAAATTGGCACATCCTTTCTCCATACGATTGTACCTTTTGAATGGAAAAACTTCTGAACATAGAAGAATAACATGTCACCAATAAACTAAATTTGCAAGGGTTATTCTTGGATATCCTTATACTTTCCATGTTTTTGTTAAATTGTCTCAACAACAAGTCTACACGATCATATGATAGATTGTTCTTCATGACTTTGAATGCCAAGTCTGCTACTTCACATGACACACTATTTAGATGACTAGAACTATAGATCTTGTGTGCTATCACATGTATGCCAAATTTTCATTTTTCATCTATTACACTAAAAATCTTCATACGTCTGGCGTCCCACTTGACTAGGGTTTTCTTCTCTAACTCCACCTGACCTAGGGTTTTAGTAGTTTTGGCTTTGGAGAGCATGGGAAGGCTAGTGATATGATGAATCATCTTCTTAGTTATCAAAACTAGTTGCTCAAGCCATAATTGAATGTTGTGAACTTGGCTTAGGATGTATCTAATCCATTTAATTTGGAAACTTCGGGGCAGTTGGGGAATGTGGGTTAAACCTTTATCTTCTAAATGGTTATGCTCAGGTTTAAGAACTCCATTCAAACACAATTCTCCTAGGGCATCATCCATCTCTAGGGTTCCAATTTCTTGAATTGAATACTTAAAATGAGTTTTAATATCATTAATGAGTAGTACCTTAGGAGGGATTTGTGATTGCACTCCATTTGGATCGAGGGTTTCTGTAATTGTAGGCACAAGTTTGCAATCTAGTAGTTTCCATTCGACTCCTTGGACCAACATTTTTGACCCTTTCTTTTCCTTTCTGCTACTACTTAATACTGCCATGGATACTTGGTAGGTTATGGAAAACTTCAAAAAATTTCACTACAAATAACTCGAAATCGCTCTATTGCTCTGCAATTCACTTGATCACAACAATATTTGAAAATTTTCAATGAAAAATGAATTTGATCTTCTGCCTATTTGATAACATTTCCAAACTAATGCTTGGCACAAAAATATCATTATACTTGATAGGCTATCATCCACTATCTTTTCAGATTGCCCGATGAATGCTTCATAACTAAGTAACCAAACATGTGTGACTAGTTGTAGACACCTAAATTTGTCCAAAACCCATTTTTTGACCAATTAGATAAATATTTATTATTTATTTAATTACCTTTTCATTTAATTAAATAAATTTACATTTATTTAATTATATTCCCCTTTCCTTGATTTAAATAAACTAAGGTTTATTTAAATCTTAACCTATTCCCACTTGCATCTAACCCCTTTCACTTTAATTAAGTATGTCATTTACTTAATTAATCCTTGCCTAAATCCCACTAGGAATTAAATATTGCATTTAATCCTATTTGAGCACATGACTCCTACTTTTAACCCTCACCTAACCTCACTAGCCTACCTAACCCATCTTGCCAAACTTACCCACTTCCTTAATCATGCTTGCTTTTCATAATCATCCTAGCTAATCACCTCTTAATCCTAAGTGTGTTCTCACACATGTGTGAGAGATGTTCACACTTTTCTTATCCCTCATGTCTTGCATGTCTCTTGCACACTTGTCCTCTTGCATGAGAGTCAAGGTGTCTCACACATGTGTGAGAAGCCATCCTTCTCACACCTCTTGCACACTTGTCCTCTTGCATGAGAATCAAGTTGTCTCACACATGTGTGAGAAGCCATGCTTCTCACACCTCATTGATCATGTCACCATCAGAGGTTGCTCACACATGTGTGAGAATATTGCCCCCTTTGAATGGTCAAAACCCTAATCCATGTGGAGTCTACTTGTCCTCCACCTCATTGACACCTCATCAATGCTGAGGGATCTTAGCCCTCCATCTTGCATTTGATCTTAGCCGTTTGTTTCATCCCTTTTCCTATAAAAGGAGAGCCCTCTCCTTATTTCCACATCTACTATCTACCTCATTGTTATGCTGCTGGATTTGTGAGCAACCACATCCCATGAGTGAGGAAATCATCTCCACTTGATGGTTCCATGAGGTTTGCATAGTGATATTTTGAATGCTTTTATGCTCTTTTTTGTTTCATGTTGTTCATTTACATGTCTTCTTTCATATTTTGAGGTTTTGCATGATAATGTAGGAATGTGCATTAGTTGCTTAGTGTTATTTCTTTAGTTACATTTTTATGCAACACATTTTTGGCACGCCTGGTGGGACGCACTTCACGGGTTCAAACTAACGATCTAATGTGTTTTTGAGTGTTTTGTGAGTTTTCAAGTTTGTAGGTTGAAAGCTTGCATTTGGGGATCAAGTTTCATGAGGAGCATCTAGTCAAGTTAAGGAGCCCATCATTGCATTTGGAGGACCTAAGGGAAGGTTTTTTGACATAAAACACTTTACATTTTGCTTATGGCTTTATTTTCAAGTTCTAGGGTACATATGCATTAAATATTCGTTATTGGAAAAAAAATTTAAAGAAAAAAAAAATTACTCCTTTGTTTATAGATAAATAGGTTAAAGCAAAAAAAAAAAAAGGGTTGCTTTATTTTATTAATACGTTGCTTTTATATAGATTGTTTTTCAAAAAAAAATAAAAAATATAGGGGTTTAGTTTAATTTTTTTTTTTTTTTTAAAAAAAAAAATAAAAAAAATTTAAAATTTAAAAAAAAAAAAAAATGGTTTGGTCGTAGGTCGGCCGCGGCACCACCCGCAGGCGATGCCCTCGAGCGGAGCAACCTGCGGCCGTCACAACGCCACCTCCCTCCTGCCCTCACCACGAGCGGCACCACTGCCGCGGTGGCCCCTGCTCCCCTTCCCTTCTCCCAACTCCTTGGCGGTTCCTCCAACGTCTGCCGCAACCGCCACCATACCTCCCGCGCTCCTCCCTCCACCTGCGGCGCCGAACATCCTCCACCAAACCGCTTCCCCGCTGCAACCCCCAGCCGCCGTTTTCCCCGCTTCCTTCCCCAAGCCACCCTTTCTCCTGCCTTCGCCTGTGGCTAACCCCATACTCCGCCACCTCCTTGCAACTCCCGTCCTCCGACGGCCCTCTCCTCTTTCGCCGTCCCCGTCGCCGCTGCCTATTCCTCACCTGCCACTCGCAGCAAACCTGCGGCCAGCCATCCTCTCTGCCCCGTGATGCCGCCACCTATGGCCACCCGCAGTGGTCGCTTTGCCCTTGCCACCCACTGCAATCTCCTCTTGTGTAAACCCTGTTATCCGCCGCTCAGTCATAACTGCTGCACCTTCGCCGACCCCTCCGCAACTAATACTCCGCTACGCCCACGGCCAACCATCCGCCCGCCGCTTGTAGCAACCAACACTCGCTCCCGCCGCCTCCCTACTGTTTCCCTCCATGGCTCATCTTGCACCAGACTCCGCCGCTCTCACCGCTTGGCTGAACAGCCCCTCCCGCGGCCGAGCGCTGCCTGCAGGTACCTCCTCCACCCGTGACTCCGCTTTCTTGCCGCTTGCGGCCTTTTGCCACCTCCACAACCCTCTGCCCATTTCCCTTTCTTTAAAACAAATTTGAATATTGTTATTTTTATTTTTCTTATGTTACAAATTCAAAAATTAAACGAAAAATTAAAAAATTAAATAATTAAAAAAAAACAAACAAGCAACAATTTGTATTTTCCATTTTTTTGAAGACATCAAATTTATCCTTTTTCTCAATCATCTAGACACTTTTTTTTAAGCAAAAACGTTCAATTTTTTTTTTTTTTTGCTTGAATTTCTCCTAACGGTCAAATTTAACCTCATAGGTCACTGATGTCAGCACTGCATCAGTAGTCCACATGCCTTTTTAGACCATAAGGAGCAGCCTTCATGTTTTTGCTCATAACTTGAGCATATGAACTCCGTTTTTGCAAAATGAAATATCACCGAAAAGCTGATTTTGAGCCCGTCATGATGATATTGGTTTCATACAATTTTGATGCAATTTAAACCTCTATTTTTTTTGGTCAAAGTCCAAACTTTGTGCTAACCTTTTCATTGCAGGGTTGTTTCATGTTTGCTCTACATTTTTGATGCACTAACTTATGTTTTTACAAGGATATGTTATCACTAATCATATTTCTTGCAGAGTTTGTCTTAATTTTATTTTGGAAATGAGTTTGTATGCATAAACATTCATCTTTGAATGCATGGTTAAATGCTAAAACAATCACATTCAATCTTGAATGCCCTAATGGAATGGACATGTATGCTTAGGTTAGCAAACATTTGGAATTGGTGCTTAAAATGAACTCAGACACTCTTGAATGCCTTAAGGGAAATTTAATTTCATTTTCAACAATTTTTCTTATGCACGTGCTCTATTTACTTTCTTGTTAACGAATCCACACTTTTCATTTACGTTGGCACTATTTCAAGTTTGAAAGAACATTGTATGTTTTAAACACATGTGTCTTCAAGTAGATTACAAAACCTAAAGTTTCATTGGGAACGAACGCGTGTCTTTTTGAACCCCAAGGCCACTTACGTATTCTCTCCCCTCACGCCTTCAGGTGATCTTGGGTGCACAAGAAATAAGTGGTCTTATTTTCTTTTTAGGAGGCCTGCTTGGAGATTTCATCACCCCTTGGGACGACCTCAACTCTAGTGTTCTGGTGGAGTATAAAAATTGGGAGGTGAATCGAAAGACACCTCTCTTGGAAGCATAATATTGTCACTCTTGGCTAAGCCCCAAAGAACTTTATACCTTTGGGAAGTGAAGGAGGAGATTTGGGTTACCATCTCCCCTCGGCTGTGTGGCAGTATTTTCTTTCATCTATAGATTTGGGCCTCACGTACCTTGCGTATATCAAGGACACCCTTTAGTTGATCCTTGTACAGCCTAGTTGCAACCTTATAGGTTTGTTGGTGTGTTTGGTGTTCTTGCATGTTTGAAACACACTTGCCTTGTACATATTTCATTGTATATATTTTGCATCTTAAACCTAAAAATCCAAAAACATCGTAAAACATAAAAACCCAAAAAAAATCATAAAACATAAAAATCCAAAAAATCATAAAAGTTCAAAAATCCAAAAAAAATCAAAAACAATTTCAAAAACAACAAAAACATGTCTTGGTCTAGGTCTTCTTAGTCAAGTTGTCCACATCATTCCACGTCACTTCCTCTTTCTATCACAGTCATCACCCTCATACATCTTTTGTTTTCATCATTCAAACCATTCCTCCATGTCTTAATCATCTCCATTTGTCCACATCATTTCCTTGTCATTCAATTTAAATCATATTCTTCATCCTAGTCATGATTCATCAGCATCTAGATTCAATTTCCCTTGTCAATCCCATCATGCATTCTTAATTCAATCCTCCACATCATCATCCTTCTAATCCAATCCCTTGTCAAATCTAGTCATTTCTAATCAATTCCAAATTCAATCCATTTACATCTTCATCCAAAATCAATCAATCTTTCTAATTTCATTCATGTCTTCTTCTAATTCAACTTTGCATCCCATCTTTCTACTTTGGACATAGGAGCATAGTCATACACATTGGACTTTCATTCAAATCTCACATTCACTTGGTTAGTGTTTTTTATCAAATCAAATCAAACCCTTATCCATATGATATCCAATCCAATCAAAATCAAATCATATCAAGTCCCATACAATTCAAATCAAATCAACACAAAGTCCAAATCGCTCCTAGTCTCGAGTTCATATTTCCTTCATCATCAAATCTTTCATCACTCTTCTTCTAGCATCTGTGGATTTGAATTTTCTTAATCAAATGGTTGACAATCTTCAAAGACAATATGGAGTTCTACCTCCTATTCAACCTGCATATCAAATCCATCCTCAACATTTCATATCCAACTCTCATCCATCTCATGTTCATTATTCTTCTACCTTTGACAAGGGAAATCCACCTCATTATCTTTCAATTCCATACAATTCCATCCCTAGCCCATACACTTCCTCAAACACAAATGACCTTGCCATGGAAATAGAACAACTCAAGAATTATCTTTTAGCAAGTCAACCAAAAGAGTCAAACTTCCATGCCATGTGTCCTCTTCCTCCATGTTTCGAAGATCATAGTCCTCATGTCCCATCCAACCCCAACCCTCCATGCAATCCCTTAACCATAGTTCAACCTTCACATGATCCTCATCCTCCAAAATCCACATCATCCCCACCTCGTAAGGGGTATTTCTCATCATTATTGGCTAAGTGTAAATTAAAAAATGAAGAGAGCCAATCACTCACAGTGATACCCCCAGTTCCATCTCATGACCTTCCTCCAAAGCATGTCACCATAGATTCCTCTTCTCTAGATTTGAGCATTTCTCCATCCCCTTGTTCTCATATCCCTCATGATCCTAATCCCCCACATGATCCCTCCAATCATGAACCCCATGCACATGGACTTGCATCTCGTATTAAAAATAATAAGTATCCCATTGAAGAAATAATGGCTCAAGATGTTGGTACACCTTCCAAATTCCTCCATCCAAACCTAAAGCCTTCCATCATTCATCTTCCAAGTCCATTTTAGGACCTTATATCCATATTCCCATTCCTTCCTCACTTCCATCCATTCTAGGTCCTTATGCTCCACATCTGAACCCTTCATCCCTTCCTTTCATTTTGGGCCCTTACATACATTCATCCACCATATCCATGTTTTCCTCTTCATCTTCTCATGCTCCTAAAGATCAACAAAGGCACGCATCCTTGACTTCCTTCCAATGTTCCTCATCCATACACTCTCCTTCATGCACCCCTACCATAGCCAATGGAAGCACATTGGATGCTAAAGAAAAACAAAATAATGCCAAAAATCCACAAAAGCCCAAGGATCAACATGTCCCATCTAAATGACATGTTCAAGAAAAGAAAAATCTGAACCAAAGCAACATCAAAAGGCCACAAAGGCTGAAAATCCAAAATGCAAAAATTATGTGGATACCAAAGCTACTTAATGTAGCAATGAATCTCAAAGAAAGATTCCAAATGGCATCTAATTCTGCTAATCCAAAGGCTTCCCTCATTCATGAATCATCCATGCTTCCATTTTCTAAATCCATTTTGGGTCCTTATATACCCAAATCCACCATCCCAAACCCATCATCTCCTTGATCTATTTTGGGCCCCTATATCCCAAAATTCAAACTTTCTACTACCTATCCCCCACAATTTCCTCCTTTTCATCACCCTTCAAGGTGTGTGTCGATGACAATCTTTCCACTTCCTTCACAAGTCTTCCAACCTAGCATTCATCAACCATGTCTTCCTCCCTCCCACTCCACCCCCTTAATCCAAACTTTTTCATAAGTCATTACCCTCCATTTCCCAATCTACTTCATCCTTGTTTTTCACTATCATACCAACATCTATGAGCAAATAGCAAAAATTCCTTGAAAAATAAAATAGAAAAGGAAAAAATATCAAGGGATACCATCCATATATCTAGATGTTTGATTCCTCCCTTCATTCTCCTATCATGTATCCATTGTCTTCCACTTCAACTTATCCATCCGTTCACTTTCCCTTCTTCCACTTGCACTCTACACTAGGGGCAAGCTCCATCCATATTATTCTTCCATAATTCCATCTACTATTCATCCATTTCCATCTTTGATCTTGAATTTCACTTTCCTTCCATCCATCTATGTGCTTTCCATGTCCCTTTCTCATTATCCATACATTTTCCTACATACATCCATAATCCTTCCATATATTTGATCTTGACATAACATCCATCTCTTGCATTCCATACTCCTTGTCATGTTCATTTCATCCATTTTCCATCCATACTCTTACATATTTCCATCCCCCTTTCATATGTCCTTGATCTTGGTTATCCCTTCCATTTCAACCCCTTCATATTCCACATTTCATCCATATCCTTCATGTCATTATCCATCCCTTTTTCATACCCTCCCTCCCGTATCCCTTATTCAGTCACTTTCATCCCCATGCTCATGATCAATATTAGAGGCACAATACCATAAATGTTTATACATGCTTTGGAAGAGCACATGTTATCTCTTCCTCCATACGCGAGCCGTTATACCATCCTTCCATTTTCATGCATCTTTTCCACGCATCCTTTCCCACCATATTTCCCTCCATTTTCATATCCTTGGTATGGGGCATTTGGACTCCTTTGAAACATGGTCCTTGGTTTCACACTTTCCAACACCATATCATTTGGCCCCTCATAGCCTTTCACTATTCCTGTCATCCACCAACATTGCATTACTTTTCCTCCATTTACCATACCTTGACCCTCCCTTGTCATTGGTTCCATTCTATCCATTCTATCTCACATTCATTCAATCCATTCATTTTATCCATTCTCTAACACATTCCTCTAATCAATTCATTTCTATCTATTCTATTCATTCATATCACATTAAATCCAATTCTTCCGATCACTTCAATCAAATTCATTCATCCTCTAATTCACTCAATTTTCCCTTCTTCTAATCCTTTCACATCAAATCGATTTCTATTCTACTCTCAATATTCTTCATCCTATCAACATCTATTCTTCCAATCTCATCCACACTCATTCTTCTATCCGCCATAAAATAAGAATTTTTAAAAAAAAAGTCTCACTATGCAATCAATACTAATTCAATCAATCTAATCTTGCAATCTTGTACATCAATCTTTAATCGATTCATCACTTTGACCCAATCAGCTGCTAATCCATTAACCATATTCAAACATCATTATCATGGGATGAATCCTTCCCAATCCTTAGATGTGCATTATGCTTAGCATTAGCTTTGCCATCCTTAATCAATCATCATCAATCAGTCCATTCATGGGTTTTCAGCTTGACTAGGGGCAAAATGGTGGTTTGCTTTTGGTCTTTTGTGCATGGTTGCTTGATTACTTGTATGCGCTAGCATTTTTTGCATGTATCACGATCTTTGCATCCTATTGTCCCAAGAATCATGGTCTTCCATATCATGGTTTCATAAGGCATATGGTTGTATTAGACCCCTATTTTCACGTACTTAACACATGTCATCTTGGTTCCTCATACCTTTGTGCATAGTGTTGAGTACAATATCAAACTTAGGTTGTTCACACCATTGCAGCATAACTCCCTTCCATCCTCTTCTTTTCTATTTCAACAGAACATCTGTGTTCTTCTAACCCACATGTCCTCTCAAGGGGGCATACCCTTCCATCCTCGTCATCCTTCCTCATCCTTTCATGATTGGGGCATCATGCTACTAGTCTTATCCTTTTATCCACTATATTTTATTCTTCTTTGATATAACATTACTAATGCTATATCAAAGAGGGGCAAAATGTAGACACCAAAATTTTTCCAAAACCCATTTTCTGACCAATTAGATAAATATTTATTATTTATTTAATTATATTCCCCTTTCCTTGATTTAAATAAACTAAGGTTTATTTAAATCTTAACCTATTCCCACTTGCATCTAACCCCTTTCACTTTAATTAAGTATGTCATTTACTTAATTAATCCTTGCCTAAATCCCACTATGAATTAAATATTGCATTTAATCCTATTTGAGCACATGGCTCCTACTTTTTAACTTTCACCTAACCTCACTAGCCTACCTAACCCATCTTGCTAAACCTACCCACTTACTTAATCATGCTTGCTTTGCATAATCATCCTAGCTAATCACCTCTTAATCCTAAGTGTGTTCTCACACTTGTGTGAGAGATGTTCACACTTTCCTTATCCCTCATGTCTTGCATGTCTCTTGCACACTTGTCCTCTTTCATGAGAGTCAAGGTGTCTCACACATGTGTGAGAAGCCATCCTTCTCACACCTCTTGCACACTTGTCCTCTTGCATGAGAATCAAGTTGTCTCACACATGTGTGAGAAGCCATGCTTCTCACACCTCATTGATCATGTCACCATCAGAGGTTGCTCACACATGTGTGAGAATATTGCCCCCTTTGAATGGTCAAAACCCTAATCCATGTGGAGTCTACTTGTCTTCCACCTCATTGACACCTCATCAATCCTAAGGGATCTTAGCCCTCCATCTTGCATTTGATCTTAGCCATCTGTTTCATCCCTTTTCCTATAAAAGGAGAGCCCTCTCCTCATTTCCACATATACTATCTACCTCATTGTTATGCTACTGTATTTGTGAGCAACCACATCCCATGAGTGAGGAAATCATCTCCACTTGAAGGTTCCATGAGGTTTGCATAGTGATATTTTGAATGCTTTTATGCTCTTTTTTGTTTCATGTTGTTCATTTACATGTCTTCTTTCATATTTTGAGGTTTTGCATGATAATGTAGGAATGTGCATTAGTTGCTTAGTGTTATTTCCTTAGTTACATTTTTATGCAACACACTAGTTACTCTCGACCTTGTTTGATAGAGTCCATGACCCAACTTTACTCGGTAGATAAAGTAACTTGGTGATAACTGATGCTGATCTTTTGTGATCCCTTTGTATCTTTAATACTGATTTGAATCTTTTCTTCCTTTCAATTTTGGAAAATTTTAGATGTGATCGTGATAATGTAGTTCTAGTTCTTTCTTAAGAACTTAGTTGGAAATGGTGGAGTCACACACTTCTTGAGTGACATGACCATCATTGCTTGGACTACATTCCTTGGTGGATTTAGGAATCCATTGCTACCTCATTTTCTTTCTGATGTTGTCTATGTAGAAGTTGATGAAAGCCAACTTCACAGCTCGCCAAGATCACCTACATGAAAATAACCTATCAAAGGGAAACCAAAGAAGGAAGAGGTGGAGCTTGGAAAAACACTAAACAGATTGAGAGAGAAGATATTGTAAACAAGAAAAATGTATTGCTATTGAAAATGAGATATGAGTTGAGAAAATACAATGAGAGAGCCTGAATATAAAGGCCTCAAGGAAGCTTGTAGAACAAGCTAGAAAGTGCTAGAAGATAAGGTTGACAACTAAGCATACATCCACAAAAGGTGGGATGTCCTCAAACAAGGTGAGAGGATAAGTATGACTTTAAATAGGAACAAGCTCCTGTGTTGTCAAAAACTCATCAACTACAACTATTAACTAAATGCATTAACCTAAGTAAAATTAAGTAAAAGAATAAATAATTAATAAATAATTATTTACTCTAACACCCCCCTTTAAGTGCAACTTAGGGGAATGCCTTAAGCTCACAAACTAAGATGAAATGTAGAATGGGTCCTAGCAATAAGGCCATGTTAGGTACCCATGTACAATGCAAAGAAATGCAACCTCTTAAAATAGGGAAAGAAAGAAAAGCACATGGGAAAAACCCTCCCCCAAAAAGAGGTAAGAATCTAGTGAAGGACTGAAGAAGCCTCCCACTAGTGGAATGTCCCTTAAAAAAGGAACAAGAGAAGATCATAAAGAGCATCAATGAAGTATTAAGAAGCTTCAAACTCTATCATCATAAAGTAACTACTAATATAAAGAACCTCCATGGAAGAAGAGGGATAAACTAAGCGCATCTATATGGTAGATGATCCATCTCATCGAAATGCATAGGTAGCTAGCCACTGCAATTTCCTAGTATATAAGATCAACCACTAAATTCATAGCTCACACTATCGAACCATCAAACCAAGGAAGCATTAAAATAATAGAATAACCCCCCCTTAATGCAGATAGGGTGAGAAGATAGGCAACTAAAAAGATGAGCCAAAATACTTTGTAGAAAGAACCAAGAATGATGAGAGAGTTGAAGAGGTAAAAACACCAACAAAGACATGGTCACACTGACTCTGCATCGGGGAAAAAAGGAATAATGCACAAAAGTGGCAAAAAAACTATCCCCCCCATGGTGCTTTATAAAATAGTGTAAGTACAACTATCTTAAAACAACATTCATGAACCCAAAATGCAAGAGTGATACTTTATCTCAGTGTGTTTGCATAAAGATGCTTATAAATGATAGCTACAATGATAAAAAAAGGAAAGAAGATGATACAAAAGATAGTACAACCCCCAAAAAAAGATCCCATGCCATGAAAATGATCCTCGGACCTAGAACACCCAAGATATCCACCATAGAGCAAAAATGCCAAAAACATGATAGAAAGAGCATGGGGTAGAATCTGAAGGAAATGATAGTATTTCTAAAAATATGACAAAACCATCTTTCCAAAAATATAACATTTTCAAAAAACGGAGATGGGATGCAAAAGATATGCTTGCCGGAGTGAAAAATACAACTTTAGACTTTGACTGCAAAAATGAGCTACAAAACTACATCAAAACCTAAAAATACCTACACCAATGTCTTTGTCTTAGAACCAACTTTTTGATGCTTCTTTCAAATTGGAAACATACCTTTGTATGCTCAAGTTATGGCCAAAAAATTGTGAGTAGGTCAAAAAAGACCTGGAGTGCTGGTAGGGGCGTTGATGAAGGGTGACATCATGCTAACGTTAGCAAAACACTAGTTTAAAATTGATGGCTTTGTAACCATCACAACAAAAAAGGGCCATGTGGTGTGACATGTGGTAGTGCCACATGGAAAAAAAGTGATGTGGCCAGGTGATGTGGCAGGGGCCATGTGGGAGATGTCAAAGTGACACCCATGCCACATGGCACCTGGAAAACATACCAAAAGTGCCAAAAATTACCACACAAGTGTAGATAAAAGAGGGGCCACGGAGTGGTGGCTACTGCTGTGGCGGTGGCTACTACTGGAGGAGCCATGGGCTGTTGTTGGTAGGTGAGAGGCCCATGGGTGGTAGCTGGGTCTGACAGTGGCATAGCCGGCTGCGACAGTGTTACAGCTAAGTGTGGGTGGTGCACGGGTAGCATTCTTATGGTGGCCAAATTTTTTTAATATTTTTTTTCTTTGAAATTCTTTACAACTGCCTATAGGGGGCCAAATGTTTTTTCCCAAATGCTCGAAAGCCAAAATCAAAAAGTTTTATATGAATTCTAACTATAGCAGGCCTTCTAAACTCAATGGCAGTGTCTGTTTAGGCCCAAAGTGCTCTGAAAAAATGCTCTTCCCTCAGATATAAGAAAAATGCACAAACAAACTAGGGTTTGTGTCTCTGAATCACGACTTCAAAAATCCTTCAAATTGGAACTAGTAGGGAGGCTCTGATACCATGTAGAAGTTGATGAAAGCCAACTTTATAGCTCGCCAAGATCACTTGCATGCAAATAACCTATTGAAAGAAAAATAGAGAAGGAAGAGGTGGAGCTTGGAAAAATACAAAACAGACTCAAAGAGAAGATATTGCAAACAAGAAAAATGTATTGCTATTGAAAATGAGGTATGAGTTGAGACAATACAATGAGAGAGCCCGAATATAAAGGCTTCAAGGAAGCTTGTAGAACAAGCTAGAAAGTGCTAGAAGATATGGTTGACAACTAAGCATACATCGACAAAAGGTGAGATATCATTAAACAAGGTGAGAGGATAAGTATGACTTTAAATAGAAACAAGCTCCTATGTTGTCAACAACTCATCAATTACAACTATTAACTAAATGCATTAACCTAAGTAAACTTAAGTAAAAGAATAAATAATTAATAGATAATTATTTACTCTAGCAATCTACCTTAGCTTTCTTTTCATCTTCAATTCTACCTATATTCATGCAATTCTTGGCTAGATGACCAAGTTCTGTACAAGTGTAACATCTTATGGTGGTATCTCTCTTCCTTGTGTGATGTTTAACATAGTTCATGCCAATGTGTCCATACTCTCCATAGTAATGACATTTGCACCAGGTGTTATAGTCCCAACCAAATATTGCTTTCACAATTTTCTCTTCTGGATTGAATGTCTTGGTTCTTCAGTTTGATGCCTTGTGACCTTGTTTCTTGAATTTTTAACATTTTCCTTGAAATTTTGATTTCTCTTTACATTCATTAGCCTTGTGATCATGCTGATTGCAATTGTAACATTTATAATGCTGAGTTTCTGGAATAGATTGTGTAGAGATTTTTCATCAATGTTTCGAATCACACTACGTGATCCATCATCAGGAAGAGAGAGAAAGAGGTGTCAAATTATGTAAGAAGCAGATTTGGCACAGGGTCACAATTTAAGGAGTCCCTCTCTTCCTAGTCTCCTTAAATTGTGACTCTGTGCCAAATCTGCTTCTTACATAATTTGACACCTCTTGCTCTCTCTTCCTGATGATGGATCATGTAGTGTGATTTGAAATGTTGATGAAAAATCTCTACACAATCTATTCCAGAAACTCAGCATTATAAATCATGGATTGTGGAAATCTGATTGCATTAATTGTAACATTTACCATTGAATTTTGCTTTACCATTACTCCAACATTTTTTTGATGTATGACCTATCTTACCATAGTGATTGCAAGTAGGTCTTTGATTTCTTTGAGCACCTTGTTTGGAGGATTCACCTTCTTCTTCTTTGTATTCAATTCCTACTTTACCATTTTGTCTATAGAGATTCTACTCATTTAGTTGATTCAATTGATTCATGTCTGCTTGGGATCTCATCATTCTGTCATTGATTTTCTTTTCAGTGTTTAAGTCATTTTTCAATCTTTCATTGATTTTCTTTTTAGATCTCAGCTCACTTCTTAATCTTTCATTGATTTGTCTTTCTGAACTTAGATAATTCCTTAATCTTTCATTGATCTATCTTTGACTCATGATTTCTTCATTTGCATTGGAGATTTTATCTATAAGATCTTCATACTAAATGGATTGGTTATGGATCTCATTGTTTCTTCCATCCATTTCTTCTTTCATCTTGTTTCTTTGCTCCAAGATTTCACATAGCCTTATTGATTGAATTTCTTGTTCTCTTTTGAGCTTTCTTATTTCTTCTTGCAAGAAACCATTATTCTCTAAGAGTTCTTTGATTGCATCATTTGCTTCATCTGAACTACTTGAAGGGAAAAGATCTTCGATCTTTTCTTCGATATACTGATGATCATTCATCTAATTCACAAGTTTCTTCCTTCTTTTCAGAGATTGGGAAAGTTTATCCTTAGCTTTCTTGAGTTGTACAAGGGCCATTTTTAGATCTAGCTTTTCATTGTCGATTGCCTTATCAAGTTTGAATATCTCCATTATTCTTAATCTTTTCTCAAGCTATCAAGCTTTATCTTGAGAACCACAAATGCTCTGATACCAATTGTTGGAAATATTCAAGACTATGCTAGGTTATTGAGAGGGGAGGGGTGAATTAGTAACCTCAAAAAAATTACCAAATTTGGATCTTAATTGCAATAATTCAATAACCATAAAATCATAAAATCAGATCTAACTGCAATCATGAGAAACTAAAAACATAAAAATTCATGACACATGAACACAATGATTTGGTGACCCAAAAACCTTCCAAATAGAAAATAAAACTGGGGTGGGGATGATACCCACAAAACTTCAATTTTGTAGCATAAAGTTGGCCTATTAAGGCTTACAATGATCACTTCTGATGATCTGCCTTGTTAGAAGCAATTAGGACTGCTAGGTCCACCTTGTTAGAGGATTTGCAAATAGTCAATGAAGTATGCACTTAGTAAAGAGATTTTAAAAAGACTATTAAGTCTACCTTGTTAGAGGATTTGAATTGATTCACCTGTTAGAATGAAATAGCTAATCTCTGACTTACAACTGCTTAGCTAATAGAGATTCTTTGAAATATTATCACCTTTATGTGATTAATATGACTTTGCTGGTCCTTTTTTGATATGGCCTTACAATATACTTTTCTACTGATTCGTATTTGCATGCATACATACATTCATCTATTCATTCCTTCATATATGCATTGGATATGATATAATACATTACATATATATATCAATCTAATTTACAAAACTATAGAGTCGACCAATATACAAGTTAACACCAATATTACAAAGTCGGCTCAAATGAAGACACTTGGTTTCTAAAGACTAACTTGATGAAGTTCTAATACATGGCGTCCACTATCATTACTTGGCATCATCATGCATTTGATAGAAGTAGAAGCTCAGTCCATACTAATCATCTCAGAGTAGTCTCAAACTTGGTCTACACTGGTGACTCGATAGATACTATGTAATTTGGTAGAAACTAAATTACATGTTTACCATGACTACACTCAGTAAACACTAACTTCACTTCACATGAACTGCTAGCTCAGTTTGAACTGCGAAGCTTGGTAACCACTGAATTGCTCAGGATAAATTGCTAGACTTGACACTGCTTGACTTCACTTGGTAACCACTGGGATGCTCAGTAGGAACTGTAAAGCTCAATGGCTATTGAATTATATGGAAAACATTATAGATTGTTCAATGAGCTTAGTAACCATTCAATATCTGAATAAGTATTGTCACTAATAAAAAATTTCAGATATTTTATAGCATTAGGACACCTAAATATATGGATGGTACACTTCATTGAGACCATCAAAACAATGAAGATGCCAATTGATTGGGCTTTAATTCTTTGTGAGAATTCAGATGAGCAACTAGTGGTAGTCAAGAACAACCTAAAGTTCTATATGACATCTTATTTTGTATACCTATTAGTTGCAAGAGAAAAAAATTATCCGAGACTGTTCAAAAAGGGCAACATGCAAGATGTAAATGCATGGCCTTATATAGTATACCCCCAGTTGGTAAAGAAGAAGCTTTCATAGCATAGTAAGGAGTATAGAATAGTGAATGATGCCTTTATTTTCACAATTATTCAATTTGTTGAAGGGGATTATGTGAAAAGGATGTCAGATGAGGTAGTGACAAAGATTACCAAAATTATTGCCTATTACATCCAATTTAAGACATTCACTTATTTGAGGGTAGTATGAACAACTGTTAATCCAAAGAAACTCCCCAGGTATCCATGTTATATGTTTATATTGTTGGAGATTGCATGACAAATTTTGTTTCAATATGAGAGAGTAAGGAAGAAACACAAGAAGACTTGGGTATGACCCATCACTACAGGTCCATTTAGTGTTAACCAAAAGAAGGATAGAGGACCATTGGATGAATGTAGTGGATGACTATGAAATCTAAATAAGGGTTTATTGTAGGATGACTCCCTATTTGGTAGAAAATGCCTTGAAAATAAAGGTTCCTTTAAAGATAGTACAACAAGATACTAAAGAGGTCCTTGATCCATTATACAATAGAGATAAGGTCTTTGATCGACTATTATGAATACATAAATTAATAAAGAGGAAAATTTAGATATTAATCATAGGGCAATCCATGTTATCCAATTAAAAAAGGATTGGATTAAAAAATCATTTAAGCTAGATCCAATTCTGAAAACTATAGTTTTCTAGGCTACAACCTACCCAATCAAAGGTAGAGGAGAAAAAGTGACAGTACCCATATTCATGGCTTAGTCTTCAGTTAGGCTAGAGATGGTGCACCAACTTAATAGAGAAGTTGGGTACTTTAGGGGTCAAAAGGGTAAAGGAAAGAGAAAAAGAACTTCCCCTTAACAAGTTGAGCTGGAAGAAGGAACAACTCAAGCATCAGAACAAAAAGAGGCAGAGAATGTACAAAGGGTAGAAAAGATAGAAGCTATCTAGACTCAAGACATCCTAAAGTTCCACCACTAGAACAAGAGCAAGGAGCTAACATAGAAGTGCAAGAAGTGTCCCAACCTACACAAGAGGTAGAAGCATCCCCATCTACTCCCAAGAGAAGAAAGATCAAAACTCTAGTTAAAAGGAGATAAAAGGTAATCAGAAAGGTTATTCCTTTTTCCATCAATTCTAGAAGTTATTCTAGAAGAGGAAAAGGATGATGATGAAGATGAAGAAGATAACCTTCCCTTGAGTCAGAGGACTTGTCTTGCTAGGGCTACAGAGTTAGAATGGAGAAGAAGCTCCACCATTCCTACACATCCTATTTAGTCTACAACTTTCGAGGATGAGTTGGAACAATAGATTGACGAGAAGGAGGATGAAGGGGCTAATGTCTTTCAAATGTTAGATTTTGATTTCATACCGCTAAGCACTGAGTTGGTAGGTGACTAGATAAGGGATACTCCAACAAATAAACCTCCACAAGAGGATTGGAATCAATTTCCACCTTGGTCACCAGGACCTTCAAGTGTTACACCATCATTAAGTCAAGATTTGTCTCTCTTGGATAAAGGTTCAACTACTCCTCTCCCTTTGGGTAATGAAGAACATGTGTAGGATGAATAGGAAGAAGAGCCACAACAAATTCCCACCTATGAAGTGTCAAAGGAAGGGAAAATATATGAAGAACCTCATCAGACTTCCCATGATACAGAGGTGAGGACTATGGACTCAATAGACATCGAGACGCTTGATGTAGATCTTTCAAAAAAGGAGAAGACTCCAGAGAGGAGTGATAAGGGGAAAAGAATAGAAGTACAAACTCCATCTTCATATAAGGATAAATCTCTAATGGGAGATGCTCCAAAATGGTTGAGGAAAGAAGTGATGGTTAGAAATAAAAGGCAGCATGTCATGAGCCCTAATTAGTGTGAAAAATACAAATATATTTTTAAAAAAATACATATACTTTATTTAAACACCTTATTACTATTATTGATAAATATGATATTAAGCATTAAATAATAATTAATGTAATATAAATAATCTACAAATATTAAATAATAATAATTAATATAACTTATTGTTTAACTATATTAAATATGATATTATCACATTACATGAATTATAAAATAATAACTAAGACAAACATTATAATAAAAATAATCTTAAATATAAAATAAAATGTTATTTTAAATCTAAAGCATACAACCATTCAATACATAAGATATATAATGGAATAACATGAGGAAGAGTTCGAAGGGAATTGAAAATAGAAAAAATGACAATGGGAAAGAGACATTAGGGAGGAAAATAAACTTGGAAGAGAAAATAATTATTTATTTATTTATTTTGTTCTTCAGAGAGATGATCAGCTTGGGGCTCCCTTAGATCTTAATTCATATTGGATTCTAATGCCCCAACATGATTGATTTACTCCTTCCCCTATGCACACTCCCTACCCACTATGTACATGTTTAGTTTCACTATGGACAAAAGGTTCACTATTGCTCGAACTTGGAAATGCTTAGCTTGGGGCTCCCTCAGAACTTGAAATCCATATTGGGATTCTCTTACCCCAACGTGACCAATTTAATCCTCCTCTTGTGTACACTCCCTATCCATCATGAATTTTATCACCAAGGGTTCTAAATTCTATTAACAATTTAGGGTAATGTCAATATTCCCCATGTATTAAATTCCACAATGGATGGTAAAGTGTATGATAAAATTAATTTGTATCTTGATGCTAATCCTATTTATATATTTGGATGCAATTATTATAATGTTAGAAATTATATTTCAATAATATTAGAAATTATAATAATACTTTAGATTAGTTGTATCCCCTTTAAAAATAATGTAGATTTCATAAAATATGAATATAATCTCATTTAGATATTATATATATGTAATATTTCAAATGATATAATATTATCCTTACATGATATCTTAAATTCATAATATCTATTCTACATATAAATAGAGTAGGACATGAGAATAATGCATACCTTATATGTAGTCCTTGAACATACCTTTTCCACAGTCTCATCAATGATGAAATATGTTTATCCACCATTTATATGGCATGGTGTTGTGGTGGTGTAGTAAGATACTTATTTTTCAATAGAAATTTTATTTTCCCATGATCCACTTGTAATATAACATCTAACACCTTATCATTTGGCTTGGACAACCCAATATGAGCACGACCCAATTAGTTGGGGTCTCACGTGTAATTTTCCTTACACAATATTTAGACACCTTAATTACCAAGTTCCATTTGTGATTGTAATATACCTCATTTTATGTGGGTGGTCTTCCTTATGTGCTTCCCCATGATTCTTATCTTCTCATTCGATCTAATATATGGAGGATTGAGATCAGTGGACCCCATGACCACAAGGATTTTCTTCCTTGGTTCTAATCACCTCTTCCTTTGCAAATAGTGCCATTACCAGGATGGCTAAGCGTGGTATATTTTTGGCCCTCGGGAGTTTTATGCAACATTTCTCCAAGAATTCTTTCTATTTGTTAATGGTGGGGGTGACTTATTTTTTCTTCTCTCTAATTCTCTTTGAACTTTATAGATAGATTTCATTAACAATCTGATCAATTTTAGTAAGATTCATAAATTTTGTATCTCTCACATTGAGATTCTTCATAGACATGCAGTAAGGCCCAAACCAAGTAGCTCAGTAGAGCACATCATTGATTGTCTTAATATCATGCAAGAGTAACTAAATGGTGACAAAATTTATTGAGGGAGGAATTAAGAATGCTGAAAAATACCTTTAGCCTCATTTAATCTTTGCATAGGTTATAAATTGTCTACCTACAGTGTCCAGCCTGATAAATTACAAGGGCATTGCTTTATTATCACAAAATGGAGGTAAATTGTGATGATGTTTGATATATTCTAAATATCACATGATTCTGACCTTATGCAAGCAAGTCAAGATCCTCTAGTTTATTCTTAGTAATTTCTTTGAAGTTTGCATAAGCTCCTACTAAGGAAGAGGGAATGAGATAATTAATTAAAGCTCTTAGGAAGCCAAAGTCACCTGTAGGTGATGTATGGGCACTAATTTTTGCAATGAGTGATCAGAATCAAGACTTGTTTGCCCATGTTGCTATGCCTCCTCCAAATGTAGATATTGAGAATTTGACCCCAAAAGATTACCAAATCAAGGAGGTCATGCTTGGAAAACCCACTATGGATACTGCCAAATTGATGGTTACTATGGGACAAAGAAGTGTTTAGGCACATAGAACATGATGAGTTTGAATTGATAAACCTTTGGAATTAGAATCAAATCCTAATGAGATATCAGAACAAAGTAGTTGGTCTATTGGATCTTAAAAATCTTGAGGAGACTCTAAATGCAACACTTTGGAAAAGGGATAAGGAGACTACATGACTAGATCCATTTTTGAAAGCTTGTCAACAATGGCAGGGAAGTTTTGAAGAGAAAGGAGTGAAAATTATACAAGGAAATCTCAAACTACTACACCATATGTAGAATAATGAAGATAATCTAGTTGCTATTTTGAACTAGTATTTTTGGTTAATAGACAAAGTTTGTACTTGGGTTAAAGACCTACAAGCATTATAGTCAATAAAAGGTCAAAGTTATTAGATGTTGATGGATATATATACAACATATGAGTTAGATAAAATAGATGACTGAATAGAGAAAATTATAGATGACAATAAAGTAATGGAAACATTACACATGAATATTCATAAGCTCAAGGATCAAACCCAAGAGAAAATTTTGGAGGCAGAGAGGCATTACAGTGATGCTTGCTTAGACATTTTTGAAGATGATTCAAGGGATAAATTGATAAATATAGAAGTAGTTATTGAAAAAATTTGGAGGACTTTTGAAGAATCTTCCATTGATGATGATATTAGATATGCATTTAAGATTGAAGTGGTATTGCTAGATTTGGATGTGAAATTGGGAGATTTTGTAGAGACTCGCATCGAGGTGGGCAACTATAGGCAAAAAGTGAAGGAAAAATATGAAGCTTTAGATTTTCTAGATGCAAAAAAAGTTACTAAGATTATAGAGAAATTCAAAAATACCCAGACATAGCTCTAGTATGAAGAGGAACAAAACCCAGAAGCTAGAATTTCAGTTTTGACACTTGGTAAAATTTTGAATTTTTTGGAACTACTTCCGAGGTGCACTGCTTCTGAGGTGCACTTCTTCTGAGGTGTTCTAGAAGTTTTTGAAGAAGTCAAAGGTGCACCAATAGATAACTATTAGTTCCAAATTTAGAGCTTTCCATGCACCAAAAATGCATTCTGACAATAGTTTAACTCCTACAAATATTTAGTGAACATTGAGCTTCTATTTTTGGCACCTCCAAAGACTTCTAGATCATCCAATGGATTTATTCTTCTTATTTTCCCATGAATTATTTGTTTTAAGACATGTAAAGGCTCATTCATCCATTAAATGATAAAAATAAGGATGGAGTCCTACTTAGCAACAGTTAGAGAGTCAGTTTGTACATAAATAGATTTGTTTTATTATTTTTGAATCATATATTTGTATGAAGAGAGCTCTCACTCTGAACAAAAATTGAGGGGATGATTTCTTATAAATTTAGGAATGTCATATGTATTCCAATCTATTATTTTGATGCAATAATATATGTAATTGGTGCTGTCATTTAGAGTGTAGTTATTCATGCTTGAGAGTGTTATATTTTATGAATGTATGTTCATTGAGTGTAATGGAGCCAATAATTTTATTATGTTATTTTGATTGAGAAATATTTTAATTTTGGTGCTTTCTATGGTTTTAAAAATTCCATTGATGTATTTAGATCAAGAAGAGATCATCTTATTGTTACTACATATCTTTTTGTCTCAGATGAGCTCATTTTTTATGGCCTTGTGATTTGATGAAAAGTGAAACATCTTACATTATTGAATTTCCAACTATGATTGCATTAGTGGCATTAAGGAAGTGCTGCTCCTATTTTCATTGGTTACCTACCAATCTTTTCAAAGGCTTAACTCATAGACGTGTTGTTTATGTAGCTTATGTCCATTAGGAATTTACTTTTCAAATCATTTTCTTAAACTTCTTGTTATCCTATCTTCATTATTTTTTTTTACAAACACTTGGTTAATTTAAGAATTCATATAGTTACATTGTTAGATTGCATTCATTAAAAAATAGAAAAATAGAAAAATATATCTCTTTTGTGTGGTTATTATTTTGAGATAGCAAGCATATTCAAAATGTTATCTGAAATCGGTCAAAACTAGCAAAGGCCTCCTCATGAACACTCACATTTATCTTCTATTGGGTGAATTCCAGTAGGTCGCAAGGTCACCTGGAACCTTGGAGTTGATCCCATATCAGATTTTTAAGAGAGGAGTTTGGAAGGATTCCTGTCATTAAGCATTGTGCAAAATGATAGCTCAACAGGTCTTACAAAGACTAGAGGATTCTATGGTGAAAGGTATTTCATGATTATTGTTGATAAATTTCCTAGAATGATGTGGGTTGCATTTCTTAAAGAAAAATATGAGGCATTTGATATGTTTAAGATATTCAAGAATAGAGTTAAGAATGAATCAATAATGAAGATTAAATGATAAATATGAGATAGAGGAGGAGAGTTTACTTCACATGAGTTTAACATCTTTTGCTTAGCTAATGGAATCAAAAGACAATTATCTACTCTAAGAACCCCTGAACAAAATGGCATTACAAAAAGAAGAAATAGCTCAATAAGAAAAGAAAAAAGAACTATGTTTAGCTTAGAATGATGTATTCAAGAAGTTTTGGAGAGAAGCTATTAATACAATAGTCTACACCATAAACAAAGTGCAAGTTAGGAAAGACACAAACAAGACCCCTTATGAATTGTGGATTGGTCACTCACCTATAGTCAAGTATTTTAGAATTTTTTCATAGCAAATATTATATCAAAAGAGATGATAATGTTGGTAAATTTTGATGCTAGAAGTGATGAAGGTATTCTTTTTGGTTATTCATTGAAAAAAAGAGCTTATATATGTTATAACTTGAGAACTAAAACTATTGTTGAATGTGCAAATATAAGAGTTGATGAGAAATTTAGGGTACATGCAAGAATAGTTGACTACAATTATGATGATGAGAATGTTGTTACTAAACCAAGGAATGATGAAGTATTTTTTTAGACTAACAATGATTTGCAGAATGAAGGAGAGCTAAGGTAGGAACAAAGATAAGAGTTGAGATGACAACTCCTACTTCTAGTAAGAATATGACAAAGAATCATCCACTAGAGCAAATCATCGATAACAGAGAAAAAGGTGCAATGATAAGAAGCAAAATCAATGAAGAATTATGTCTGATATCTCATGTAGGACTAAAGAATGCATATGAGGCATGTAAAGATGAATATTGAAAGTAATCTATAAAAGAAGAATTAGATCAGATAGTGAAGAATGAGACATGGGAATTGGTCCCAAAACTAATAGACAAAAATGTGATAGTAATAAAATGGGTACTCAGGAACAAGATGAATGGACAAGGTGAAGTTGTAAGGAACAAAGCAATGTTGGCATGTAAAGGTTACTTAGAATAAGAAATAATAGACTATGATGAAACCTATGCTCTTGTCACAAGAATAGAAGTAGTAAGTTTATTCTTAGCCTATGCATCACATAAGAAATTCAAAGTGTATCAGATGGATGTCAAGTCAACATTTCTAAATGGAGAACTTGAAGAAGAGGTATACATAGAATAGCCTAAAGGTTTTCGTTTAACATATGACAAGGACATGGTATGTAGATTGAAGAAAGCATTGTATGGCTTAAAACAAACACCCAAAAGTTGGTATGTAAGATTGGACAAGCATTTGACTGTGCTTGAATTTAGCAAAGGTATGAAAAACAATAATATATACTGGAAAGAAATAGATGATGGATTAATGATTTTCATAATATTTGTTGATGATATCATATTTGGAGAAAATGATGATGAAATTGACAAGTTTGCAGAAGAGATGAAGAAGGAATTTGAAATGAGCATGATAGGAGAGATGAAATATTTCCTATGATTAAAAATCATGCAGCATAAAGAAAGAATCTTTATTTCTTAGACTAAGTATTTGAAAGATCTATTGAAAAGGTTTAGTTTGGAAACATGCAAACTAGTTGGAATGCCTATGGTAACTGGACACAAATTATCTACAAAAGATGAGACACCTGCTATTGAGAAAAAGAAGTAGAGATCTGTGATTGGAGGATTACAATATCTAGCTCACACAAGACCAAATACAAAAAATGCAATTGGAATTGTTGCAAGATTTGAAGATGGCCCTAGAGAAGCATATCATGTAGTAGCTAAAAGGATATTTAGATATCTAAAGGGAATACTAGAGTTTAGATTATGGTATGAAAAATCTAATGATTTTACTTTATATGCTTATACTGATGTTGATTGGGCAGATAGTATGGGTGAAAGAAAGAGAACCAGTGGTGGAGCCTTCTTTCTTGGAGGAAGATTGGTTTCTTGGTTAAGCAAGAAGTAGGAATGTACCTCACAAAGTACAAAAGAGGCATAATATGTTGTAGTAGAAAATAGTTGTAGTTAGGTTATTTGGATGAAGCAAATGCTAAAGGATATAAGGATAAAATTCAGTGAACTTGTTGTCATACACAAGCACAGTGAATATGTCAAAGAATTCAGTATTGCATTCTAAGACTAAGCACATTTCTATCAAATATCACATGTTGAGAGAGAAAGTTGCAAAAAAGGAAATTAGATTGGAGTATGTAAGCACCAAAGAGAAGATTGCAGATATTTTCACCAAGCCTCTTCCCAAAGAGACTTTTGAGTACTTACGAGGTATGCTAGGGGTTATTCCCCTACCTACATTAGAGTAGATGATGCAAGAGTGCATCAGTTTAGTGTAACAAATCATTATTGTTTGTTTGGACTATATGGGCGAGTATCTATGATGGACAAAGTCATCTAGGAATTTTG
The DNA here is from genome assembly GCA_028749045.1 of Cupressus sempervirens. NCBI lineage: Eukaryota > Viridiplantae > Streptophyta > Pinopsida > Cupressales > Cupressaceae > Cupressus > Cupressus sempervirens. The sequence continues at coordinate 87,554,744 of CM053786.1, read as the reverse complement.
ATAGATGTTGTTTTGAATAGTGGCTTTAGACACTTGAGCATGTCAAAGAAAATTATTGTAGAGATAGATGGTTGTTGAAACCTTTGACATTGATGTCGATGGGGGAGAGATTATAACATGAAAAATAGTTTGATATAGAGTACATTGAAGGGAGAGATTACAACTAATATAGAGCACATTGAGGTATATTAACGGGGGAGAATGATTGATGAAGAGGATTTGAAAATAAAGGATAACAATCTTTTACTGTTGGTATTCTTGGAACTAGATGTTTTTCATCTATGTTTGCATCAATGCCAAAGGGGGAGATTGTTGGAAGCATGGATGCTCATGATAATTCTATGGGGGAGTATTGTAGAAATATAATTAGATCATTATCATGATGATATGTTACATTCATGACTATGTTTTTCATTAATGTCAACATAGCAGGTTTCTATGGTATCTGATCGAAGAACAACGGAAAGATCAAGTTGGCATAGATAAATCATTGAGTACTTTCACCAAGAGAGGTTAAAGAGAGATACTACTAAGTGTCTAGTATATGTAGCTAACTTTGAAAGCATAAGATATTAAGTCTGGAAGAAGTTAGTAAAGTTTTGGTGATGACTATTTTGAGATAGAGTTTACAAAAGCATGTTGTGGTAAACTTGTTATATCTCTTAGTAGAGTTGTTATTCTGAGAAGCAAGGTAATAGGTGTGTAGAAGACATATTGGAGATGATGTGACTAAGCTCGCTTATCATGATATTACATGTAAGTAAAGTTATTAAAGTTACAAGGCAACAAATTAATATTATCTCTAAGTGTAACGTGTTCTTAATGAGGTCCTATAAGAATTAATTGAGAAGGTGTAATAGCTGACTCACATAATTGTTTTATGGATTTGGTATAAGGAAGGACATTTTTCTTTGTTATGAAGGTATTTATGAACAATTGCAAGAAGTATGAAGAGCAGAATAAAAGAGAAATAAGTTGATATGCGAGGATAAGAAGAATAGATTGTAGTCAGGGAGAACTTTGTTACCAAGGTTTTATTGTGATATTTGAGGTTTGATATTTGGATCTGAGGTTTGTGACCTAGCCTACAAGGTTTGAAAGTGATTGGTCTAGTTGATAAGATAGAGGAAAAAAGTTAAAGCACAATATGAACAATTATTCTATAAGGAATAGTTGAGAGATTAGTTGGACAATGAGTTTAGTGGTCTTGACCGAGAAGCTATTTGGATAGTGGGTCCATCTGCCTTCTACAACTCCCAACACAGTTGGAACAACTCCTAATAGGGTTGGAATCTCCCAATATGGATTTAAAGTCTCCTAACATGGACTCTTATATACTAAATATTTTTATAGACTCCTAATAGGGTCCATCCTCTAACAAGGATAATATATATCAGTAAATATTTATGGGCATAATTCTCACTGAGGTTTTGCCTTTGATTAAAAGTTTCTCTAGTTAAAAAATCTGGTGTAATTGTGTATGTGCATCTTGTTATGGTTGTTGTTTACTTCAATTGAATGGTTAAGATTAATTAATGTTGATAATTGTTTTAATTGGATTACTATTCATCCCCCCCCCCCCTCAATTATTTTGGTGGATTATTATTTCTAACAAATCTATCTCTTCCCATCAAGTACTTCCCTTCAAATCTGTTAATGGAGTTGGGATCCTAAATCTGATCTACATGGAGCTTTGATGCAAAGTTGGAAAGATATTCACTATGTACACCATGGTCTGGTATACCATATATCCCTCTATCATAGAACCCTTAGGATGTGCTCTTTGTGAAACCAAGCCTTCATAAATTTCAAGTTCCTCTCAACCATTCACATTGACCTAGTTTGTATAGGTCCACATAATTCAATCTTCTCAACTTGATGTATGAGGTAGTGTTCTTGAGCATTGTAAAAAAGTTGAAGGAAGACACTTTTATATTTCACACATTAGTTGTGGAATTTTCTCTTCCAATATTTAATATCATTTTTATCAATTTCTTTATATGATAACTACTTAAAAGAAATTGAACATACAAGAACATATAAATGAGATTTCAGATAAAAATATACAATAGATTACATAAAAATTAAAGAAAGTCATAAATATAATATATGTGCAAAAAATCTAAGAAATAACACTTCTAACCTCATGTATTCTCCAAAATCATATATAACTTGTTTATTACTGTTGTCAAACTGGTGTAGGAGGGATAGAGGTAGGACATAGTGCAATTACTAAAAAATCATCATTTCAATATATTATAAAATAATAAAATAGGTAGTACATGAAATTTAATAAATATATTGTAAATAGAGAACATGACTTACCTTGACGAAGGTATGCCAATCAGGTGTTTTCAACCATAGCCCAAAATCACCTTTCTTTGATACAAGACTATTTATATTTGTAAAAAATCTTGTAGGCATTTTTATTTTTTATTTTTTATGATTTCTTTTAATGCATCAATTTGATGCTTTTTAAATAACCAATGAAGGGCACTCATATTTATGTAGTCTCCATTGCTATTTGATTCAATGAAATCTTTCATTGCATGATTGGATTCAAGATTGTCATTACAAATTTTGTCAATTTTTGCTCTATCACTCCTTCCATCCAATATTTTCCATAGTTTCTTTGTTACATTCTTTCTAATATGCATAGCATCAAACAAATGCATGATTGGGAGATCCTTGTAATATGGTAACCTACTAAATTGAGTAGGATAATTTTTATTCCTCTACGAAGTTGGTCATTAATACCTTGATGACCTTCACAAGTATCAATTACATCATTACTAAATAAAAGAAAATATCAAAATATAAATTTCAAATTTCAAACCACGAACTAGACATTACCTCGGTGATTTAATCAATCATATTCCAACTTTCATAGGTGAGGTGTCATTCTTTGTGGCCTTGATGTTGTATCTTCTTTCTCATTAAAAATATGTTTTCAGCGATTCGATACTTATGATTATTGTGGAGAAAGTTCCTAAACTCATCAGACACCTGCTTTCCTAAACTTTTTGAATGAAGAGATTTTATTTTTGGATCACAAAATGGACATGGTAATTTTCTCTTTATCTAAAGACCTAAAAGATCATGTACAATTATCATGTACAACTTAAGCATACCAAAATAATGTGTAAGCACTATAACATACCAAAAAATGTGACCTTAACAATATAGCATACCACAAAAATGAGTTAGCTCAAGGGTATCATGTATTGTCCATACAAGCATTGCATATAATTAAAATTGTATTTGTTGTATTGGTCTAGAGATGTCATACATAGTGGCCCCATTCCATAACTTCAACAACTCATCAATAAGGGGCTCAATATAAATGCTCATATCTTTAACTTGGTACTTACTTAGTAATTGAATGAATAGAAACATTACATAATTATTATGACCATTTTGATGCACCATTTATAAATTAATTTAGATAAATGTTAAATGATCCCATATATAATGATCCCATTCTATAACTTCAAGAACTCATCAATAAGGAGCTCAATATACATATTTATATATTTAACTTGGTACTTACCTAGTAATTGAATGAACAAAACCATTACATAATTATTATAACTATTTTGATGCACCATTTATAAATTAATTTAGATAAATATCAAATGATCCCATATATAATGATCCCATAGAGATGTCATATATAATGATCCCATTTTATAACTTCAAGAACTCATCAATAAGGGGCTCAATATACATATTTATATATTTAACTTGGTACTCACCTAGTAATTGAATGAACAAAACCATTACATAATTATTATGACCATTTTGATGCACTTTTTATAAATTAATTTAGATAACTATTAAAAGAAAGAATACCTAGTATAATCATTGACAAGATTATGTGCTCCCTCTTTATGGATATCCAAGGAGGAATATTATTGTTAATAACAAAAATAGGCCACACTGAATAAGAAAATCTCATATCTCCAAATGGATTGACACTGTCTACTACCAATGAAAGCTTGAGATTATGAGATTCTTTTTTAAAGTGTGGCCATATTTTTTCTATCTATTTAAATGCATAACCATCCATAGACATTTGCATAATTTCATCTTGGCTTCTATTATGTGCATGGTAATCCATAAATTGTGCCAAGCTAGTGCACCTAAATAATTGTTCAAGATGTGGAATAATGGGAATATACTGAAGAACTTTCTAAGGTACCTTTTTTGTTATTTGCTCTTACAAATATCTACTAATATGACAATTAGGGAATTCTATTGAAAATTCATGTTGTTTCTGATATAGAATGTGATCATTGAGACATGCATGTATTGTATGATACTTCATTCCAATTTGATCATAATGGTAGATAATTCTTAGTACGAACAAGGTAGAATGTTTGATGGTGGTAACAAAAACTTACCTATCAACCTAGAAAAACAAATATGAATTGTTAATATAATGAATAGTAATGGTATGCTAACATTGAAGATGACAAAAATGACATACCTCAACATAAGTGACATTGCTACATTGGATAAACCATTCGTAACCTTCAAGTTCACCAACAACACTATAGTAGATAGAAGAGTTGTTTGGGAGCCTTTGTATAGGGGCTCATGTGCCTTCTCAAGTATAGGTATATCAAGGCCATCTTCATCATCATTAACAGATGTACTAGTACGATCATCATGAGCATCTTTATTAGCTATACCAATACCATCTTCTTTAACCATGTCCTCTAACACATTATCATCTTCTTCTATGGGAGTATTATCCTTAGCTTGGATATTCACACCTCTATGTTCCTCCAGTTGGAGATCCACATTCAACAATCAATGAAAATCATGGCCCCCTTCAACATGACCATGTTGCCTACAACGACTCTGGGCTATTGTGATTAGAATTTTTTGATTCTTTAAGCCCCTATACTTTTTGCAAGGATAATTACATTTATCAACTTTTCTTTGAAACTGAGACCACGATCTAGCAATTGTCTCATTATTTTTTTTGGGTTCATATTGCCAAGCATGGTCTTTCTTCATAGGAGAATATATCTACAAAATTATTGGACATGTTGTAGTTAATGTTCATATTTTCACGTATAGTTTTGAAAGAAAATTTTGGTGTAATTAATGTGTATATCTAAAAAAATATTAGGCATGTTTTACTTAATGTTTATATCTGCACACATGGTTTTGAAAGAAAAATTTGGTTAAATTAATGTGTATATCTACAAAAATATTGGATATGTTGTACTTAATATTTATACCCACACATATGATTTTGAAAGAAAAATTTGGTCACCTCACTCAAATTCACCCATATTATAATAAATAAAAACTTGTTCGCTTACATAAATATTCATTATTTGTGGTTAAAGATTTATTGTTAAGGAAATTGGCAAGGAAGAAATGACAAAAGTTAGAAGAAGCCAAGGATTTCATTACAAGTATCACCTCCCAAAATCCAATCATAGAAACAAAAAGGAAGAGTTTGTACAAATGCAAGATGGAGAAGCAAAAGAGTTGTACAAGTTTCCAATAAACTCAAAATTTTTAAATCTTCCAAAAAATTGGAATTCTTACATGTTTGATGTATACAGAGCCAAAGTGGGGCAGTGGTGCAAAGGCTTAAGGTCCTAAACAAGACGGTCAAACATTAAATTTTGCATAGATTAGGTGATTAATAAGTGTCCAAGTTGACACATGGAAATAACTCAATCTTAAGAATCCTAGAGTGCATTTTAGGAAAATTTCTTACATGTTGTAATAAGGCCTATGGGCAAGTTGTAGGTCAGTCAACATGTTTTCCCTCTTTTCTTCTCTGATATTGTACAAATATCAAAGCACATCATTTTCTCTTAAATTTTAATCCAAAGATTTAAAATGTCAAAATATATAATTTCTTTGTATGTATATTCAAGATTTGGCCTAAAGAATTTCATAGATTTTGGGCCTCATTAATAATTGAAAGATAAGCTTAGTCTAATTTCGATGAAATTGACAACAGGGATATATAAATTTTAAGTTAAAAAAATATTTATGACTTAAAATTTGTCTCTTGGATTTGTTAAAGTTCTAATTATCACTATACTTGTGACATAAATTCAACAACTTTTGTTGAGCCTTTCCATTACTAGTTTGTATTGAGTTGGGGTCGTTTAATAGGGTAAGTTTGTATTTAGTGTAGAGTATGCACATATTAGAGTTGTGATTGTTTATTCCACCAGTTAAGTATGATTCCTTCTAGTAGTTGTTTGGCTTTCCTTGTGTACATTTATAGCTTTGTGTTCAAGCACCCGTAGTTAGATATTAACCCAAAGATATTACTATTCTATTGATCAAATTTGGTGGTATAATTTTTTACATAAAATATGGACAAATTAGGTATTTTTCCCCATGTTTCAAATAGTGTCTATCATGAAATGCATAAATATTGTGGTGGTAATTTTGGGACAATAAACAACTCCACCTTGCATTAACCTACTCCTTAGAAATCCAAGCAATAGGAGTAAAGATTAGAGCTCTTAAGGAAAGCCTTGTCATAGAAGAAATTCATCTCCAAGGATCCAATGTCCAAATATGTCTAAAATACATACTACTTGTGAAGTATAGAAATGAAACATTTTGTATAACCTTAATTTTCATAGTTATGCTATTCAATTCAAAGCATAAAGAGTTACTAGTTTCTAGGTATATCTTGACAAGGCCTACAATACAATTTTATACCTACCTTGATAAGGCCTTAAAAATAAGATTGTTAACTCTTTAGATGCACAAAATATGTTGAAAATATAAATCATGTTATGAAAGTCTTAATAAACTCTAAAATATTTTTTATTTATTATGATTTACTAATAACAATTATTGTTGATTGTGAAATGAGGGATGATTTTATCTCCATTGTATAAGGATAATCCAATGTTGTAGATATTAGAAATATCAAATGCAAACCATGATATGAAATAAGGTATTCAAGGACTTTATCATAAGATATTACATGTCCAAGGGATGATTTTAATATTCTTTTATTATTTTCAGCACTAGGAGCCTAAGAAAAGATAGGGAAGAAGAAAAGGTGGGAAAAATCATGTAAGATAATATTATTTTTACTTGATAGGAAATGGAGCAACAATAAAGACTTGGCATGTTGTTTAAATTTAAAAACACCAAATACTATACTAATTTAATCTACCATGGTCCTTGATAATGAAGTCAACAAAAACTAGTTCCATGAGCAATATTGTATTTAACTAGATTTATCATAGTCATCTCTTAGACATACAAGAGCAAGCAAATCTTAGTGAATTTCAGCTATTACAATGAGTCAACTAAAAAAGGGTTGTCTTATTTTAATGCGTGCTCATTTTAAAAAAAAATTGATACTAAAGTGATTAAGAGAGACAAGAGAGATTTATGTATAGACAGGGTGGTTCTTGGTATGTGACAAATGTATTTGAAGACATAAATTTTCTAAATGCTAAAAATCCCATAGTTTTAGATCACTATTATTGTTATTCCCCTTCACCTTGCAAAAACCTTGGAAAGATTGATAAATTATATATACTATTTAAGCTCAATATAAATGTTTTGTTCTCATTTGTAAGTATTAAATTAATCTTATTAAATTTTATGCAGAATTCTATAGTGTGCAGGGAAGATGTGACCTTCAAAAAAAAAAAGGAACATTGTGAATGTCCAAGGCTATAAATATGACATGTAATAGGATTACACCTTGTAGAGGATTAATTATAAGAGATATTGACATAAAATCAATCATGAATTCCCACACAAAGTTAGAATGCATTAATCCTTTTTACATGGCTTCCATAGATGTCTATCATATTTTACAAATTGGAATTGGGAGTTCAAACTACTTATCGTACAACAGATGTGTATTTTACCCAAGGGATTGTTCCTAGCTATACTTGGCATAACTGTGAAGATTTCTAAAATCTTCAAAACAAATTGCTCACAAAACCAACATTAAATGTATGTCTATAATCATTTTATAGAGCACTTTTTGATCCATATATTCTCCAAAGGCTTAGGTATTCCTTTTCATTTTAAAAGTTGGGTGCATAGACCAATATATTTGTTGCAATTCTAGCCATTATTGTATGATCAAGGAAAATCACATTTTCTAACTAGATAATAGTTGATAATGATTGTGAGTCTTATCTTGAACATCTCTTGAATCCTTAAACAATTACACACAATAGTTCTCATTAGTTTAACAAGATGCTTGACACCTACTTGTTTGCTAGATATCTCTCATTTTGTTAAAATCTTATGATGGAAAGATTCTTTTACCATTTTATCAAAATGGTGTATACCACATTTTATAATTGATTTTTTTCAAACTTTTATGATTTCTTCATTTTCTAAATTTTCCTTGTTAGAATTGATACCCCTCTTCTCCTTTTTCCTAGATTTTTAGAAAATTTCTCTTTGCAAGTCAATAAAATTATGGCTCTAATTTTAGCAATTAAACTAACTTTGGCTTCTTATTTCTCTCAAGAAATATTCTTGTGCATATTCCCCCTTGCAAGTCAATAAAATTATGGCTCAATTTTAACAATTAAACTAACTTTGGCTTCTTATTTCTCTCAATCAAGAGTCATATGTTGATTCCTATGCTAGATCAATAGATTCTATTAAATTCCCATCAATTTGATTCTATGGTTATAATTTTATCTATTGGAGGCTAGTAATAATGAATTTTACTATTCAAAAATAGGGTTTATCTCAAGAGTATGTCAGTTTCTAAAAAGGATGACTGTATGCTTGTCATGCCAGTCTAGAAAACAAATGATTATTTATTTTTAGCAGTTATAGATGGCTTGCTAAATTTAAGAATGTGCTTAAGATTAAAAATGGATAACCATTGGAGCAATGTTAGCTTCTCTACCAAATGAAATCTTAATTTTTATCAATCTAATGGTGTTTCTCACTTCAAGGAGAAAATAGAGATTGAGTTTTAGTTGTTTCGTAGATTAACTATTCCAATTTCAAATGTTTGAACTTGAAGATACTCAAACAATAGCAGTTTGTGGGTTCAATATCCAATTCAGAATCAATCATAAAACCCTAATCTAGTTGTGTCATCCCCTATTTGATTTTTTAACACAAAGACATAAATTGTAGGGAAAAAAAAATTCTATTATTAATACTCTTGTTCATATACATGTCAAATATCTACTCACTACTACATCTACCTAACCAAAAATGATTCAGGGACTTGAAGACTAGTTTTCAAAGGCAGGTGAAATAGGGGGAAGTTTACTTCTAGAATATATTCCTCTATTTTAAACTTATAAGTAATCTTACGTAAAATATTTAATTATCAGAAAAAGGAAAAGAATCAAGAACTTGGAATACAATCACTACAGGTTGATGAAGAAGTGATCAACAAATAAGTCTAGAGTTAGTACACCCCACCTTGTCCAACTTCCTCTAAAATTTATACATACAATGGGAAGCCATACCTACAAATAACAGGATCATAGATTGAATAATCATGGCACTATTTAGCATAGCTATAAAAAGAAAGCTAAGCATATCATTGAGGAAATTGAAATAATTATGAAGTGACCATTCTTGGTAAGTTGGACAAAAGAACTAATGGTATAAGACTTTTTATGTAGAATATACAAAATAAAATTCAACGGTAGATTATAGTGGATTCCTTATTATTATAAACAAGATTCATTAGGCATTTAATTAAGAAAAATAGCTTAGGGTTTCTTTCTTCTAATTCTTTAATGAGAATAGATTCATTAATTAAACAACACCATGAGAATCTATAGCCATGACTATCTTATCTATATCCATGAATAGCTTAATTTGCACTACACAAATCCTAAACCTAAACCATGGAAAACCTAAACAAGGCACTTGTATCAAACAATGACACTCAAAAAGTGATTCATGAGCACTCCAATTATTGCAAAATATTATTATGTACTATAAATGATAACTACTAATCCATTTTTTCTCATATAGGTATAATAGAACCATGTCTCTATTAAATTATTACTTCTTACATTTAGTGTAAATAGGAAGAATAGCTATAACATAGTTTCTCAATGCATTAGGCAACACCCAAAAGTTTCTTGATATCTTCCTGCAAACATAAGGTTACATATATTAGCCATTATTCTTATAAGATGTGTCATCAAAAAAATAAAACTAGTTTCAAAAGATTGTAATTGCTTTTTTCATAGAAAAAATTGACAAAATAACAAAATATGATTTTCAAGTACCTCAATTTTCAACAAAGATGTTGTGGGTGCATATCTATGAACTACATTTCCATCCTTGTCAACCAAAAACTTAGTGAAGTTTCATTTTATGCTACCACCAAAAAATCCACCTTTGATTGATTTCAAGAACTTGTAGATAGGGGTTGTATTACTACTATTGACCTCAACCTACATTGTCAAAGTGCAATACAAACACAAAAGATAAAATGTAATAAGTTTGTTTACTAGTTAAATGAAACTTGAAAAAAAAAATCAATTATTTTACAATCATATTACCCCTAAATTATCTAGAAAAGATATCTAATAAGAAATCAAAATATTGCTAATATGCTAACTTTGCCAAAAATGGGAAACTTTGTTGTAAAGCAAGTACATGCCACTTCTACAATCTCCTTGTCATCATCTAGTACCTGTTCACCAATATGGTTGCAAGGGAAGGATAGGATTTATGCTCCTATAGTTATCCATATTAATATTTATCAATTTTTTGACTCATATTATAGATTATTAGAACAAGCTAAGAACCATTTGTTAAAGTTGGTTTCTAGAAAAGAATCTGATAATAAATAAGTTGTGTCCTACCTACCAGTAGTGGGTAAAACATTTTCAAAGATTACCATATTATTATAAAGATTACCATTTTTTTGTCATTGATTATAATATTATTAAAATGATTTAAAATAATTAACCTATGCTTTTTGAGTAGTGATTTAGAAATAATATTTGTCAAGCTATGATTTTAATAATTGTGACGCTAAGGCAAAAGGGAATAAAATTCAAAACTTCATTCTAAAGATTCTAGTATTGCTATTAGAATTTAACTTGTAATTTTTTATTAGAATTTATTGATTCATGTTTCATAAACTCACCTCTTATAAGAATGAATGACATATTTTACTTATTACACCTAGGTGATGTTCAAAGAGGTGAATTGGAACTTAGGTTTTAAGATAAACTTCTGATAATAAAGAATTCTTGTCCAATCTAATAGGTAGAACATATTAGACATATTGATTTGTATTTTCTAAATTACGATTCTTAATTTTTTTGGACCTATATTTAATAAATTGTGAAATGTAAAAACTCATCTCTCATGATCACAATAATATTCATAAAGATTAGGTTTTTTGTAAACCTCATTCTAAACTATTGCCTCATTCTAAAGATGATGCCATTGCTATCATAGTTCAATATGTAGTTCTCATTTAAAATCATTGATCTATATAAATTATGAGTATCATAGTATTAGATAAGTAAATCTAGTAGGATGCTAAAAATTCTTGATTCTCAACTTGAAGAAGTCAAAGAGCTTAAATACAAGTGAACTATTTTTTGGAGCTCTTTTACACCATCTAATCAAATAAAAATTGCACTAATTCAATATAAGAAATTAGTTATCACAATTGGAAGTATTGTAAATCTTAGGAAAAACACTAAATTTAGCTTGGCCACAAACAAGGGCATGTTAGGTTAAAAGTCTAGCTTGCTCATATTCTCTAACAAAAAGACTCGAGTAGCTTGATTAAGACCACATGGCCACATTACCATATATTTTATGATAAGGATGTACAGGATTCTCTTCAAGTAGCAGCAAGAGGGAGGGTGACAGTTGTTCCAGCATGATGCTGGAAGAAGAGGGAAAATAAATAGTTTCATGTGCACAGAAAATGAGTTCATTGCAGATTATTCACAATCTCAAAGGGCGATTCTATCACTCAACTCTAATTTTGTGAGCTTATCCTCACAAAATTTCTCATGGGTGTATCCAATGTAGGAGTTTCCTACTTGACTATGCCAAAATGAGAGCATTGACATAATGCACATGCAAATGTGAAATAAGAGAAAAAAAGTTTGTACAAACTAGTTTAGGGAGGCACTAAATCATGCGATGCCCTCATTTATGCCCATCATCATAAGAAAATTATCAATAGAAAAATTTATAATTATAGAGAAGAGAGGGGTTGAGAATTTGTACCTAATAGAGCACATGAAGAGATTACTAAATGAGGATAGAGAAATTAGGAATATTGAAATATTAGATTCAAGCTGACAACATAGAATGGCAAAGTAAATGAGTAAATAAATTGATCTATTGTGTTACAATCTATTGTGTATGGGATGAATTGAGTTTCTATTTGTATATATTATGAGTTTTGAGTCTGATTTAAAGGTGAGTTGTTATATTGTACCATATCCTAATCCTAAAGAAAAGTATAGTTGTAAATGGAAAAATGTTTGGATGTTAAGAATATTTTCACAAAGTACCTAATAATGTTTGGATAAATAATAACATGTATTAAAAAACTTAAATATTCTCTAACAAAATAATGCTAACCTATACTCTTCAAGTGAAGTTGAAAGGTTTGGCTTTATAACTTCTAGCTGCGATTTCAATGCCTTTGTAGATGACTCTCTTGGATACAATCTTGAATGATATTCCTACAATACCTTTAAAAATAGAATTAGGCTAGAAAATTTATATGAAAATACAATCTATAGGGAGAAATTATAATGTAGAGAGTATTATTTTTGAGCATTCTAAAATAAAGTACTATATTCTGACAAACTAAAAGAAAAGAATTTCAAGTCTCTGTTATTCAAAGAATTAGAATGACATGTGTTCAAAGATAAAATCACATTGATAGTCTATTATGGGAGAAGGTAATTGTAACATTTATTTTTGTGAAAATGTTTAAAAATAAATATAAAATGAATGTGCTTAACTAGAGAACATAAATCACATAGCTCTTGATGCTTCTTCCAAGTTTTTCTTATGAATTGATTGAATTGTGAGAGTTGTTAGGCAAAACAGAACCCAATCTTCAAGTGGGTAAGGCTTTTCTCATTGCCTCTATATTTTTAGCATTTTATGTGTGGGATGTTGTAATGATGTTCAAGAGATGTGATAAGTGGATTTAGGGTAGTGCTCTCACTCTCACTACCTTGATTGTCTAACTTATTCTCCTAGATAATGAAAATTGATGGAAAGTTGCCCCATTTAGAAACAAATCTATTTTAGATTCAATGGTGGGTGTTGTGTCACCCTATGATTCATAACCTTTGAACCATAGAGTCACTTCCAACATACTTCCTACTATAATTTCTAAGTAAATTTTGGCGTAGAGTTAGACCCCAATCACATACATTCCCACTTTAGTTATAGTTTATTCAAAAGATGACAGTATGCAAACTTGGCAAAAAAACCTAGAAAACACCCATTTCAATAATTTGAAAAAACACCCAAATCTAGTAGAAGATAAACATATGGAAATCTAATAAACCTATTTCAATTATCTGATTTAACTGCAATGTATCATGCATTGGTCATCATTTTTTAACCAATTCCTATACATCGTAACTTGACTGACCCTTCAATCAAAGACATATGTATCTAAAGCACTAATGAGTATATTGTAATGATTAATAGCTAGAAAATAGTTAGAAATTGTGAAATTAGTAGATCATATATTGAAAAGGAATTTTTTGAAGCATAAAACCCACTATCACAAAAGGCATCATACTGAAAGTCTACTACATGCAATTCAACTTCAAAGCATCACTACAAAAACCCCAAAAATAATTACCTCACCTCAAAAAGCTCCCACAGTGATGCAGAAAAAACCTCTTCCAGTCAACACAAAATAAAAATAATTTTTTTGTTATGAACCGAGTTGATCAAAAGTTTGACCACATTGGGAAAACCTAATTTGGTCAAAATTTGGACCAACTCAGGTATAAAAACAAAAAAATATGTATTTATCAAGCATATTAATAGCTAGGTAAAAAATAAAGGTTGAAATTGACCTATACTATAGTAGTGTAGGGAATAATGATCTTCCTCAGAATGTCTAATCACCTCCTTGATTACCTCCTTGATAATCAAAAAACACTTCTAGCTCAATAAAAATGGTAAACATAAGACTTAGTGTCATTCCAAACAAAATGTGGAACTATGTTACTTGGTACTTACATCACACTGACACTTAGCATAAACTATTTCTTCATGTTGTCCCTCAGGCTTAATTGTACTCAGCATGAACTAAAACACTAGGCTTCTACATCACTCAACATCAATTAATATCCCTGATAAACTCAACAATCACTAGAGTACTCAATGACCATTATGTTAGAAATAGGAAATATTGAGGGGGGGGGGGGGGGGGGGGGGGCGAGGGGGCGGCGGGGGTTGTGGGGTGAATCAGTATTCCACAAACTTTTTCCCAAAACTAGATATCTTTAATAAATTTATAACTTGCATAAGAAAGTAAACTAACTATGATGAATATTAAACATAACCATACAATCAAGTAACTCATAACACCATATTTTGCTAATTAGGGAAACCCTAGCTAAGGGAAAACCTTGGTGGGCATGTAACCACAAAATGATCTACCAATCAAAAGTATCTAGTTAAAGATATTGAACCTGTTAGAAGTCTATTACATCTGTATAGTGTATCAGTCCTTGTTAGAGGACTAGGCCTTGTTAGAAGCCTCAACCATATTAGGATTTTTTATATACAATTATAAAATATATTCAAGATCATCCAACTTCCCAAACATGTAATGTACAATAAAGTTATTCAATATGAAAAATATAGATACAAAAACCTTTGTACTACTACTAATATCTTTAATATTTGATATTTCCTTTGCCTCTCTTCAAACTTTATCACTATTTGAATTCCTTTGATCATACATCAAAATTTGTATCAAAAAATATTACATCAGTATCTAATGTAGGAGCACCCTAGTCTACCTTTCTATCCTACTCATCTTTGTTCATTCTACTTGTTAGTGCCGAGTTCTAGTTTCTCTCAAGTTATTTAGTGTTGGCCAAGTTGTTTAGTATTGGTTGTGTTGTTTAGTGTTTGCCGAGTTGTCTAGTTTTGGTCAAGTTATTCCTTCATATTCTAAGTGAACCTAATGTTTATTGATACTCAGTTCCTTCTTTGACCAAGCTTTTCTCTGATTGGTTCCTAGTATGAGATGACTTGTGTAATTAATTTGCATTGTGAATTTAATTAATGGATCTTATCTTGGGATGTGTGCAAACCATTTTGAGGTTAGCCTTCTATTATGTAATAATCTAGAATATTCTATAAGAAATTTTGGCAAGTATAAATAAGGGTATTTAGGTTAGGTTAGAGATGCTTAGAGGGATAATAATCATTGGTATTTGTGGTTTTTTTTCTTGCACACTCAACTCCTTAATATGAACCTATCGTGGATCATTTTTCTAAAACCGTAGATATTAATTCCATGTTTTACAAGAGTTACCCTTCTCTTTGTTTAAGGAAAAATAATTTCTTGGTAGCTTGTATAATGTGTAGCTTTGGCTTTAGCATAGTTTTATATGAAATGTTGGCATTTGATGCACTTGGGATTCTCTTGATGGATTACGTGTGGACCTATCCTTGTCCTTGCAGAAGATAAGTTGTTGGTTTGAAACACCATTTAATTCTCCTTTAGAGAAGGACCTTTAATTTGTAATAAATTTCCTGATAGGATGACTTATGATCTTGTTGGCTATATTAGTATAGATCTTGGATTGTTAAAGGTAAAATGAAGTTAGATAGAAGGAAAATATAGAATATTGGATCTCTAGACTTGGGATCTTAAGCTTCGGATTGTAATTTGATTATATATGGTTACAACTAGGTACACCTTACGTTGGTCCCAACTATAGGTCAATATACTGAGAGGCGGGGTGAATCAATATACTCACTTTTTTTCTCTTTTCAATATATATATTGTTTCTTTTCTATCTATGGGTTTGTGCAAGTAATAACTTAACCGACCAAGGTCAAAAAAAATATATCACATGAAAATACCAACACATAACACATTATTTATCTCATGGAAGCCCAACTAGAATATTATGATTATATCTTCTAAGATATTTCTCTATTAGGACCAACTTGGTTAGAGGACTTAAAAACACAAGTTAAAGTGTCACCCTATGAAGAGATTTATACAAAGAAACTATCAAGGTCCACCTCAATAGGACTTAATGTTGCAAAGGTTGTTGACCTTAGATTGGTTTTGACATATGAATGTCTATACACTTAAGTCATTTACAAGTTAGAACTTAGTTCATCATGAACAAGTAATGCATATCGAGCATAATGTGTCAGATAGTGCATGTTGAGTGAGTTACTCAGTAAGTGCTAAGTAAATAGTTAGTACCGAGTCACTCTGGTGTCAAGTAGTCAGTATGTCCTAAGTCATTTAGATGCCAAGTGACAACATTGAAGTTGTAGTTGATGTCAAGCATCATGAACTTTAGATGCTAAGTAAAATAGTTTTTTGACATAATTGTTTGTATTGACACAAACTACTATGTAAACTATTTTGGAGCTGAGTTAAGGATTGTTTTGCGATCCTATATGATAAGAACAAATCTTAATTAAGAATCCCTATGTAGTTCATGCATCCAATTAGTTAAAGGGATGAATTGAGTAGCTAGATGGATGAATTGCAATCATTGATTCATACCTAACCCTAGTCGCCTAGATCTTCTTAAGGAAGGTAAACCCTAAAACATGGTGAGAGCAAAGAGAGAAGTTTACATGTGTAAATAGAGAATTCAGGTGTGACCAAGGAAGAGTGATCATACTATATGAATTGTAGAATTAGTTAGAGGAGAACAGAGGAAAGGAATTAGAGGACATAAGAGATACATTTTATTAGAAGAGGATCAAGGATACATGCAAAGAGGTGATATATTATCTAGCAACAGAATGCTAACCATAGAATCATTGCTAAGACATTCTAATAGGTGAATTAGTTAAATCTCTTAACAAAGTAGTCTAAACTAGCTATTGTCAATCCTTTAACATGGTGCTTACTTTATTGTAAGTTGAAGTCCTTTAACCAGACACACTTCTAATAGGATGTTGAAATCCTTTAATAGGGTAAGATCTAACAATCTTGCAAGCCTTTAACAAGGCAAGCCTTTCATAGGGTAGATCATGTTTTGTGATGAAACATTGTAACCTTCATCAGATACATTTTACAACTATAGTAGTGAATATTTGTGTCATATCCCCAGTTTTACCTTCTCATTGGATGATTTCTAGGTAATTATATCTTGTGTCATATGTGTTAATGTTTATTTTTTTCATGCTATGGATGTATATTCTTAATTTGGTATTTCAGCTTACATGCACCATTGTGAGATGGATGTGTGTTGAATGATTTTATAGTTGAAGTTTTGAAGTGTTGATCCAACCCCCTACCCACCTCTTAGGGTTTACTTTTCCTATTGTATTTCTAATAATTGGTATCAGAGATTTTTTATTTAGAAAGTAAAGCTTTGTAGCTTTGAGCAAAGATCTTTAAGATGGAAGTCTATAAGTTGGGAAAGACTATTGAGAACTAGAAGATTTAAATACAACTTATCCTACATTAGCTAAATTAAAGAAGAGATGATCTAAATTGTTCACTCAAGAGAAGGAAAGATTAGCTATTGAAGAGAATGACACACACTACAAAGAGATTGACACTACACTAGACTATTTATAGAAGGAGACTCAAGTGAATTTGATGTAGCAATTGCAGATCTAATGGAAAAGAATGGAACCCTAGATAAAGAGGTTAGAAATCTAAAGATAGAGAAAGAATCACAAGCCATATTGCTTTGTGAGGTAACTAAATAGAAAAATAAAGTTTTAGAAGACAAAGTCATGATTGAAGATGACAAAAGGGTACTGACCAATAGATTGCAATAAAAGATATCAGAAGTACAAAGGATTGCTAACATGCAATTGGAGACGATGAATCAAGTAATGATTGTTAATCATGACTTGAATGGTAAAGACATTGTGATCACAAACTTAAAATTACAAAACAAACAATTTAGTAATGATCTAAGAAAGGAAAAGGAGTTTACTAAAAGTTTCAACAAACAAAAGTGAAGCCATGAAGTACTTTGAAAAAATGATGAGATTCCCTACATCCAATGATGATACTACTAGATTAAGATACACCAGCACTGAAGGAAAGTCATGTAAAAATGGTAAAGAAAGAAGTAACAAAGGTAAGGAATCCAAACCTACTTTTCATAATTGTGGAAAATTAGGACATACTACTAATGTTTGCAAAAGCAAGATTGTAAATTAGAATCCTATGTAGAAATTCATGGGTCACTACGATAAGTGCAACAAGCAAGGACATCATGCACATGAATGCATATACAAGACCATGAGCACAAAAATATTTGAATAATACTACTATAACTATTAGAAGTATGAACATAGAGCATATGAGTTCAAATCCAAGCCCAAGTGGTCATCAAACAAGAAGAAAAAGGTAAAACACAATGACAACTCTTATAAATGGGATTATAATACTAGGTATAGTTGTCACTACTATCAAGAGTATGGACATATTCCTAAAAATTACATAAGAAAACATTTTAGAAGTGATTATAGTAGATGATTAAGTCAAACTACATGTTTTAGTTGCTTAAAGACTGGTCACATAAGCAGACATTGTCCAACAAAGTCAAAGGCACCAAGTAGTGAGTTCAACAAAGGAAAAAGAAAGGAATATGTTGAAGAAGTAAAAGTACATATGAATAAAACATGGAAGAAGAACCAAGATTGTAGTACATCAAGTTCAGATGGGATCACTTCACCCAATGGGTCAAGTCATCACACCACCCCCAATTAAGAAATCAAGAGGTATGTGTGGGACTAATATTTAAATGATGGGAACACAACCCAAGAACATAATGGACACAATAGAAAAAGGGAAATTGTATTAACTGAAAAATAAACTAGTACATTCAGTACAGAGAAAATAAACTTCAAAACATGCCCTAAGGGCTTACAATAGAATGAATGTGGAGATAATTTCTCCTTTCAGTACCTCCTCTCAAACTCCACTCCGAACTGCCTTCTACAATGCTAGGAATCTCCTTAAATAGACCCCGGAGGGTTAAGGACTAGGAATACATTCTAGAAAGTGCTAGTAGGCATCCACTAACCAAATAGAAGGCTCCAAAAGCTGCGTTAGAATTCAGTGCAAATCCAGAAACGGTAACCAAACTTTCAGGAGGCATAACTTTTGAACCGTAGCTCTGATTGACGAACTGTTTACATTTTTAGAAAGCTCTCGAAGTTCTCTATAGCCCTAGGGACCAGCTTCACTCGTCCCCCATTTTTTGGCCCTTTTTGAGGTCATTTAATGCCCCTAACCTTACTTTGAAGCATTCTTAGGAGGTCTCCAAAACCTGAAAAACTATAATAACTTTCAAACTGTGGGGCTTTTTGACCTGATTCTTTTTTTGGAATTCTCTAAATCACAATTACATTCATTTTGCCAATTCACACATTCTAGTTTACCAAAATGATGGCCCAATTACATACTCCTATTTTTTCAGGATTTACTAGCACACTAATAGTGGAACTGTGAGAGTTGGAACCTTTATTTGACCCAAATGGGTGTCCAAAAATGAAAACACATGAAACAAAAACTAAGTCTAAGTACATTTTTTTGGGTGACACAAGATTGCCCTTATACCTCTAGATGCTCCTGCATCATTAAATGATATACCATACATTAGTTTCAAGGATTTAGTTCTCAAAATATTATATATGCATGAAGAAAGATTCAATGTGTTGTTTAGAACTTGGAAGAAATCTCTAAAATGGTAGTTTTCATGTTGTTGCCAAGTGAAATCTAGTTGATGCCGAGCTATTGTAGGTGATAATGTTGGGCAAGCTTGTAGTGGTTTCCAAGTGTGAAAAATATTAAATGGAAGCCGAGTGAGTTGGAATTACTATTGAAGTCAAGCTTATAGCTATGTAAGCACTAAGCATTAATTACAAAGTTTCAAGGGCTAAATGATCAATTTTCAATTCATTTGATATCATTTAAATTTTAAATTCATAGGTGACATGAACATATTTGTTGATGACTCTATGGTTCAAAGGTTATCAACAAAGATTGAAGAGATCATTCCAAGCATCTGTAGACTTGATTCAACCACTGTTTGAGACCATTCAACAAATTTGTAAAGGTATTTGTTGATTGATGAGCTACATTGTATTAAATTTTTACAAACCCTAGGTAATTGATATGGTGGCTAGCTCTTTTGCTACTAAGGTTAAAGAGGGAAATAAAGTTTTAAATGTTTAACTAATAAATGATGAGATCAAACAACCAAACTTTAGAATGATTCCCGACATTACATACAAGCAAGTCTAGAATACCACCACAAGTTTAATGATTCAAGATATAAGCTATTGTTACATATGTAAGGTGGGTAGCATAGGTGACATGAAGATCAGAGACCTATATGGAAAATTATGTGAAAATGGAATATTGAAGGAGGAATATAAGATTGTAGAAAGAAAAGGGTTAACTCATACCCTAGATTTCTCCAATTTTTTTAAGACATAGTAGATAAAGATTATTTTGAGCGAGATTCATGACAACTTTGTGTGGTTAGAGGATGAACCTATCAATATTACTGAGAGGATTGTACAGAGGGTAACAAGATATCCAACCCTAGATAGACATAAGACCACGAGAAGTGATGCAAATGAGGTTATTGAGAAAAACATAGGGGTAGTGTGGAATAAGAGAGGAATGAAAATTGACACCATCATAAATCCCCTAATTGCTTTTGTAGTAAGGATAATTGCACACAAATTCTTTCAATACAATAGATTAAACAATGTACCTTGTATTATTGTTGACTTAGGCTATAAGATAGTCAATAAGGATCATTCTTATGACCTTTTCGAGTTACAGTTACAACAATTATTAGAAAACTTGGGAGCCATAAGAAAAACCAAGAGTGCATAGTGCATGTTTGGTTCAATAATTGCTTGTATATTTTGATATGTGCATAACACATTTCCTTCTTTTGGTATAGTTGCATGGAAGACAAATAGATCTATTATAGTGTAGATAGGTGAATACATTAAGCAAGTTGGAGAAAATTTTGAGACTATAATGACTAGCTACTTTGAAGACTTTAAGAAGTCAATAAAATAAAGAATGAGGATACCAGTGTCACTAGTTGAGAAGCATTTCAATGATGTTTTCTTTCTAGTTGATACTGACTTCACATATGTTGAGGATATTGTTCCAAGGGTGAGATGGCTAAGGCCTCTAGGTTATGAGATGAATTTGGATGAGGCATCTGCAATAATTTTTACTTTATTAATAGAAGAAGTAAATAAGAAGGCTACAATTTTTGGTAATTATGATATAGCCATGTCTAAGATAACTATGGACTTGAAGACAACCTCTGTAATGAGGAAGAAGAAAAAAATATGTAAGAAATCCAAAGAAAAATTTGGTGAAGGGGCAGAAGAAGATGATGATGGTGAAGAAGGTGAAGATGTACCTTCCCAAGCACCATTAGCCATAACTCAAGGTTAAGGAGAAGACCAAGGTGTAGAGGAACAAGAAATTGAAGAAGGTGCCGAGGAAGAAGCCAATGAAGTACCTTTAACCATAGAGAAGAAGGAGAGGAAAGCTAAATCTCTAGCAATAAGAAAACCAAAGAAGGATGTAAAACCTACACAACCTAGGCCTCTAGTTCCTACTACCAGGGCCATCACAAGAGTTACTGCTAAGAAGTGTCAAGAAGTAGAAAAGCCAAAGGAAAAGAGTTCTAGGACAACTAGCAAAGAAGGTGAATCTGAGAAGAAACAAAGGAGAAAGTACATTTCTCTAGTCAAATCAAATGAGGGAAGGACATAATCTGATGACAACAAAAAACTCAAAGTGGTAAGTTACAGTCTGTCTTCTGATTTGGACAACTTGTGTGAGAATATAAAGAATAATGCTAACTTATCTGGATTCACACATGTTGAGTTTGATAAACTTGGAAAGGTTGATATGAACCAAGTAGAAGGTTCTATATATTCCATGATGGAAACATTCAAGAAGACTCCAATTGAGCTTGCAAACTCTATACCCAAGAGTCTATATGATAGAGTTGAGCAAAAATGATAGTTTTGTTGGAATTTACAAGTGGGAAGATTTACTTCTAAGAGGGGGGTTGAATAAGAAGTAACTAACTTTAACCTCTAAATTTTTTTTAGCTGGAATCATTCACATCCATCTAATTCATCTAGTTAACATGAAAGTAAAGATATGCAAGAAAACAGATAACACAAGATTTGGTCACCCAGAAACCCTCCAAAATGAGAAGGTAAAATTGGGTGGGGATCACACCCACAAAGTATCACTATAGCAATATGTAACTTGTTCAAGGTTACAAAATTTGATCACTTCCAATGGTTTACCCTGTGAAAGGGATATCCTGTTAAAGACTTTACACCTTGTTAAAAGTGACCTAGTTAAAGGATTTAACCACCCTGTTAGAAGTGGGCCTAGTTAAAGGACTTTAGTACATTCACTTAGAATGCCAATGTATTAAAGGATTTACAAATGGTTGTTATTCCAACCTTAGTCCATAGGATTTCTATTCTAATACAATTGCTAGAGAGTATTGGAAAGTCTTGACTTGATAACTTGCAACCCTCAATTGTTGATTCTAGATCCTTGTTCTACTCTATCTGCTCTAATCCTTGCCTGATCTGATATGTCTCTCTTTGAATCTCTAATATTTTGTTCTTGATCAACTAGATTTTGCAATACTATTCTACTCCTTCTCTAAGTCTTTACACCCTTCTGCACTTTGCTATAGTTCACCCATACACTTCTTTTATGTACAGATACAATGGGGTTTCGTCCTTCTTTTAAAGATTTTGAAGACTTAGGGTTAGGTATGAATCTATGATCAATATTTACTCTTCATTTTCTGCTCAATTTTTGCACTTTTCCTAGTGGTTGCATGCTGATTACATAGATAATGTAAAAGATTTCATCTTAACTTCAAGATCCTTCGAGATTCATCATATGTCAGCTCAAAAAATGGTTTACATCTGAGTTTGTGAAGATACAAACTCATATGCTAATTCTGTATTACTAGGCACTTACTAATTAATGATGCTTGACACACATAGGAATTCTTTCTCACTCAGCTCCTATAGTAATTCTATTTTGCTCGACATCTATACTCTGCTCAACATCTATAGTGACTTGGCATCACTTATCACTTGGCACTTGAACTTCACTCGGTACCTGAAGATCACTTGACACCTATTGAATTCTCTAGCTCAGCACACATTGTAGCTTACCTTTTGTATTATACTCGGCATCATCTTGAGAATTTGGTTAAGTGTGTTGACATTCAATTGTCAAAACCAATCTAATACCAACAAGTTTAGTCTCAATATAGAAAGACAAATCAATGAGACTACATTAGAAAGTGTGATGCCAAAATTGGATAAGACCACAATAAAAATGGCCATTAAGAAATATATAGGTATATTTTCTCCTAAATACAGGGCATTCAATACTTTGCAAAATGATAGTGACGATGTTGTTCAAAAATCCACCCAAATATGAAAAGTAATATATGGACTGACAACATCTAAGGCAAGTAAGAAGACACCTATTGAGGTAGGTGTAGACAAAGGTGACCAAGAAGTAACTAAGGTTACTAAAGATGACATTGAAAAAGATGCACATGTGGAAGGGACTGAAAAGAATATATATACACATTCAATAGTTGAAGTTGAGAAACAAACATAAAAGCATATACCATATATAATAGTGTCAAGTGCTAGTCCATAACATGGGTTAGATGAAGACATAGATATAGTAAACATCATGGATGTTTCTAATACTCTCATTTAGAACATAAACCCCCTGATAGAGGAAGATATGAAGAAGATATTGGTAGATTCCACCACCAAGGAACAACTATGCAATCATCCTATATTGGTGAGTGTGGAAGATTGAGAAGGAAGACATGGCATCTGCAAGGGAGAAAACATAAACACAAGAAATATCTAAAGCCCCTCCTCAATTTATAGTGGTACACCACAAGAAATGTCTATTGTAGTGTATCAAAGGAAGGAGACAACAACATCTAATGTTAACACAACGGTGCAAAATGATCCATTACCAAGAATCTTAGTAGATGAAAAGAATGAGGAAGATGAAAAAGATGGGACACAAGTTCAAATAGGCCAGGAAGATACTACTGTACCTACAACACAAACTCAAGGTGGAACTGAGATTGAAAAGAAATAACAATATAGGACTAAAGAGTCAGTATTGACTACTAAGCCTAAGGAGCAATTAGCATTATAAGCACTGGTTACTTTGCCAAAAAATGCTACTCCTTCAAGTCAAGCTCTTCATAGGCCAAGTGTAGAAGCTACACCATTTTTTGGTCTTGGATTGGTTTTAACATTTGAGTGTCAACACACTTAACAAATTCTCAAGATGATGCCAAGTATAATATAGAATTCAAGCTATAGTGTGTGCTAAGCCAAAGAATTCAATAGGTGCCGAGTGAAGTTCAAGTGTCGAGTGATAAGTGATGTTGAGTCACTATAGGTGTCGAGCAAAGTATAGATGCCGAGCAAGAAAAAATTTCTATAGAAGCCGAGTGACACATAATTCCTATATGTCTCAAGCATCAATAATTAGTAAGTGTCGAGTAACACAGAATCAACATATGAGTTTGTATTTACACAAAATCAGATGCAAACCATTTTTTTGAGTCGACATGGGACGAATCTCAAAGGATCTTAAAGATAAAAATGAATCTTTTGCATTACCTATGTAATCAACATGCAACCAATAGGAAAAGTGCAAGAAATGAGTGTAAAATGAAGATTTAATATTGATCATAGATTCATACCTAACCCTAAGTCTTCAAAATATTTAAAAGGAGAATGAAACCACATTATGCAAGAGAGAGGATGCATGAGAGAAACGTGTATGGGTGAATTATAGCAGAGTATAGAATGGTGAAAAGACTTAGTGAAGAAAAAAGTAGCATTGCAGAATCTAGTTGATCAAGAACAGAGTATTAGAACTTTGAAGAGTGATATATCAGATCAAGCAAGGATCAAAGTAGTTAGAGTAGAACATGGATCTGTATTTAGCAATTGAGGATTGCAAGTTATCAGGTCAAAAAAATTTAATACTCTAATTATTGTATTAGATATGGAAATCCTATGGACTTAGGTTGGCCTAGCATCCATTTGTAAATCCTTTAACAGGGTGGCATTCCAAGTGAATGTACTAAAGTCCTTTAACCAAGCCTACTTTTAGTAGGGTAGTTAAATCCTTTAACCAGGTCACTCTTAATAGGGTGTAAAGTCTTTAACAGGATAGGCCTTTCATAGGGGAAACCACTGGAGGTGGTCAATCATTGTAACCTTGAATAGTTACATGATACTTTGTGAGTGTCATCCCCACCCCAGTTTTACCTTCTCAATTTGCAGGGTTTCTAGGTTACCAAATTTGTGTGCTATCTATTTTCATGCATGTCTTTACTTTCATATTTATTAGATTAATTAGATGCATGTGAATGATACCAGCTAAAGGATTTGAATAGGTTAAAGTTAAGTTACTTCTGATTCACCCCCCCTCTCAAAAGAAAATCTTCCCACCTGTAAATTCAACAATTGGTATCAGAGCCATGTTCTCAAAAGGAGGAGCCTTACAACTTGGAGAAAAGATATGAAGATGGAAGTCTAAAAACTCAGGAAGATCATAAAGAATCAGACAGTTGATATACAACTTGCTTTACATGCTTTGGAAGAAGCTAGAGAAGAACTGAGAAAATCCTTAAAGAGAAGAAGAGAGATTGCCATAGTTGAGAATGATACATAGTACAAGGAGATTGACACTTCAAGCCTATTTTTAAATGGAGATTCCAAAGATTTTGATGCAACAATAGAAAACCTAATGGAAAAGAATAGAGCTCAAGCAGAAGAAATCAAAACACTCAAGCTTGAACAAGAGTCACAAGCCATGATGCTTTGTGAGGTGATTGAATAGAAGAAAAGAGCCATTGAAGAAAAGGCTATGCTAGAAGAAGACAAGAGAAACCTTGCCAATAGACTGGAAGAAAAGTCAACTAAGCTTGCAATAATTCCAAACATGTAGATAGACACCCTAAGTCAGATGATGAATGCACATCATGAACTGAATGTTAAGGACATTGAAATCTCTACACTGAAGATACAAAATGAACAATTGCAAAATGACTTGAAAAGAGAAAAGGAGATTGTAGAGAGCTTCAAAAAACCTAATGAGGCCATTAAGTACTTTGATAAGCTACTAAAATCACCAAGGGCTAGCAATGATACTACAGGACTAGGATACACTAGCACTAAACAAGGAGAATCATCCAAGACTACAAAAGAAAGGATTAACAAAGGTAAGAACACTAAAGCTACTTGTCATTTCTATGGTAAAAAGGGACATACCTCTAATGTGTGTAGGAGTAAGAATTAGCATGACAAACCTAAGAATGCAAGTTATTATCATAAGTGTAAAAGGCAAGGACATCAAGCACACAACTGCAGGACTAGGACTATCAAAACACCAAAATTTGAAGGTTAGGGCTACAATTGTAAGAAGTATGGACATAGATCTATTGAGTGCAAATCAAAGCCTATGTGGACACCAAATTAGCTAGCAAAAGGAAATACCCATGTACATCATTACAATTGGGACTATAACACCAGGTATAGTTGTCATTACTGTCAGGAATATGGACACATTCCTGAAAACTACATAAGGAAAAATTTCAGAGGGAACTATAGCAGATGGTCGATGATGCAGAGTGCAATAGTGGAAGGTTTGATCCAAGTGCAAATACTCCCAAATTACCAAGTCTTCAAAAATGAACTCAAAGTGCTTCAAACACCTTTTACTAACTACACCACACCTTTATCAACCTCAAAAGACAACAATCTAATCCTCAAACACACTTTTCCAACTTCAATGCAAGTTTCACCAACTTATCCCCAAATAGGGCTACGAGGGCTAAAAATAAAAAATTGTTGTATCTACCAGAACAACACACACAATACCTAAACAAAGGATGGAATTAGGAAGTGTTCAATAACCCAAAAAATATCCCTCAAGACCAAATTCTGATCTACTCTAGCACTCCACTAATTTGACTAAGTACACAGACCTAATAGGGCCCTTATAGGATTGGTTTTCAAAGGAAGATCAATGAAATGGGTGCATAGACATGAAAAAAGTCTTTAGGACTCTAAGGGAGGTTTAACACAGTGTAAATCCACCTTTTTTTTATTACTTTGCACACTTATAACTCCCAATAATCAATTTTCAGCAATTTAGGACCAAATACATCTAAATATTTGGCCTAAGGCTTGCAAGCATAAATAGCTCCCTTTAGTTTTTGGACTCCTACCTTTGGAATTTGAAAATAAATTCCCTAAGCCTCCATTTCCATTAGGTTTCATGCAATTTGGACAGTATAGTCACGAGCTATCCACCCATTTGCACAAAATCGTACTGTACCTAGGGTTTCTTGGTAGTTTAAGAAGAAAATGCAGTAACTTTTGATAGAAATCACCAAACGAGATCAAACCAAGTGCATTTGATAAGTAACTCCACCAAGTTGCTTATAAAAAAATTAAACCACCCTTCCCAATTTGTACAACACGTGAAATTGAAAATACAGTAGATATGAGCTAAAAAACTAGTAAATTTTATTGATTCAAGCAAAATATCGTACATCTGACAACTTGTTTTGCTCGAAAGGTTGTAGTACATATTTATAGTCATTTTTAATTGATCAACTACTTGGGATATAGTTCCAATTATTTTAATCTCCCTCATTAGCACTTTTTCAATTTTAAGCAAAGTTGCTTAGCAACTTTTGAAAGTTGCATAGCAACCTTTTGTTGCTTGATCATTTGTTATTCAAACTAACAATCTAGAGAATATAGACTACCCTAGAACCTCTGTTAAATTTATTTATGTTATTTCCACCTCTTTCCTAACTACTAAATGCCCTATAGGTCTTGAAGACTCAAGGTTTATAGAATCACCAAATGAGTCTCAAGCCTTTACAAATGGGTTGATCTCAATCTGAAAACTATTTCTAACCTTCTAAAATGTTATAATCTTCCTCATGAGCCATTTAGGAAGGTGGTGAAGTGTAGGATCACTGAAATGATTTGTGGAATGCCTTTGAGTGCCCTGCACTAGTCAAGCCAAACCACATGTTTCATTTGCTTGAAGACAGGTCATATCAGCAAGAATTGCCCAACAAGGTCAAAGGCACCAAATGCAAAGAACAACAAAGGAAAAGAGAAGGTAGACGTTGAACACATCAAAGGAGAAATGAATAAGACCTAGAAGAATAAATATGAGTGTAGCTCATCAAATGAAGGGATCACTTCACCTAAAAGGTCAAGTGGTCACACTTCATCAAACTAAGCAAAGAGAAGGCATGAGGGATTGATTTACAAAGTTTTATCATACATCAGTTCCTAAGAAAGTAAGTATTGAAAAGAAGAGATTAGCATGAACAAAGATGCAAAGTTAAATTTTTAAGATTTCATAAGTTTTTCCAAGTTGCCCTCATAAGTCAAATAAAACTCCAGTGCATGCCGAGTTAACTATCAAAATAAGTAGAAGCTGAATGAATAGTTGCAACCAAGTTGGTAGTGGAAGTCAAGTAAAGAATACTCCTGTGGATGTCGAGTGGATGAAAAGCCAATGGAAGCCAAGTGGACAAATGTAACCACACTAAGCATTAAATTCAGTGAAAATAGGGTATATTATCATATTTTCAATCATTTTTCCTCATCACAAACAAATAGCAAAGATGAGAAAGAGTGTAGAGTGAGTCCAAAGTAGAGAATCTAGTGTCTAAGAATATTTCAACAACATTTTAGCATGATTTCATTGATCTTTAGGTATTTACATTTGTGTCGAGCTACACAATTTTGTGTTTTCTTTGTGTACAAACCCTAGATTGCAAAAATGGCTTCTAGCTCTAGGAAAACTCAGGAGAAGGAACCTTTTGAACTCCAACTAGTGTCTAAAGCAGTGAAACAACCTAATTTTCACCCAATACCAGATGTAGCATATAGAAATGACCTAGTTGGAGCCCTATCCATCATACCCCCTAAGGTTGTCATGGTTCAGGATGTAAGAAGATGCTATAATTGCAAGATTGGAGCCATAGGTGAGATGGAAATGAGGGAAGCCTATGAGAGACTGTGTGAAAACATAGTATTGAAAGAAAATATTTAGATAGTTGAAAGGAAGGGTTTAACATGAGACCTAGAATTCCCCACCATTTTCAAGACTAAATGGATTAGGCTAGTGCTAAGTAGAATGCATGATGGAAGCTTATGGTTGGAGGATGGCCCATTAAAAATAAAAAAGAGAATTTTCTATATAGTGACAGGGTACCCAACCTTAGATCAACCAAAGACACTTAGAAGTGATGCAAAGGAAGCAATTGAGAAAAATATTGGTGATAAGTGGAACAAGAGAGGGATGACAATTGATACCATTCAAGACCATCTTGTTGATTTTGCTATCAGTGTTATTACACACAAATTCTATCAATCCAACAGATTCAACAGTGTGCCTTGCATTGTAGTGGATGTAGGCTATAAATTGGTGAATAAGGATCATACCTATGGCCTTGTAGAATTGCAACTGCAATAGATTAATGATAATCTAGCAGCAATCAGAAGAATTGAGGGAGTCTAATGCAAATTTGGTGCTATTTTGATTTGCATTTTCTTTTATGTTCAAAATGAGTTTCCTTATTTTGTAAAAGTTGTATGGAGAACAAATAGGTTAATAATAGCTCAAGTAAATGAATATATTGAGTAGATGGGAGCTAATTTTGAGACCTTAATGACTAGCTATTTTGAAGACTTCAAGAAGTCAATGAAGCAAAGAATTCTAGTTTCCTTTGTAGAGAAACATGTAAATGATGTATGTTTTCTTGTAGATATTGACTATACATACATTCAAGCTGCCATACCAAGAGTGAGATGGCTAAGACCTCCTAGCTAAAAAATTAAAATAGATGAAGCATCAATAAAAATAATTGCATTATTAGCAGAAGAAGTAGACAAGAATGCACCACATTTTGGAACATATGATGTGGTGAGATCAAAAGTGGATATGGAGTTAAAGACTGCATCCACTTTGAAAAAAAGGGATAAACTTGTTAAGAAGCTAAAGGCCGAATTTGGTGAAGGCACCGCAGAAGCAAAAGAAGAAGAACAAGGTGAAGAAGTTGAGGAGGAACAATGTCAAGGGCCACTTGCCTTAACCCAAGTAATGGGGGAGGATGTTGAAGAAGAGGAAGGTACCAAGAAAGAGGCACCAAAGCCAGAGCCCAAGAAAATAAAAGCTCAAAAACAACCAGTTGCAAAGCCAAAGGGAAAGAGGAAAGCTACAAAGCCAAGCCCAACCAAGCCAACTACAAGGGCAGATACTAGGGCAACAACTAAAGTAACAAAATAAAAAGAGAAGCATAAAGCTATAGAACAAGGAGGGCCTACACAGTAGAAGAAGAAAAGAAAGTATGTTGCACCTCTTGAATGAGATGAAGAAAGGATAGAGTCTGATGAAGATCAATTCAGATTGGTAAGCCGTTCTACCACATCTAAATTGGAAAGCATTTGTAATAACATTAGAGACAATGCTGATTTAATTGGTTTGAAGACCATTGATTTTAATAAGTTGTCAAAGGAACAAAAAAACATAGTGGAAGAGTCCATCTACACTATGATGGCTAAGTTCAAGACCACCCCACTTGAACTAGACAACTCAATGCCCAAGGAACTAAGCTCATTAGTTGAGAATAAATGGCATTACTGTCTCAAAATGGAGAAAGAAATAAGGTATTCTACATTGGCTCATGTAATGCCAGACCTTACCAAAGGTCAAATAAAAAAGGTTAGCAAGAAGCAAGGGAGAAAATTTGCACACAAATATAGAGCCTTTAGAATTTTGTAGAATCAGATTGAAGATGTTGTGCAGAAGTCCACACAAATATGGATATTAATTTATGGATTAACAACTATAAAGGAAGGGCAAGAAGACCCATTTAAGGGGAGAAATGACAAAGAATAAGAAGAGAATGAGAAACAGGTAGAGGTAGAGAAAGAGAAAGAAGAAGAAACAATAAAGAAGACACATGGTGAAGAGGCAATAGCTAAAGAGCAGCAACCATAATAGAGTGTCCAAGACACCCAACTACCAGCACCAAGTCCTCCACATACAACACCTATAGAGACTATAATTTTCAAGGATGTTCCTAACACTTTATCATAGAACATCAATCCTTTAACTATAGAGTATCTCAAAAAGGTCCTTCACCAAACTACATGGCAAGTACAACTATGTACAAATCTAGTTTTGGTGAGTGTGGATGAGTTGTAGAAGGCTGTAGTAGAAATCACAAGTTAGAAGGAAAAGACACAAGAACCACCTTCACAACCTCCCATAGCTACAATAGATCAACCTAAAGAGAAAGAAACACAAGATAAAACTAGTAAGGTTGATTCTACAGTCAGTATAACAACAACTACCGAGGAGCCAACAAAGGAACAAACAGGGCAAGATGTTCCTACTACACAAAGTCAATGTGCACCTCCTCAATTTATCGTTATTGATCAAGGGAGTAGAGAAGAGGAGAAAGAAGAGGAAAGAACCCATAAAGGAAAGGAGCAGGAGGCAATACAAACATTGGTGAACTTGCCTACCTTAGGGACTCCTACTAAGAAGCTGAGCACTGATGCAATACCATTGCAAATTTTAGTACTAGGCTTGAGCTCCACCAAGGTTGCAAGGGTACTTCATTATGGAGACCCTACACTTGATAAATAAATAGTCATACCCAGTTATGACTCAAGAACTACAAACCTAGCACAGATA
Source organism: Cupressus sempervirens (assembly GCA_028749045.1). Classification (NCBI taxonomy): domain Eukaryota; kingdom Viridiplantae; phylum Streptophyta; class Pinopsida; order Cupressales; family Cupressaceae; genus Cupressus; species Cupressus sempervirens. The sequence goes on along the minus strand of CM053786.1, from coordinate 87,522,706 downwards.
AATGAAGTGCAAGAGGCACTAGAGAGAAGGAAGACACAAGATATACTCAAAAATGAGTATAGAAAAAAGCAAGCACTTGTACAAATCAAAGATATATTTCTTGATGCATTTAGCTTTGAAGCACCTAATGAAACCCAACCCATCATGTAGCAATTGTCCAACATAGTGGACCAGGTACAAAATGAAGACCTTGAAACTAATGTTAAATTATTAAAATGGTCAGAAAAGAAGTTTTAGATGAAAGTTAATGAAAAGATATCTAGTTAAATAACACTTTCACAAGTTTTCTTGGCTAAGAAGATTGAAAAAGAAAAAATAGTACTTGGGAATGTATTCTCATTGTACTCCAAGTTGTGTGATTCATCATATTTCACACAAGAAACTAGACAAAGGATATTGAGCTTGTAATGAAATCTCAAGATTTCTAGCACATAGCTACCTAAAGATCCAGCTTAGAATGAGAAGCATTTTGCAACTACGCTTCACACAAAAAAGGAGTTAGCTATATGGATAATAGAAGAGGCCAATATTAAGGCCAAATTAATGTAGATTCAATCCTCCATTACTCCCCATCTAGAAGTCCTCCATAAAGAAATGGCCTATGCAGAAAATGTTCTTAAGAAATATCCTAATCTTTCTACTTCAGAAGGCCTTGTCCATCTTGCAACAAAGACATCCATCTAGGAAAAATTATTGGAAATTTCTTTGGATAATTGGGATGTTTCTCTAAAGATGATTATGGAGGTAAATAAAATATTTTTGGGTAAATATTCTATTCATTCTTAGGACCCTTTGACATAAGTGTCAAAAAGAGGGAGAGATAATAAAGGGGGAGATATAATGTTTTTGGGAAGATGTGAATAAGAATGGGAGATATAAACATTGTGCATAATATAATAAGGGGGAGATATAAAATTTTGAATTTTTGAGGAGAAATAAGGAGATACAGCCAAAAGGAAGCAAAACTACAAGAATATGTGAAAAGGGAATAGATACATAGTATAGAGAGCAGAAATAGGGTACAAATAGATATAGAGTGCAGACAAGGCAAAGAGTATCAAATACATCAGTATGAGACAAATTCAACACAAGATTTTTTGGTTACAGAAATGGCACATTAGCTTAGGGGGAGTTACAAAATTTTGAACAAGTTTTTGAAGTTTTGAACAAAATGTGTAGTATACTCATAGAGATCATATTCATAATGCCCAGTTAAGTGTTTTTGCCACTCATGTCAAAGGGGGGGATTGTTGGTCTTAGATTGGTTTTGACATTTGAGTGTCAACACACTTAACCAATTCTCAAGATGATGCCAAGTATAATACAAAATCCAAGCTATAGTGTGTGCCGAGCTAGAGAATTCAATAGGTGCTGAGTGAAGTTCAAGTGCTGAGTCACTATAGGTGTCAAGTAGAGTATAGATGCTGAGCAAGAAAAAATTGCTATAGAAGCTGAGTGTCACATAATTCCTATATGTGTTGAGCATCAAAAATTAGTAAGTGCCAAGTAACATAGAATCAACATGTGAGTTTGCATTTACACAAACTTAGATGTAAACCTTTTTTTTTGAGCTGACATGGCATGAATCTCAAATGATCTTAAAGATAAGAATGAATCTTTTTCATTACCTATATAATTAGCATGCAGCCAATAAGAAAATGGAGAAGGCATGCAACCAATAGGAAAAGTGCAAGAAATGATTGGGAAATGAAGACTTAATATTGATAATAAATTCATACCTAACCCTAAGTCTTCAAAATATTTAAAAGGAGAATGAAACCCCATTATGCAAGAGAGATAATGCGCAAGAGAAAAGTGTATGGGTGAATTATAGTGAAGTGCAAAAGGGTGAAAAGACATAGTGAAGAATAGAGCAGCATTGCAAAATCTAGTTGATCAAGAACAGAGTATCAAAACTTTAAAAAGTGAAATATCATATCAAGCAAGGATCAGAGTAGTCAGAGCAAAACAAGGATCTATATTCAACAATTGAGGATTGCAAGTTATCATGTAAAAAACTTCTAATACTCTCTAGCAATTGTATTAGGTATGGAAATCCTATGGACTTAGGTTGGCCTAGTAGCTATTTGTAAATCGTTTAACAGGGTGGCATTCCAAGTGAATGTACTAAAGTCCTTTAACCAGGCCTACTTTTAGCAAGGTAGTTAAATCCTTTAACCAGGTCACTTTTAATAGGGTGTAAAGTCTTTAACAGGACAGGCCTTTCACAGGGCAGACCATTGGAAGTGGTCAAACATTATAACCTTGAATAGTTACATATTGCTACAATGATACTTTTTGGGTGTCATCCCCACCCCAGTTTTACCTTCTCATCAGCTAAAGGATTTTAAAAGGTTAAAGTTAAGTTACTTTTAATTCACCCCCCCTCTAAGAAGTAAATCTTCCCACCTCTAAATTCAACACCATTATAGCCATCAAGGCCTAGTGCTAGCACATCCAAGGAAGGTGAAATTACATTGTTCAGTGATCTTAACTTGGATAAAGTGATTATGTTGCCAAAGTTTGATCTTGCAACAATCACTATTGAGCAGATGAACATACTTTAGGATGCTCTTGCACATAAACAACACTAAGAACTGCTCAAAAGGGAGCATAGGTAGAAACAAGCATTGTGAAATATATAGGACATTTTTCTAGATGCATTCAACTTGCCTGCACTTGAAGAAGACAAGCCTATTAGGATAGTTGGCAAACATAAGAGAAAATATTAATGATACAAACCTAGATTTAAATGTAAAACTATGTGAATGATCTAAAGGAAATTTCAAAGAAAATTCAATGAAAAGATATTAAGTGCCATTGCACTTAGTCATGTTAAATTAGAAACTAATATTGACAGTGTAAAGAAAGTATTAGAGAATATTTTCTCTCTTTACACCAAGTTGTGTGATACAACTCTGTTCACACAAGAAGTGTAATGACATATTGACAATCTGGAAGGAGATATGAAGAAAATAGGTACTACTCTACCCAATTTGTTAGGAGTAAGGTGTCTCAACCTTGGATAATTCCTATTCTTATTATTTGTTTTGTAAATATATTTTTTGCAAATAATGTAATTAAGTTTGAGTGTACATGTCTAGTTAGCATGTGGATGTGTCACTCCACTTGCATGTGTTGGCATCTTGAACTATGATGGATTTCTATGGCATGTAAGAACTATCTTTGGAATATTTAATTGTGTGTAAGGAGACCATGACTAAAATGGTTATGACAGATTCCTATGATGCATAAGAACTATCTTTAGAATATTCCCTACGTGCATTATATAAGCACTTTGAGGGTTGTAGATAGTTGAGAGGGAGTGTATGAGCAGTGTATTGTTGGTTGATACTAGATAAGTCTTCCATGTCTTGAAAGAGCTTGCATTGTAAGTGTGTTGTAACCTTTGAGTTGAATATAATACATTGTGCAGGTTTTGGAGGGGTGGGGTTGTTTTACCAAAAGATTTTTCCCCACTGGCATATCTTTGTGTTTAAGTATTTTCTTTCTCTATCTATTTTTGTATTCATGGTTGATTGCAATATTATTGTTTATATAATATCAAATCTAATTGTAAGGATTTAATAGGACTTTGCACAATACTTTCCTTAAGAGATTAGTGTAGGAAGTTATTTCCACACCCGAGTTTCCTTACAAGTGGTATCAAAGCTTGATCAACTTTTGATCTTAGTTGTTGGGTAGGGTTTTCTTGAGCTAATCTCAAGTTTGAGTGGGAGTTTTGTGTAGAGCATTCTGAATCTTATTATAGATTGAAATGGCTAGTTCATCATATAGAAAAATGGAGGTGGAGAAATTCAATGGTAGTAATTTTGAGTTGTGGAAACTCAAGATGGAAGATTTGCTTGAAGATCATGATCTATGGGATGTGACTTCACTTGATGTGAGACCTATAACAATATCTAAACTAGATTGGGATCTCAAGGATTAGAAAGCTAAGGGTCTTATTAGACTCTATCTAGATGATTCAGTTCTCCTAAATGTTCTTGATGGAAAGACTGCAAAAAGTTTGTGGACATAGCTTGGGTCTGTGTATCAGGCTAAATCTCTGGTGAAAAAGTTATTTCTAAGGAAGAAGCTATATTCTCTAAGAATGGAGGAAGGAGGATCTATTATAGATCATCTAAATGCTTTTAATTTTCTAATTGTACAGTTGACATCATCTGGTGTCAAGATAGAGGAGGAGGATCAATGTATGACCCTATTATGGTCCTTGCTAGATTCATGGGACCATCTTGTGATGGCTCTTGGAAGTACTTTATTCACCTTCAAAATGGATGATGTGGTGTCTGCATTGTTATTTGAGGAGATGAGGAGAAAGTCATTAGATTTGGCTAAGGAAGATCTTATTGTTCATGGTAGATCCAATGATAGAGGCAAGCAAAATGGCAACAAGTCTGGAAAGGGTAGATCCAAATCTCGTGGAAAATCAAAGACTCCTAGAAAGCCCAAGGTGAAATGTTGGAACCATGATAAGACTGGGCACTTCTATAAGATTGTAAAGAGCCAAAGAAGAAGAAGAAGGCCTTAGATTCAAGTTTAGAAAAATCTCAAGAAGATGGTGGTGCTTTCGTTGCAGCCTTGGCAAGGCATGCATCTAATGATGTGTGGTTGATAGAATTGGATGCTTCTTTCCACATGACCTCTCATCAAATCTGGTTCTCAAAGTATGATGTTTTTGATGGTGGAAAGGTGTACTTGGGTGATTATTCTCACCTAAAGATATTTACACTAGGATGAGTCACTATCAGATTCCTCGATGGATGAGTAGAAGGGAACAATGGGGTAATGCACATCCCTAGTTTGGCATGAAACCTATTATCTATAAGTATGCTAAATGATGTAGGTGTCCAAGTTGTTTTTTCTAAATATTGATGCAAGATGATGAGAGGAGCTATGCTGCTTGCTAAGGGTACTAGGAGAGGTACTCTATTTTAGATTGATGCATGCATTTCTCAGTGCAATAGTTCTTTTGTTTCAAAGAAGAGAGTAGTTATCACTTCATCCCCACCATCCAAACAAGTAGTAAAGAAGACTATGCTTATTGGTTTCGATGGAAGTGTAACATGTGTATCTAAGGATGCAAACACATTGGAAGGAAAGCTTCCTGTAGAAAAGACAATGTTGTGGCATATGAGATTTGGCCACATTGGTGAGAAGGGTCTTAGAAACCTAAAGAACAAGAACATCATTAAGGGGTTAAATGATTGTAATCTCAAGTTTGACTTCTGCGAACATGTGTCTATGATAAACAAAATTTTGGTCAATTTTACTCTAGTTCTCAAAAATCTTCTGATGTTTTGGATCTTATTCATTCAGATGTATTTGGTCCTATAAAAGTTCCTTCAATCTCCAAGTCTATGCTTTTTGTATCTTTCATAGATGATTACAATAGAAGAACATGGATTTATTTCCTAAAAAGTAAGACATAAGTCTTTAGTCAGTTCAAGGAATTTAAAGCCTTAGTAGAGAATCAGACTAGTAAGAAGATTAAGTGTGTGAGAACTGACAATGGTGGTAAGTTTTTCTTAACAAGGTTTGAATAGTTTTTTAAAGAATGAGGTATGAAGAGGCATAAGACAACTCCTTATACCCCACAAAAAAATGGAGTTGCAGAAAGAATGAACAAGACACTGATGGAGAAGGCTAAGGGTATGCTTAGTGGAGCTGGTCTTGAACAAAAGTTTTGGGCTAAAGTTGTGGCCACTACTTACTATTTGGTTAATAGATCTCCTACATCAACTCTTTTTGGTAAGACACCCATAGAGGTGTGGTTTGGTGAGAAGCCTTCAATTAGACATCTTTGTATTTTTGGTTATGAAGCTTATGCACATGTTCCAAAGGAGAAAAGATCTAAGTTGGAAAAAAAATTTGTCAAATGTATTTTCATCAGAAATGTTATTTTTAGAGAGATAAAATCTTCTCCTATTGTGCTACAACAAGATGATAAATAAAAGAAGGAAGATATTGTTTAGTTGCCTCCTACCCCTAAGAAGACTGAACAGAAAGACCATGTTAGGTCTAATGATGAGGAGAGCTCTAGTAGCTCTGATAGTTTAGAAGAAGAGGAAGAACAATCTCAACCTCAACTCTTGAGGAGATCTATGAGAGTCAGAAAGTAGCTAGAAAGGTTTGGCTATTCTATGTTAGATTCTAATTTTTCCTTTGCTTTGATTACTAACATTGATGAGCCTAGATCTATGAAAGAGGCTTTGGATATGGAAGATGTAGGTTCTTGGATTGAGACCACAGATGATGAGATGGCTTCATTCAATAAAAAAAAACTTGGGACCTTGTACCTTTTCCTAAAGGATAGAAACCTATTGGTAGCAAATGGGTTTTCAACAAGAAATTAAGTGCAAATGGCAGTGTTGAAAGGTACAAAGCTAGATTGGTTGTGAAGGGGTATTCATAGGTAGAGGGAATAGGTTATGGTGAAATATTCTCTCCTATTGCAAAGTTGACATCCATTAGATTTCAGCTATCTCTTGTTGCATCATATGATTTAGAGATAGAACAGATGGATGCAAAGACAACTTTCCTTCATGGTGATTTGGAGGAAGAGATTTACATGTCACAAACTGAGCACCACATTGTTAAAGGTAAAGAATATTTGGTTTGTAGATTAAAGAAGTCTTTGTATGGTTTGAAATAATCTCCTAGGGTGTGGTATCTTAAGTTTTATGCCTTTGTGCTATCAATTGGATTTGTAACATCGAAATTAGATCATTGTGTTTACTTTATAGTTGAAAATGATTGCTTTCTTATTGCTACATTATATGTTGATGATACGTTGCTATTTGTGAAAGGTAACAGTATGATTTTTGGTTTTAAATCTCAGTTGTCAGTATAGTTTGAGATGAAAGATATTGGGGTAGAAAGGTACATCATGGGTGTAGACACCTAAAAAACCTTTAGAAAATAAAGTATTTTTATTTTTTGAAAAAGTCCTGATGACATCATCATTTATTAATTAATTAATTATTAATTAATTAATTAATTTTATGCCATTAAATCCCTTTATCTTAATTAAAAATATTTAATTAAGAAATCCCTCCCAAAATTGTTTAAATCTTATTTAAACATTATTTCCTTATTTATTAATTATTTAATTAATAAATTGACCAAAAAACCCAAAATAAATAAAAAATTTATTTTTTGCCCAAAACTTGGCGAATTTCCTTAAGACCACTAACCTCTTCCAAAATCTTCTAATCCTTCTTTAATTTCGATTCAAGGCTAATCTCATCATTTCCTACCCCTAATCCCAACTCAAAATATTTAATTAAGATTAAATATTAATCCTCATGTTTATTAAAAAAGTTTTCATAAATATCTCTTCAACCCAAACCCTTGAAATAAATAAAACTTTATTTATTTCCTAAAAATCTAATTTATCCTCATCCTAAGAAGTTCTAGACTCTTCTAGAAAGTCTTCATCCTCATCCTAGGAAATTCTAGACTATTCTAGAAAGTCTTTATCCTCATCCAAAGTCTAGACTCTTCTAGAAGATGTCTTTAAACCTAATCCTAATCCCCTCCTCACCTTGTCACATTCCCTAAAAATGGGTTAATACTTACTAACCCAAGCCAAAAGTTAACAAATATCTCCTCCTTCACCCACCCTCATTAAATGCCATCCACTTGCCTATCCCTAAGCTAATCTTAAACCATCCTAATCCATCCTCTAATCATTTGCACAAGCCTAAGCAAGCTTAAAACCTTCCTAATCAAGTCCAAGTAGAAATTTCTCTCATCACCCTCAAAATATCTCAACCATAAAACTTTATGAAGCCCACTAGGCCATAAATGACTCTTCCAAGCCCTTTTATTGCTCTTACAAGTCATTATGAGGGTCTTTATGAAGATTTTATCCCTTGAGCCTCCTTTGTTGACTCATCCTTCCCCTTTCCTCCATCCTCTCACCATGTGACATGTGTCACTCTTTGATTGGCTGTAAGGAAGCACAATCCATGTGCTCTCTTCTCATGCAATCTGAGCCCTCCATGAGCTTTTTCCCATCCTTGCATCTTATCCCTCAATCCCTCAAGCCTCTTGCCTATAAATTGGATCCTTATCCTTTGAAAAATAACACAATCCATGAAGTAAAGTTATAATGCTATTTTGAGAGCCAAATCCATACTAAAGTCATATATTAACACCAAAAATCCACAATCATCCATTGAAGCCTTTGGAAGCATATTGAGCATACATCCTATCCATTTAGATAAAGCCACTCAACAAGAGAGCTTCTCATTGAGAGAGCCCATTAATGGCTCATATTTTCAATTGAGAGCTCATCTTAGTCTATCTTGAAGTTTATGAATTTTGTTTTGTTTGTAGAAGCTTTATTTAAATTTGGTTTCTATTAACATACTAACATTGCTCATATACAATGGGTATGGAAATCAGTAGAGATAGGTCTAACATAAAACTTTGGTTGAGTCAGAGTAAGTATGTGAAGTCTATGTTGGAAAGGTTTAGCATGGAAGATTGTAGACCATTGTGTGTTCCTATTTTTGTGGGAACAAATTTATCTATAGATGATTGTCCAAAATCTCCTAGTCAGGTGGAGGACATGAGTAAAGTACCTTATGCTAGTGTAGTTGGTAGTCTTATCTATGCTATGATCTGTTCTAGACTAGACATTGCCCAAGCAATGGGAGTTTTGAGCTAGTTTATGGCTAATCGTGGATGGGTACATTGGGATGTAGTTAAGTGAGTATTCAGATATTTGAGGGGTACAATAGATTACTCCATTTTTTATCATGGTAACTCTTCTAGAAATGCACATTTAGTTTGTACTTTGGGTTTGTGGATGCAAATTGGACTGGTGATATTGACAGCAAGAGATCCACCACTGCTTATGTGTTCACTATGTTTGGTGGTGCCATCAGTTAGATGAGTAAACAACAACCTATGGTTGCTTTGTCCACTATAGAAGCTGAGTACAAGGCTGCTACTCATGCTTGTAAGGAATCCATTTGGCTTAGGAGATTGTATTCTAATATTGGTGTTGATGAAGGATAGATTACTATTTGTTGCGACAATCAGAGTGCTATTTGCCTTGCAAAGAATCCAACTTTCCATACTAGAAAGAAGCACATTGATGTGCAGTTTCACTTTGTGAGAGATTAAATAGAAGATGGAAAGGTAAATTTGGACAAAGTAGATACTATAAAGAATGTTGTAGATGCATTGATGAAACCAGTGGGCACAAAGAAGTTCAGATGGTGTTCAGAGTCTATGGGACTTTCAGCCTATAGTTGTTAGTTCTTGTTATGTTCCTGTAGCTCTTACAAGGTGTTCAACAAGTGGGAGAATGTTAGCAATAAGGTGTCTCAACCTTGGATAATTCCTATTCTTATTATTTGTTTTATAAATGTATTTTTTGCAAATAATTTAATTAAGTGTGAGTTTACATATCTAGTTGGCATGTTGATGTGTCACTCCACTTACATGTGTTGGCATCTTGAACTATGATGGATTCCTATGACACGTAAGAGCTATCTTTGGAATATTTAACTATGTGTAAGGAGACTGTGACTAAAATGGTTATGACATATTCTTATGATGGATAAGAACTATCTTTGGATGATGCCCTAAGTGCATTATATAAGCACTTTAAGGGTTGTAGATAGTTGAGAGGGAGTATATGAGCAGTGTATTATTGATTGCTATTGGATAAGTCTTCCGTGTCCTAAAAGAGCTTGCACTATAAGTTTTTTGTAACCTTTGAGTTGAAGATAATACATTGTGCAAGTTTTGGAGGGATGGGGTTGTTTTACCAAAAGGTTTTTCCCCACTGGAATATCTTTGTGTTTATTTATTTTCTTCCTCTCTCTATTTTTGTATTCATGGTTGACTACAATATTATTGTTTACATAATATCAAATCTAAAATTATAAGGATTTAATAGGAATTTGCACAATACTTTCCTTAAGATATTAGTGTAGGAAGTTGTTTTCACAATTGAGTTTCCTTGCACAATTCTCTAGCTTAGAGTCAAAAGAACTTTAGGAATTTGATGAACTTCTAAGGTCAGTTGCCAACCCTACATCTTGAAGATGTAAACATTTTGGCTACATTGATCAACATCTAGTCTTTGCAAAAATAGTGATGAAGAAAGATCCCCATATTTCCACACATGAAGGCTTAGTTGACCTTGTTTCCAAGTTAACTATCCAAATCAAATAATTGGAGGTAGCATGTGATAATTGGGATGTAGCTCTAGAGATAATACTTGAGGTTGATAAAAAATTCTTAGACAAACATAATATATGTGTATAACCATTTGACATAAGTGTCAAAAAGGGGGTGAAATAAGTTTTGGGGAGAAATAAGAAGAAGAAATAAGGAAATTGGCGAGATATATTATATATAGCATTTTTGAGAGAGACAATTACTCCAAGGAAAGAATAAATGTAGTTTTGGAGACCAAACAAAGGGGGAGTTAGAGACAGAAATAGAGCACAACATAGTTCAACATATGCATATTTACTTAGTAGGAGTATTGGTTTAGATTCAGAACAAAATAATCAACTCAGGGGGAGTTATAAGATTTTGAGGTGTGACTGTCAAGTCAAGTTTTGCAAAATTTTAAAATTTTGTACATATGTCAAACATATATAGTGGGTATTTGAGTTATGGTCATAAGTTAAGAACATTCATGCATGGCCAAGCATTTTTGTCACTCATATCAAAGAGGGAGATTGTTGATCTTAGATTGGTTTTGACAAATGAGTGTCTATGCACTTAAGTCATATACAAGTTAGAACTTAGTTCATAATGAAAAAATAATGCATGTTGAGCATAACATTTTAGATAGCGCATGTTGAGTGAGTTACCCAGTAAGTGTTGAGTAACCAGTTAGTTCCAAGTCACTCTAGTGCTGAGCAGTGAGTATGTGTCGAGTCATATAGATGTCAGGTGATAGAATTAAAGTTGTAGTTGATGCCAAGCATCAGGGACTTTAAATTTTGAGTAAAACAATTTTTGACATACTTATTTGTAATGGCATAAACTACTATGTAAACCATTTTATAGCCAACTTAAGGATTTTTTTGCGATCTTAGATGATAAGAATGAATCTTAATTAAGAATACTTATGTAGTACATAAAGCCAATCAGTTAAAGGTATGAATTGAGTGGCTAGATGGATGAATTACAATCGTTGATTCATACCTAACCCTACTCACCTAGATCTTCTTAAGGAAGGTAAACCCTAAAACATGGTGTGAGTGAAGAGACAATTTTGCATGCACAAACAATGCATTCAGGTGCGACTAAGGAAGAGTGATCATAGTGTATGAATTGCAAAATTACTTATAGGAGAAAAGAGGAATGGAATTAGAGGATAGAAGAGATACATTTGATCAGAAGAGAATCAAGGATACATGCAAAGAGGTGATCTATTATCTAGCAATAGAGTGCTAACCATAGGATCATTGCTGACATTCTAATAGGTGCATTTGTTAAATCTCTTAATAGAGTAGCCTTAACAGGTTGTTGTAAATCCTTTAACATGGTTCTTACTTCATTGTAAGTTGAAGTCCTTTAACTAGGCACACTTCTAACACAGTGTTGAAATCCTTTAACAAGGTAGACCTTTCACAGGGTAGATTATGTTTTGTGATCAAACATGGTAACCTTCATTGGATACACTTTACAACTATAGTAGTGAAGATATGTGGGTGTCATCCCCACCCAAATTTTACCTTCTCAGTGGAGGGTTTCTAGGTAATCATATCTTATGTCATATGCGCAAATGTTTATTTGTTTTCATGTTATGGATGTATATGCTTAATTTGGTATTTCAGTTCACATGCACAATTGTGAGATAGATGTGTGGTGAATGATTTTATGGTTGAAGTTCACCCCCCCCAACCCACTTTAGAGTTTAATTTTCCTATTGTATTTCCCAACAAAGGTAAGTAAAAAATAGTGAAAATGATCTAATAGTTTATCTATTGAACTTAGCTTAGTATAGTTCCCGAGTTGGCTCTCTTGACTAGTCAACAACTATGATATGTATTTGTTGGGCTCTACAAATTTGGTCTTTGATTACTTGTGTTCTTTCTTCACTTCATGCACATGATTCTCTTTATGGTATTGAGGCTTTCTCTCCTCTTCTCAACATAAAAGTCACCTTAAAGGATTAATCTCTCCTTGATCAATCTCATTTTCTCTTTGAGATTCCACTTTTAGTTTGGCTCTTCTGGTTCTTAGGCTAAATCAATTAGCAATCTAACCTTCTCACTTTCATTTGTGTTTTCTTAATTTATTTTTTCTTAACTTGGAAGATTTTGCCTTAGAATTAAAAATTTAAATTCTCTACATATTACCAACTCAGTTGCCCATTGTAGTGGTGCACTACCCTTGTTAGGTTGTGGCATGTTTGTAAAAGAGTTTTGGATGCCATGTATCTTTGGTGACTTGTATTTGTTGGAAAGAATTCAAATTTTGAATTCTTTTTATTGTTTCTCAATCCTTTCTCTTATCACCATTATATGTGATGTTGAGTGTACTCTTTTCCTTCTTCATGACTAAGAAATCATGGGTATTCATCTATATGTCATTTATACAAAGTTATCTTGTTACCCTATTTGAAGTTCCTATAGCATATCTTCCTTCTACTTGCATGGACTTTCCTTGGCGCATGTGGTAATCTATGTCTAAGTGGATTACCTTCTTCATTGTTTCCACTTGTTTTGTCATCTTTTCTTCCTTAATTCCCTTTGGAATTAGGGTCATACATTAGAGTGCTTTTAGTGATTGTACTCATCTATTGGTTAGATCTCTTTTCTTATGTTTCTAACAATCAAAACAGTATTGATGACTAAGTCTACCAGTCTATTTATTAATTAGTCTTTGATATTTTTAGGCCAATAATCTCCCATTTTTACATTGATGGTAATATTTAGTCATTTTCATACTTCTGCCATTTTCTACTTGGTATCCTTCCTCCATTGTCTCACCCTAAGATAACTCATTTTTATGATTCATGCTTGATTTTTTCAAATACATCTCTCCTTTCTCTCAGGTTCTCCCCCTTTGATAGAAATGAAAAAGGTTACCATCTTTCCTTTCTTGTTACTTTCCTAACTACTCCCCTATGTAATAGTCTCATACTTTTCATCAATCTACTCTGAGCTTGTTATTTTTCATGATCATGGATTAATGTCCTTCTAACTTGTCTTAGTTTAGGGTAGATAGGGATAGGACCACTAATCATTTTTGTAGATACTCAAACATTTTCAAGAGGTTTAGTGAAGATGTTTTTAAGTTGTTACTTGGTTGGTAGATATTTCAACCTAGCCTCTTTTTCTTACACTTGTTACCTCAAAAAATAGTACTTGACGTATATGTGCTTAGTCTTTGAGTGCACGACTAGATTTTTTGATATATTGATAGCACTTGTATTGTCATAGTTGATCCTTATTGGTTCCTCCATTTTATCATGATTAGCTTCAAGCAATTGTTTGATCCAAACAACTTGAGAACAATTCATAACAAAAATAACATATTTTTCCTCTATAGTTGACTTTAATATGTAGTTCAATATTTGTTGCTAGTCCAGGCTACCAGTCTTCCTCTAAGGAAGAATGTACCTCCAATTGTGCTTTTTTTTTCATTGATGTTTCTTGCCCAATCAACATCTCTAAAGACACTAAGTTCAAAGCCACCTTTGTGGGAGTACCATAACCCATGTTCTTTAGTACCTTTTAGATACCTAAAGACTCTCTTTACAGCTACCATGTGTGATTACTTTGTGTTTTCCAAGAATCTAGCGACTAACCCTACTACTTGTGTGTTATCTTGTCTGATTTGCTTTGGGGATTTCATCCTCTTTTGATTATTTACAACTGTTTGTCATTGGAGTTCTTACTAATCTTGTGTATTCCATGACAAATGTTTTGAGTATTTCTTTGACATACTTGGTCTTCCCTATAAAAATATATACTTTTGGTTGGGATACTCAAAATCTGTTGAAGAACTTGATTTCTCTAATCATGGACATTTAAGGTTCCCTCTTCATGGCTTCTACAAAATCTACACCTCATCTTGTCATCTTCACTAAATATAATATCATCCATTGAGAATTTAGCAATTAGCAAGCTTGTTTCTATTTCTTGCTTCATGCATAGATTAGAATTATCACTTGTTCTTGAAAACCCAAATTTTATCAAGTATGAGCACAGTCTATCATAACATCCTCTTGGTGTCTATTTCAGTCCATATAGGGCTTTCCTTAGCTTACAAACCTGGTCTATATAACCCTTTAAGATTTTAGACGCTATAGACACACCATGTAGAATAGAAAATGTTCATTTTAGGACCCAAATAATGTGTTTGCTAATTTAAGAAATCATAGACACATTAGTTTCAAGACAAACACACAAGTTCTTCAAACAATGTCCTGTATCAAATTTGTTAGTAGTTTGCATGATATGGTCTTCATCCCATAGTTTCCAGAAGCTAAGAATAGATCATTAGTAACACCAAAAATGCTTCTTAAAAGAACTACATAGATTTCTCTTCACCCAAGTTCCACTAAGGCGAGGGGAGAGGATGCATCTATATAGCCTTTTAAGATTACAAATGATAGGACAATCCAAACACATAAAATAAAAGGTTCATTTTAAGCACATGGTTCTTAGGCCAATTAGAAAGGAATAGTGGTAAAAAAAACAACTTTATTGTTCTTTTCCTTCCTAATTAGAATTGCATGAAAGTTTGTTGTTTATTAACCCATTAAGAAAGGAGGTTTGACAAAATAAGAAAATTTATTGTTTCTTTTCCTTCCTAATTAAACTAGATGAGATTTTTTGTTCATTCACCTCCTAATTAGATCTAAGTGACTTTGTTGTTCATTTGATCCATTAAGAAAGGAATATTTGAGAGCATAAAAGAGAAGAATTGTTGTTCTTTGATCCTCCTAATTAGGCTAGATGAGATTTTTTGTTCATTCACCTTCTAATTAGATCTAAGTGACTTTTTTGTTCATTTTAAATTTCCAAAATAAAGAAATTGTACAACAAAGTTAGACTTCCAAAAGTGCTCCAAGATTTCTTCATTGCACCTACAAACAAACAAGAAAAAGAAAGCACATTAGTATAAGATTCACATCGGGTTCACCAAATGTAGGACTAGAAAATGAGTAAATTTGCATAAATGAGAGAATCACTAATCTCATATAAAAAAATGCAAGCAAATCTAATCCAAACATAACAGAGAAAATATAAAATAATTTAAAATAAAAAAACTCTCTTCAAGTGTAGCTCCTATGCTCTCCTTTCTTCTCCACAGATTTGATTTTTTTGTAGCTCTTGACCTTGACAAGATGTACCTACAATTGAAAGCAAGATGATGATATGATATGACAAAATGAGAAAATAATGAGAATAATAGGAGAATGTGATTGGAAGAATGTGGTTGAAAGAATGTGGTTAGCCAAAACAAGTGCAAAGAGGCTCAATTTATAGAGTTTGAGAGCCAAAATGCAAAAATGGAAGGAAAATGTGCAATTGGAAATTGTCATTGTTAAATTGCACAAATTACAAAATTGCCATGATTAGGAGATTTACAATAGAAAATGTGTCATAAAATGGCACATTATGACAAATTGTAAGAGATGTGCATAGAATCATGCAAAAAAATTAAATAATAGAAGTAAAAATGAAAGGGAAGGTGTAAGAAAATGAATAGAATGTGTAAGAGTTTGAAAAAAAGAAGGTGTAAGAGTGAAATCTAGAAAATAGGAAGTGGAAGCACAATTAGAGGGAATTTGTTCTTGAGAGTTAGGATTTTAGAATTTAAAAACTCATAAATCCCTCCAAAAATGGAGAATTAGAACTTAGGAAATAGAAAATTCCCAAAATTCATGGAAATTAATTAATTGGGAATGATTAATAAAAGAGGATGGATTAATAAGATGAGATTGATTAAATGATTAAGACATAGGAATAAAGCATGGTTTATTTATTCCTAGAAGGAAAATTAATAGAAATGGTTGGCCAAATGATAAAATAAATACAAGGAATAACCCTATTAAAGGATTACAATGAAAATGTAGATCAAATGTGATGACATTGGATTGAATCAAGGACTCGATTAAATTGATGAAATAAATGATGCTAGATGAAGGAAAATGAAATCATGAATTGTCAAGGACACATGACAAAGATTGATGATGTTGATAAGGCACTGAAAGATGTGACAATGCCAAGGTTCAAATTGATAAAATTAGAACATGCCAAGGACACATGACATGTATTAATGAATGTTGATAAGGAATTGAAGGATGTAACAATGCCTAAAGGATTGATGGTGATAAGATGACAATGAAATGGTTCTGAATTGATTTTGATATGATTTTCGTTTTGATTGAATGACGATCAAGTTGGCCAAGAGATCAAAGTTAGTGAAATGAAAAAATAGAACAATTATGATGTGAAGGTGATAAAAGAGTGGTGCAAACCATTTTTGAGCATCTATTTTTGGCCCCTCTTTGATACAATGTGATTACTTAAAATATAGGGGGGGTCCAACTATAGATAGAAATGGAGTTCCATCCAATTAGAGTAGTGGGGGTGTTGAGAAGACTACCCTCGATGAATTGGTAGGAGTCCTAACTCTGTGGGCTTGTAGTACCCCATTTCCTCAACCCCTACCATTCTATAGGCTAGCTATAACTCCCATAGAATAGTAGGGTGGTTGGATTGACCCTTCGGGCCTGTATATTTGGCATGGGTAGCCACCCTCTTGATCTATCGCATTTTGATCTGATGTCTATCTAAATTGATCAATCCTAATTTTCCCATCACTGATTCGAGCCCCTAATTAATAAAGGCATCCCAAATCAAGATCAATGGTGAGGACTTACGACTAGTGTTATTGGGAAAAAATTGAGACATGACCTATCGGCCTGCTCTCGACTTCCCTTTTCTCCCTAAAGCATAGTGTTCATCAAGTGTAGGTGAATAATTTTTAGTTGGAAAGAAAAGTGGCCTATATATAAGTTAAGTAGGGACCTAATAACCATGTCCCTTGCCAACTTAGGCATGATTCTAGAGGATGCACTAGCAGGCTCGACCAAAGGGAGATGAATTTGAGTCTCACTTCTTTCACCTAGAATTTTATGGGTATGGGCCCAGGTAGTTATTTTAAGAAAGAATGTAGTTTGTTTGCATGCCCTTTACCCTATAGATAGTAGGGTAGGGTGCTAGTAGTTTTCACTTATTCCACTACTTTGTTCCATTGCCATTGGTGATTGCACACGCCATGGAGTGTATTCATATGGGTAAGTCCCTACCATGGCAATAGGTAGTGATGCGCAAGAACATGATCAATGCCATATCCTAAACTCCTGTCTAGTTGGTGTGGAGTTTGCTACCCATAGAATTGTAGGGGCCTGTGGTGAAGCATGGAAAGTGCCTACTATTCTAAGGCGAACCAACAATGGGGAAGAGAGTAGCCGGGCAGGGGTAAGTAAGAATGTAGCTTAGCCTAGGCATGACATAAATAGCATGTTGTTCCTCCCCACAAGCCCTATTATTTCTTTAGGAGGGCTTCAGTGAACTAGTCTAATACTCATTGTCCCACACTTCAAAGCCCGATAACGATAATGAATTGCCACCCAACACATATGCAAGATTTTATGGACGGGGGTAAACTAGATTGTCCTATAGGTTATAGAAAAAGACTTCTATATGTGGTGGTCTTGACTCCTACCAGTTTAAGTCTCCATTTTCAAGCACCAATGACCAATAGAATATAGGTGGCCATTAGAACTACCTTCTCGTGGGCAGTGAGTAGTGAATATGAAAATGAGGTGTGACAACTTGTGACCTTCCCATATCTACTGATCAAGATTGGAAGCCAAAATTATTAATGCATCCACCAACATGAGTAGTAGATCTTTAAGTTGTACCTATTGTGAAGCACTTGATCTTATACCCTTGACTATACCGTTTATGATAATAGGTAGAGCTTACCACATGCTTTAAGGTCCTATATTAGCGCTAAGATGTATATGCTAGCACCTTCATTCCTATTGCTAACCTCTCTCTTTTGTCCTTTCATTAGTGAATGAGCCAAGTGGAGGTTCCCACCCACCTTATCCTAGCAGCATATTATAGGAAACTGATCCTTAGAATAGTAGGGCAAGGGTAGCCCTACCATTTTATAGGCAATTCTTAATTCCCCAGTTGCAACTAGCTAGAACTATAGATAGTTTGTGATTGAATCCTGATTGGATGGTAACAGTAATCGATTCATACAAAGGATGGTAAGAATAATCGATTCATCTCACTTGGTTGGAAGTTTATTAGTTTCAAAATTGGAAGGCCCCTACCCCTACTATTATAAGGGAAGGGTAAGGGCCCTACTATTCTATGGGTCACCTCGGTGGCCCAGGAAGAGAAAGGTAATGCTATAGCCCCCCCCCCCTTGGTGGTCCCTATTATTATATTATTGTAGACCTGGTTGGTTACCCAGACTGTGGCCTAGCCTACCCCCAAGTTCTATATAGTTAGTTCCCCAAGAAAGTAATCCATCCAGACTAGTTGGGAGGCAAGGAAACAACTAAAATAAGGAAGGGTAGAAGATGTGAGAAGCTAAACTGGCTCAATCAAGGCCCTACTATTCTAATGGGCAACAGCCCACCATCCATATAAGGATTGAATCTCACCCGCCCTTTTATTTTCATATTCTTTTCACCCGTTAAGCCCTACATAGGCCCCCCTTAGATTAATTTGTGGGTAGGAGGAGGTTGGGCAATCGAGGCCCTACTATTCTAAAGGCTAGGCAGACCATAGCCATATAATTTATAGGTTAGGTAGGGCACTGGAGTTGGCCCTTTAAATGGTAGGGGTTAGGCCACCTTTATTTTATTTTGACCTCAGATTGGGCCATCTCCTCCCACCCACCAAAAACTATCTACTTTTCCAAGTTCCAATAATGTGGGGAATAACTTATATAGCCACCCACTAGTTTATTCATTCGGGGCCTTTTCCATAGAATAGTAGGGTCTGCTAGTCGAGTACTTTCATTGTGCCTACTATCTATAGGGAGTTGGTTGGATTCCAATTTCCCTTTTCCGTTAGGTTGAGTAGTGAGTAGAGTAGCCCTCTCGAGCACTACCTATATTAAAATAGATAGAGTAGCCTTTGAGATAGACAAGTTGATTGGAATCAAGGACGTCCCTCTCCTTATCAGTCGAGTAGTTAGAGCAAACCATGTGAAAAAAGAGAGATAAGAGAGTCTGATGCCCCTACTATTCTCAAAGGCAGGGCGAACTAGTTGGCGTGCAGATTACAATGGTAGCAAAAGAAGCAGATCATGATTGATTGATCAAGTGCCCACCACTTCCCATGCATACCCACCTATTAGAATAGATAGTTGGTATTTGTATATGAGCAATGTTAGTATGCTAATAGAAACCAAATTTAAATAAAGCTTCTACAAACTAAACAAAATTCATAAACTTCAAGATAGACTAAGATGAGCTCTCAATTGAGAATATGAGCCATTAATGGACTCTCTCAATAAGAAGCTCTCTTGTTGAGTGGATTTGTCTAAATAGATAGGATGTATGATCAAGCTTATGCTTCAAAAAGGGCTTCAAATAGAGTTGGAATTTGGGTGTGAGTGTATGGTTTTGATGTAAAATGGCTTCTTAAAATGGCATTATGACTTTACTTCATGGATTGTGTTGTTTTGCAAAGGGGAAGGATCCAATTTATAGGTAAGAGGCTTGAGGGATTGAGGGCTAAGATGCAAGGATGGGGAAAAGCTCATGGAGGGCTCAGATTGCATGAGAAGATAGCACATGATTGTGCTTCCTTATAGCCAATCAAGGAGTGACACATGTTACAGGGTGAGAGGATGGAGGAAAGGGGAAGGATGAGTCAACAAAGGAGGCTCAAGGGATACAATCTTCATAAAGACCCTCATAATTGCTTGTAAGAGCAATAAAAGGGCTTGGAAGAGTCATTTATGGCCTAGTGGGCTTCATAAAGTTTTATGGTTGGGATATTTTGAGGGAGATGAGAGGAATTTCAACTTGGGCTTGATTAGGAAGGTTTTAAGCTTGCTTAGGCTTGTACAAATGATTAGAGGATGGATTAGGATGGTTTAGGATTAGCTTAGGGATAGGCAAGTGGATGGCATTTAACGAGGGTGGGTGAAGGAGGAGATATTTGTTAACTTGGCTTGGGTTAGTAAGTCTTAACCCATGTTTAGAGAATGTGACAAGGTTAGGAGGGGATTAGGATTAGGTTTTAAAACATCTTTTAGAAAAGTCTAGACTTTGGATGAGGATAAATACTTTCTAGAATAGTCTAGAATTTCCTAGGATGAGGATGAAGACTTTCTAGAAGAGTCTAGAACTTCTTAGGATGAGGATAAATTAGATTTTTAGGAAATAAATAAAGTTTTATTTATTTCAAGGGTTTGGGTTGAGGAGATATTTATTAAAACTTTTTTAATAAACATGAGGATTAATATTTAATCTTAATTAAATATTTTGAGTTGGGATTAGGGGTAGGAAATGATGGGATTAGCCTTTAATCAAAATTAAAGAAGGATTAGAAGATTTTGGAAGAGGTTAGTGGTCTTAAGGAAATTGGCCAAGTTTGGGAAAAAAATAATTTTTTAATTTATTTTGGGTTTTTTGGTCAATTTATTAATTAAATAATTAATAAATAAGGAAAAAAAATTTAAATAAGATTTAAACATTTTGGGAGGGATTCCTTAATTAAATATTTTTAATTAAGATAAAGGGATTTAATGGCATAAAAATAAATAAATAAATTAAATAATTAATTAATTAATAAATGATGATGTCATCAAGAATTTTTCAAAAAATAAAAATACTTTATTTTCTAAAGGTTTTTAGGTGTCTACAGTATTCTCACAACTCATTGATTCGAGACTCCGAACGATAAGTGTGAGGCTCCAAAGCTAGAGATAGATTGGTAACCATATCAATGGTGCCTGCCCCCTACCAATGAAGAATATAAAAGTGGGGGTGCCAAGTGGCAGCCCTTTAGAATTGCTAGCTAGGAGGAGGGGCCCTCTACACACACCACTCGACCCTCGCATTCTATGGCTTGGCAGGGTGGGAGGTTTATATTATTGGCATGTTACCCCACATCATATAGGGGAATCTCGGGATCCTTTAAAATAGTAAGGACCTATCAAATTATAGGGTTTACCCATTCCTACAATAATAAAGGGCTAGGCGGGTGGTGAAGAACTACTATTCTAACTCTTCTCTATTGTCTGCCCCCTCCCCTCTAGATAGCCTCAAGAGACAATAGGCTTTTGGCAGATTATATACATAACATGCCCAACTGCAACCACCCATAGGGGCATTTGTAGGTTCATGCAGATGAACCACCCCAATCATCTACGAGGCCTAGTTCTATTAGAAAGATGTGACTTATATATCTCACGATGCACCCTATATCTATATATATCTTAGTTGACTAACCTATAGCCTAAATAAATAGGAAAACCCAAGCTCGAAAGGGAGAGATCATGTTGCTAATGAAAACGGGCTCAAAAGGGATAGATCATGTTATGTATAGAATAGATATCGATAGATAGACTTCGAGTTGATAGACTTTGATAGATAGACTTCAGGATGGCTAGTAGTTTGACATTGATGAAGTGTGATCCCGCCTGGAATCTCCTATTCTAGTTAGCGATTCGCCATTCTCTGCTAGGCCATTATGGTTGTTCATTGCCGCAAAGATACATCTCTATGTGTGTTTCTTTACAATCAATCATGAGGCCATACAATAATCTACCCTATAAAATTGTAGGGCCATGGTAGTGTTGATGCTTCAGGAAAAATGTAGGGGCACGCCCGCCTAGAGAATAGTAGGGGCTTGCAAAGGATCTGCCTTATAAAATTGTAGGGCCATGGCCTACAATTATCTAGTTTAGGGGCCTAGAATTTTATGGGCAGATTATTGCTATGGGCCCATAGGGGGTCCCTATAATTTGAAGGGAAGGGAAGGTAAGGTGAGGGTACATGTAGAAGGCTCGAAATGGTTGGTAACTGAGAATTGTAGGGCATGAAGCCCTACCCTATAATTCTATGGCTATGGCAAACATGGCCTCAAAACTCTATGGCCCCTCCTGCCCTCTATATATATGGGACAACTAGAATAAGGGCAATCAATTCCTCCTCCCAACCCTATCCTCTATAGTGAAGATTTTTTTCTTTGAGCTAAGCCTCCTACCTCAACTAGCCTAGCTTACTACTAATCTAGCTCTTGGGGTCCCCATATATAGAAAGGGCCCTATAGTCCCATCCTTTGTTTTTCCCATAGGGCCTGGTGCCCCCTTTTCTATTATTAAAGTGCTACCATCCTTTGTTTTATACTATGACTTTATACTGTGTGTGCCTTGGAGGATTTGAAGAAAGAAGGAAGCTATATCCTCCACAACTAGAATAAGCTACAACTATATTCACCCTACTGCCTCAGTTGAAAGGTGGCTGGAAGTATGAAACTATTATAGGAGCTCGATTCCCTTAGAATAGTAGGGGCCCCTACCATCCCTAATTAATGAGGGAGATGGAGGCCCCTATGACACGTAATCTTCGAAAGCAGCCCCCTACCATACAATTTAATAGGGATAGGACATATAGAATCTTTCTCTCCTATCAACCTTTTGCATGCACGCATGCACCGTACAAATCTATCCCTATCCAACCTTCTAGATTGATCCAGCCCTTGTTGATTCTTCTCTTTCTTTCTATACATAACATGCCCAAAATAATATGGCTTGTTAGGCCCCTAGTCATTCTATTATTCCCCAGCCCCCTTTACAATATAGAGATCTTTGTACCAATAGCACATATCATCACTATTCATCATTCTAGCCGAATCTTAGAGAGAGATAGGCATTGTCATTAGGAATTAGTTGCCCAAAAAAAATTAGGGGCCACTGCTACAGCCTTTACCTTTACCCTTACTTCTATAGAGGGGGGGGGAGGGAGCAACTAGGGCATAGGGACACTTTATAAGAAGACCTAGTAGAGCAATGCTCCATTAAGCACCCTTAGAATAGTAGGCTATTTGCACTTCCCCTCCATAGAATAGGCCACTTTATTACTGGTATCCTAGGCACATTCTATGTGATCGAGAGAAAACATTGCTAGGAGGAGATGATTCCAACTTCCCCACCTTGTATTTGCATGCATCAGCTTATCTTTCGCTTGAAAAAGTCTGCCAATTTTTTTATTGGCTCTTTGGAAACTATAGTCCTAGCATTTTTTGTAGGACTACCCTTATAAATGAAGATTTCTCCACACAACATGGGGGGAGGCCTATCCCTCTACACGAAAACATCACTTTTCCAGAGGGGTCAGGGGAATTGGAGGCCCTTTACTAGATTGGGGCCCCTGAACAACCACCCTATATTGAAAGGGCCCCCCACCCATGGTCCCCACCCTACTTCCTGAGTGTTGTGTCAAAGAATAATAATGAAAAAGATCAATGCCCCAGTGAAATTAAAATAAGGATGTAGGGTGCCCCCTCGAAAAAATTGGGCAAGAAATTGACTCAAGGACAATTTTTTCAAAATGAAAAGATGATGAGAGAAAGAGATTAATGAAAGAAACATGAGTAGAAGAAGGAAATGAGACTAAGAAGAGTGATGAAGCTTGTTGTCATAGGTGCATCTTACGCCATAAGAGCTTTATTTTTATGTAGCAAATAGAATGCAATGCATCGTGACATAGAGAGCCAGAGTGAAAGTGCAATTCTTTTGTGTAAACAAACACAATGTAGACAAAGAATAACCTTATCCATCCTAACACATAGAGTTGTGCCCAAAACTATCAAAGAACGTGTGAAAAAAAAAGACAAAAATGATCATGAACCATCTCAGCCACTCTCATAAATCAAGTTATATCATCAAGTAGCATAGGAACATGGTTAAAAGAAAACAAAGAAAAAAATAAAACACTCACTAAATAGTGTGAGCCAACAACCATTCTGATCTATTATTACTTGCTTTATTAAGTGTTGGTTGAGATTTCAAAGATTGATGTTTCACAGGTTGATTTTTGAAAGTTGGTTCTAGTAGTTATGTGTGGATCTCGACAAAGAATGGTTTCGTTGAAGTGCAAAATTTAAGTCAGAGTCGGCATGTGCAAGTGTTTAGCAAAAGAAGTGATTATTTACATTGATCATGTACAAGGTTTGTTGCAAATTTTTAGGATTTTCCATTTTGTTTTTTTTTTTTTTCCAAAAATATTTAGTTTTTTTAAGGACATTTTGCAATTTTTAGGTTTTTTTTTTTTTTAAAGGTTCATATTTAATTTTTAGTGTTTATTTTTTCAGGACTTTTTATAATTTTTAGCGATTTTTTTAGGACATTGTATGATTTTTTTTTATTGAGTTCTTTAGTACATTTTATGACTTTTTTGGATTTTTTTTAGGATTATATTTTTTTAATTTTTTTTTTGAATTTTTGCAGGTCTTTAAGGTATGTAGAGGGAAAGAATTGCCCCCAATGTCTAGCAAGGCAAGGGTATTGTGGATGGATGAGTGGAAAAGGTAGATGGACATAGAAAAATGGTTACTTAAGATGTCTTTAAGGTTGGGTCACCAAGGACTATCCACAGAAATGGGAGGACATATTTTATGACTCAAGGGTTGGATATGACAATGATAGGATATTGACACTTTAGGAACTAGATGAAAGTGATGCATGGAGATTGACATACTAAGAGGTTTGTTTAAAAATATGTTATGCATTTTGTGTCCTTATTTTCATCAAGACCAAGATAGGGAGAGTGATAGGAAATTGATAGGAAAAGAAATATCATTAATGGACAAGGGGATATGGAGTAGAGGTTATGATAGGATAGGAAAATTTTGAGCAAGGGGATAGGATAGGGTAAAGCATATAGGGAATGAGGATCTTCTAGGTGATCTATATCCTTGTTAAGATCAAAGTTGGGGGAAAAGGAAATGGGGAGTGCTTATAGGATAAGGGGTATGATGGACATATGATAAAATGAAGGAAATGATAGGGGATAATATGAGTGAAACTGCCCCCAAGTATGGAATGCAAGATGTTCATAGACTACACATGATGCCTGTTTGCCAGGTTTTCATCATGGTACTTGCCCAAAGCACCCGTTTGCTAGGTTTTCACTATTGGAAGAAATTATTTTTCTTTATTCTTTTATTTTTTTCATTTTATTAACTTCTTGACATTTTTAGAAGATAATGGATGCATGACATGACATGGATGAAGGACTCAAGAATCTTATTCTTTGGATAATCCTCTAGAAAGGTGTGTAATAATGGGCCATGACTATGTAAATGGGGATAAACGAGATTTAGGCAAGGGATTTGAAAGGCTTAATGAAAGGATAGGAAAAGTATGTACGAGGATGGAGGGAATGAATGAAGGTTTGATACTTAGTGCCTTGAAAAGGATGCAATAAAAACATTGGCACACAACTTGAAGGGTGATGGAATGATAGAGGAAAATGAGATTTTGGATTTGATAGAGGAAGGGATGTGAGTTTTGGGACACAAGGACCAAAAATAGATTTGGAAGGTGGAAGAATTTTTTATGGAGAGATAGCAATTTTGGATGCCAACTTTGATCTTGCTCCAGGACTTTGTGCTTCAAGAAGCTTTTTGGGAATCCACATATATTTTGACTTTTCATTTTTTTGAGGGTCCTTATATTGTATTGATTGTAAAAGAGATTTAGGAACCCGTATTGATTTTTGACTTTTCTTTTTGATTGATGGACCTTTGTGGCCTTTTAGATATTTCTTTCTCTTTTTGGATCATATTTTTTATTGTATTGACATGTCAATTAGACTGGACATGTTGATCCTTGACTACATGTGGATTACTGTTATGTCCCCTTTTAAAATAATTAAAAATAATAATCTTTTCTAAGGCAGGTAGGCCCAAAAAGGTGAAGTTTCAAAAAAAGGGGATAATATTTGGAAGCTAATGGACTAATAAATGAAAATTATTATTAAAATATGTTTTATTAACCCCTCTTGGATGTGAGTTAGGGTTATACTCTCTTTTAAGGAGTTTGGAGGCATTTTGGGCTCATTCTAGAACTTGATTTTTGCTCATTTCTTTGTTATTCTTCAGAGGCTGCCAAACCTGTGGAGAAGGAGACCCAAGAATAGGAGTTTGAAGGTTTCTAGGAAGGCTAAGGATGGGAGTCTAAAGCCATTCCATGTGCATGCTCATGCAGAGTTTTCCTTTGTGCTGAACAGTGGAAATTTGTGGTTTTTCGGGTGTGTTTTTGTAAGAGTTTGGTTTTTCCAGTTGAGTATTTCATATTAGTTTTGGTTGCTGCTGTATTTTAGACTTTTATATGTTAAAATAGAGCTAAATATATGTATTTGGTCGTGATTATACTTATATGATAGATTATCAGTGCTTTTGTGGTGTTTTCGGCTATTTTGTGTTGTCTTTGGGAGCTCGATAAGCATTGTTTTTTCCCTCTATTCGGGAGCTGTTGTGTAAATGTTATATAGATCTGGAAATGTCATTTTTTAGGCTATTATTCTCCTGAAATTTCTATAAAAAGGTCCACTTTTAGATTTATTAATAATATGTGAAGCTATGAAGTTTTTGGCACTATTTCCGGCATACCCAATTTGGGGTTTATTGAGAAATTGGTAGAACTTTGAAATATTGGTTGTTTGATCTTAAAGATCTAATTAGAGGTTTGGAATATCATAAAAAATTACTAAAGGGACATTTCAGTGGTATCAGAGCTATGATCTTGCCAGCCTGAGGGTTTTTAGAAGTTTACATGTCAGTTTTGACAACTACCCAAATCTTGCATGTCAAAATTTATGGTTGCATGCTGCTTCTAATCATTTGCATGTTAGTTCTTGGTGAATTTGGTGGTTGCATGTTTCTTCTAATTAGCTGCATGTCAAAATTTATGGTTGCATTGCTACTTCTAATCATTTGCATGTTAGTTCTTGGTGAATTTCGTGATTGCATGTTGCTTCTAATCAGCTGCATGTCAAAATCTATGGTTGCATGCTACTTCTAATCAATTGCATGTTGGTTCTTGGTGTTTGAAGAAGTTATAACCTATTGGGGTTACACTCTACTTTATCTAGAATGGACAGGTATAGTACAGAGTCTCAGAGGACATGATCTTGGACAATTGATATCCAGAGTCAGAACAGTAGAAAGGATGGTTATTTAGACATTTGAGATAAACTTAGGAAAATAAGCAATGACATGTTTGAATAGTTGGTTGAGCACCATTGTATGATGAATAACATGTTGTCTGACCTAGCTAAGGTGGATAAGTTGATTGGATTTCTATTTGGCAGATTTTCTCACAGGGCAGATGACACAATTACCAAGAACTTGCACAAGGATTTTGAGAAACTAGCTTATAGCCAAGTAGAGGTCTCAGATTCTACTCTGCCATAGGAGGTAGTGGGTTTAGATGATGATTATGAGGATGTTGTTTTGCATGATGGTGAGATACCTGGTAGAGATGAGCATACATTGAGCATTCACGACTTTGCTGAGAAAGAGTACCAGGCACAGTTAGATGCTTCGTCACATGAGGTTAAGGCAGGTAGTACTTCACATGATTTGTCCAACCAGCTAAAGGTGAACAAAGATAGTGTTGTGACTTCATTATCTCATCATGACAGGATGCAAGATATGATAGAGGATCACATTTGAATGATTCAGTTACAGGGTATACATAAGGGAGTCTTCTTGTGTTGACTTACAAGTGATTAGGGAAGGAATGGGAACGATGAAGTTGAGTTATTTACATCTTCTATCAAATCATGACCATCTTCTTAGCCTTGTCAAAGACTATTCAGATGCCTTGAGGAGGAAGGAGGAGGAAGTTGATAGGCTTTCTCATGAGCTTGAGGACACTCGAGTTTCTTTGGTGAATACTCCATTGGCATTACAAGACTGGGAGAGACATGGGGATAAGCATGGCATGGAGTTGAGTTTAGTTTCATCTTGCACTCCTGATACTCAGATTTCTACGAATGGTAGATCATATGTGGTCTTTGATAATGTTGCGAGTTCATCTTGCATTCACATCCAGGATATAGGGACAATGTCAGACAGGTATGTGGAGTTAGTTGGTATTGGTCATATTACTCAAGTGAGGAGTTTTCTTGAGTTACCAGCTGATTATAGTTTATAGATATGGAATCGAGATTGTTATATTGGCATTTGGGATTCAGTTGATTGGAAATATTTAACACTTTTTGGTAGCAGTGATTGTTTGGGTGCTATCATTGATTTGATAAGTAGATTGCACGGTGTTGTCTTTCCTTGTGCCAGCAGCTTGTCCGATGCTGGTATTAGTTTTTATACATCGGTGTTGGGCTTTGTTCATATATCTAGTCGACCATACTTGGTGGAATGTGTTGATGATCTTTCATATTTGGCAGTGTGTACAGATGAGTCCCAAGATCATATTGGCATTGATGACATCCAGGAGGATGTAGTGGGCAATTTTGAAGACTTAGTTTCCTTGGTGGTTTCTTTTGGTATAGAGGAGTTGGATAGTAGTTCTACAGTTTTTGATACTCCATATGTTGATATGAGCTTTGGAGTTGATTTGCATGATATGGATGGTAATACTCTAGAGACCAGTAACCTTGAGGATGCTCCTTTAGACAGTGTGTCAGAGGAGTTTTGTAGGATACAGTCTAGCCAGTGCCATCATGTGTCTAGTCAATTGAGAGTTAGTGAGTGAGACATTGCTATCACTTGCCAACATTTTGATGTTGCTCATCAATTGTTAGCAGTTTATGGATGGGGTTCTCCTACTAGTGATGAGCAGGGAGGTAGTTATCTTTCCTTGATAGAGTTCCACTCTTTATGGGAGGCTATCCAAATTTTGAGATAGGATTATATGCAGTTGGTAGCCAATAGAGATTCTCTTATGGAATGGGGCAGTACAACATACGATGCATTTTTGGCCAAGGAAGATGAGGTGGGTGAGCTTACTCAGTAGCTTGAGGTGACTTCTGAGATTCTTGAGAGTACACAGTTGGCTTTCAAAGAGTCACAGTTTCATTTGGCTAAGGTGACCATGGAGTTAGAGCAACTATAGTCTTTACTAGATTCTATATAGTCACAAGCTATGGTTTTTGGTGATTCGAGGATGTCCACGGTCGAGATTGTCAAAGATAGTGGAGATGGGGATACATCCATCCTTGATACTAACATTGGCATATCGGGTTTGTCCCCATTAGAGTTCGGTTTAGTTGAGTTGGGTGCTACAGAAGATTATTGTGGTATGCCTAACATGGTGGTGACCTCTACTAATGGCATGGAGAGTAGAGATGTTGTATCAAAGACCATGTGTGATGTTGGTGAGCTGTCAGTTGGCATGGTTCCTGCTAGTAATACTACTCCCTTGGTGATGTCTTCAGAGGTAGTAGTCAGTTCCAACTTGGTTAGTGATCGATTGTAGTTAGTTACATCTGGATTGCAGTCTGAGCCATTAACTAAGATTGGCGCATTCTATCGGCATTACATTGTGAGGTATGCTCATCAATTTACCTTTGATGACCATGTTGATGAGATGATGATACATAGATGTACTTTGGTTCCTAGTGCTTATCATTAGTTATGGGATAGTTTGACACCTCGGGATGAGAGTTGTGATGGGCACGACATGGTGATAGGTTCTATAGTTTACAGCTTGATAATACATGACTTAGAGCAGGAGTTTTGGAGTGATGCTTCAGTGGGTGTTGTTATTGATTCTACTCCTTTGGCTATGAAATCTCCTGACTTAGCTGGTGATCAATCATAGTGGGTTGTATCACTTTTTCATGGGGTGCATGGGAGTTATGGTTATGAGACAGTGGCCTGTGATCTGCAAAGTTGTGTTGACTGCAGGAGTTGTACAATGTGTGGATTCTCCATACTTGGTATAGTTTCATTAAGGAGCATTCACCATTTTTGCAGAGTTGGATTGTACATTTCGTATAGGCCAGTGGGATGTGTTGATGGTATTTACTATGTTGGTAGTTTGATTTGTCCACTTTACTTGGGTTTTGATGTTCTAAGAGTTTACGTCTCGTGGGTTTCTGATTGTGGAAGTTGTGACTTTGATTTTGGTTGAGCAATAATTGTTAGTTTGATTATGGATTCCTCTTGGTTATATTGCAAGAGCTTGTGTTAATTGACAATAGTTTAGTTCATGACTACATTTGGGATCTAGGTGGATTGATTGGTTTATTGTTCAGCCATTGCTTGAGGACAAGCAATATTTGGAAGGGGGGGACTTGTCATGTCCCCTTTTCAAATAATTAAAAATAATAATCTTTTCTAAGGCAAGCAGGCCCAAAAAGGTGAAGTTTCAAAAAAAGGGGATAATATTTGGAAGCTAATGGACTCATAAAAGAAAATTATTATTAAAATATTTTTTATTAACCCCTCTTGGAGGTGATTTAGGGTTATGCCCTCTTTTAAGGAGTTTGGAGGCATTTTGGGCTCATTCTAGAACTTGATTTTTGCTCATTTCTTTGTTATTCTTCAGAGGCTGCCAAACTTATAGAGAAGGAGACCCAAGAATATGAGTTTGTAGGTTTCCAAGAAGGCTAAGGATGGGAGTTTGAAGCCATTCCATGTGCATGCTCATGCAGAGTTTTCCTTTTTCATGAACAGTGCAGATTTATGGTTTTTTAGGTGTGTTTTTTTAAGAGTTTGGTGTTTCCGGTTGAGTATTTCATATCAGTTTGGTTTTTTGCTTTATTTCAGACTTTTAGATGTTAAAATAGAGCTGAATATATGTATTTGGTCATGATTATACTTCTATGATAGATTATCAGTGCTTTTGTGGTGTTTTCGGCTATTTTGTGTTGTCTTTGGGAGCTCGATGAGCATTGTTTTTGCCCTCCATTTGGGAGCTGTTGTGTAAATGTTATACAGATCTAGAAATTTCATTTTGTAGGCTGTTATTCTGCTGAAATTTCTATAAAAATTTCCACTTTATATTTATTAATAATATGTGAAGCTGTGAAGTTTTTGGCACTATTTTCGGCATACCCGATTTGGGGTTTATTGAGAAATTGGTAGATCTTTGAAATATTGGTTGTTTGATCTTAAAGATCTGATTAGAGGTTTGAAATATAATACAAAATTAGTAAAGGGAAATTTCAATTACTTGACTTATAGACTTTATGCTTTCCATCCAAATTACTGGGAGATGGAATGGAATTTATGGATGGATAGGAATTATGTATAATATTTTTGGATGGGTGGAAGGTTTTCCAGGATGTGTGCCTTTGTTGACTTGCATAAAGAATAGGGTAAGTGGATTGTGAATTAATAGATGGAGGAACTTATGGACCTAAAATGGATGGAAGGGGTGAAAGAGGAGGAATATGTTTGGATTTAGATTTGGAAGGGATATCAACACCTTGAGAGTCAGCTTTAGAACTGAAGTCATGACCTTTAGAATCCTTTTTGATACTTTGTTCTTCAATGTTAGCCCCTTTGACTTGATAATGTTTTTGATGTGTGGGATACTTTCTACTAGATGGGAGTCAATTTTTAGGTGTATATGATAGGGAATACTTGATAGGACAATGAATTGGACTATACTTGACAAAACTAGGGGAGCCCATTTGAAGTGAAGGGGGTTCATGAACATCTGGCACAAGTGTATTTAGGCTATGAGGGGGATCAAGAGTGATAATTGAATTATTTAATGGAATAGGTGTAGTGGTAGGATCATCTAGTAGGATGGGATCTTGTGGAAGATTCAGAGGGATGGCTTGATCTTTTGGATAATCTAGGAGTGAAGGAATACTTTGATCTTGACTTGGATTTGGATCATCAAGAAATATGGAAGGGTGATCTTGATCTTGGTTAGAAAGTGAAAAGTCAAAAGGAAATGGATCATCTTGGAAAATGGGATTATTGTAAAGCTTAATGGAAATGAGGCCTTGATCAAAGATTGGATTTGATTGGATATTTTTTTGATCTTGAACTTGATTATTTTTAGGACTTATTTCTATATTGTTTAGATCATCCTCTTGACATGGGTTATGAAAGTTTGAAAAGGGACTAGTGTTTTGATGTAAAGGAGATGGACTTTGAGTTGGATTATACAAAATAGTATTTCTTGGAGATGAGTGACATAATGTTATTGGTTCTAGGAATTGAGAATCATGAAATAGACTTATGTCAAGGATGGGACTAGCTGAAAGTTGTTTAATGGATAGCCCTCAGGAGGTTTCAACATTGGAAGTGAAACTTGAGGGTGATGAAGGAAAATGTTCTCGAGAGTTTTTGGGATATGAAAGGCTAGAGGAACACATGGATGTTTCTTTAAGGTAAGTGTTTTGACAGGACATTGGTGTTGCATCAATGTGAATGTTTTGGGATGAGCCATTGCTAGACACGTGTGAATCATTATCGTCATCTTTTTCAAATAACTTTTGACAAAAAATTCTTAAAAATATAATACTTGGATTTCCTTTGCTTGGATAATCTTGTTGGTATTGTAGAATTGATATGTACATCTTGTTTGGATTTATTTCGTTGAATATTTTCCTCAAAAGGAATTTGATTGATCATGTTTGTTTGATGTGAAAATTTTGACATGCTTTAGTTGGTGTTTGTTTGATAAAGATTTATTGGATTTGTTTGTGAGTTTGAGGACACAAAGTGTTTTTGATCAAAAGTTGTTGAAGACCAAATTGTTTGTGATTGAATTGTTGGGACCAAAGGTTGTGACATTTCTTGGGGTTCACTTGATTCAAATGAAATAGGATTGGGTTGATCATATTTAAGGTCTTCATTTAGAAGTATTTAGGGTTTATCCATGAGATATTTTACATGAGCTTCAAGAAAAGTTTCTAATGGACAATTATAAAGTTTAGCCATGTCGTAGCCTTGTTTTATACTAGATTCCATTTGGTCTTGTTTTTGGCTTCTTTATCCAATTTATTTTGCAACCTTTTGATAAGGAGTATGTAAGATTCAAGTGACTGATCATAAGTTGTTAAGGGTGTTGTTTTTGTTTGATCAAAAGAGGTAATGTCATTTGAAGTATATGTCACATTTGGGTCAAAACCTTGTGTTCAGTCAAAAGGTGTTTGTGAAGTATCCATGATGTTTGGGTGAAAACCGTGTTGTTGCACATGTATGTCTTGCATTGGGTTAAAGAATGCTTGTGGGTTCTTGTCACTCAAAATGTACATGGTTTGGTATGGACCTTTTTGCCTTGTGAAATTTTGTGATCTTGTGAAAATTGGCATGATGTCTAAGAATGTATGCAAATGTAGCTAAGTATGAGGGTGTATCCAAAATTCATTTTATTTTTGGATTTTGGGATTTTTGAATGAAAATGCAAGATAAGGGTTTATGTGTGCAATGTGTTGGGTGTTTAGGACATGAAAATTTAAAGTGTAATGAAGGGGTATCCAAAGGTTTGACTATGTAAAGAAATGTTTGGCTAAAATGTTTGGACTTGGACAAAGTTTGTGTTGATGGTGTTTGGTGTTCCTTTGACTTTGGAGGCTTTTGTTGTTTGGACAATGTTTTTGGATATGATATGAAAATGTTTTAGATACTGATATGCAAATGCAAAATGCAATTTCTTTTAGATTTTTGGACTAAGTAGATGAAATAAAAACCCAAGTTTATGCAACTATGGTTTGAGAAAACTAAGATAATGAAAAATGAGGACAAGGTTATGCAAGATGAGGACTATGAAAACTAAGGACATACAAAATGAGGTTTGAATTTTGAGGAAAATCTTTGGAAATGCAAGGCTAAGTGTCTAACCTTACAAGGATGAATATTGGATCTTGACCAAGAAAGAAAGGACAAAATCAAAATGACAAAGTTGATAAAAGGACTAAGTCAAATTCATCAAGACATAGATAAAATTTAACTTAAGGAAAATGATAAAATGACAAATGATAATAAAACCAAGGTCAAGATCCTTTATTCATCCAAATAAGAAAATACTCTAAGACTCATATTTTTTTTGGATTCTCTACCAAATTCAAAGGGTGCTAGGTTGAAAATGAGGGTTATGATAGCATCAAAATGAGGGTTATGCAAGGATTAAGATGCAAAAAGAAGATTATGATGGGATCAAAATGAGGACTAGGAGGATAAAAATGTGGATTAGGATGTGCAAAATGAGGATAATGTAAGGTATGGCAAGTGGAAATGAGGACAATGTAGGGACCAAGATGAGGGCTATGCTATGCAAAAGAGATCCTAGGTGCAAAATAAAAATTATGCAAGGAATATGATAAGGACATGATATGCAATATGCAATATGGATATGCAAAATGATTTCTAACAGACATGCCATAAGATCCTAAGGAAACAAGTTTGAGTTTCCATATGATGTTTGTAATGTTGGACAAGTTTTGACAAGTGTATGCTTGCAAAATGTTTTGAAAGTTTTTGAACAAGTATTTGAAAAGTGTATGTTTTGCAAATGTTTTGATTGTTTTTGAAAAATGTTTGCAAGTTTATCAATTTCAAAACTATCTTGATTAATGTAAAAAATTCATGCAAGACACAATAGATAGAATGGTTGTTGTTGAAAGTAAACAAACACACCACAACCTAGGCTGAAAGGACAATATCCATTGAATTCTCACTTGAACCAAAGTTTAGCCATGCTTATCCAAAATGGACAACTAGATTATTGGTAGCATAGGTTCCCTCTTATAGTGCACTCACTTCTTGGGCATACCAAGATCCACTTCCCAAGGGACTGTTGTCTCTAATAAGGACTGTGAAAGTGTGAGATGTCTCCATGGGCATGGGTGTCCCCTTGAACCAATGGATAGAAGGATTTTGGCCACTACAACAAAGGTTTTTGGTATGGGAAACTCTGTTCAGTAGGTGGATGATAAACTTTCGCAGGAGGTCTCCCAGCCCTAAGAACTAGGGTTTGACACACCTCTAAGGGTACTTGAGGAGAGCTATCACCCAACCATACTATCGATTGGGCATTTTCCACAATCGATCCTTTATATAGCAGTTAGAGTGGAGACCTATTTTTGGCCTATTACCACTCCAAAATATTTCCCTAGCATACCCAATATTTGATATCTTGGTCCAAGGCAGGCTTCTCTAAAAGAATTACACAGATTTCTCTTACACCCAAGATCAATGAAGGTGAGGGTAGAGGATATGTTTGTATAACCCTTTGGGATTTTAGACACTATAGACATGCCAAGTAGAATATAAAATGTTCATTTTAGGTCCCAAATAATGTGTTTGCTAATATAAGAAACCACAGACACATTGGTTTCAAGGAAAACACACAAGGTCTTCAAGCAATGTTCTGTATCAAATTTTTTAGCAGTTTACATGATATAGTCTTCATTAGTAACACCAAAAATGCTTCTTAAAAGAACTACGTAGATTTCTCTTCACCCAAGTTTCACAAAGGCGAGGGGAGAGGATACGTCTATATAGCCTTTTGAGATTACAAATGATAGGACAATCCAAACACTTAAAATAAAAGGTTCATTTTAAGCACATAAGCACATGGCTCTTAGGCCAATTAGAAAGGAATTGGGATAGAAAAAACAACTTTATTGTTCTTTTCCTTCCTAATTAGAATTGCATGAAAGTTTGTTGTTCATTAACCCATTAAGAAAGGAAGTTTGACAAAATATGAAAATTTATTGTTTTTTTTCCTTCCCAATTAGACTAGATGAGATTTGTTGTTCATTCACCTCCTAATTAGATCTAAATGACTTTGTTGTTCATTTGATCCATTAAGAAAGGAAAATTTGAGAGCATAAAAGAGAAGAATTGTTGTTCTTTGATCCTCCTAATTAGGCTAGATGAGATTTGTTGTTCATTCACCTCCTAATTAGATCTAAGTGACTTTGTTGTTCATTTTAAATTTCCAAAATAAAGAAATTGTACAACAACAAAGTTAGACTCCCAAAAGTGCACCTACAAACAAACAAGAAAAAGAATGCACATTAGTATAAGATTCACGTCGGGTTCACCAAATGTAGGACTAGAAAATGAGTAAATTTGCATAAATGAGAGAACCACTAATCTTATATAAAACAATGCAAACAAATCTAATCCAAACATAAAAGCCACTTGAAATATAAAATAATCTAATATAACAAAACTCCCTTCAAGTGTAGCTCCTATGCTCTCCTTTCTTCT
Organism: Cupressus sempervirens; assembly: GCA_028749045.1. Taxonomy (NCBI): domain Eukaryota; kingdom Viridiplantae; phylum Streptophyta; class Pinopsida; order Cupressales; family Cupressaceae; genus Cupressus; species Cupressus sempervirens. The sequence goes on along the minus strand of CM053786.1, from coordinate 87,486,485 downwards.
CCATAAATTTGATATTTTTGTAGCTCTTGATCTTGACAAGATGTACCTACAACTGAAAGCAAGATGATGATATGATATGACAAAATGACAAGATAATGAGAATAATAGGAGAATGTGATTGGAAGAATGTGGTTGAAAGAATGTGATTAGCCAAAACAAGTGCAAAGTGGCTTAATTTATAAAGTTTGAGAGCCAAAATGCAAAAAATGGAAGGAAAATGTGCAATTGGAAATTATCATTGTTAAATTGCACAAATTGGAAAATTGTCATGATTAAGAAATTTACAAAAGAAATGTGTCATAAAATGGCACATTATGACAAATTGTAAGAGATGTGCATAGAAACATGCAAAAACATTAAATAGAAGTAAAAATGAAAGGGAAGGTGTAAGAAAATGAATAGAATGTGTAAGAGTTTGAAAAAAGGAAGGTGTAAGAGTGAAAGCTAGAAAATAGGAAGTGGAAGCATAATTAGAGGGAATTTGTGAGAGTTGGTATTTTAGAATTTAAAAACTCATAAATCCCTCCAAAAATAGAGAATTAGAATTTAGGAAATAGAAAATTCCAAAAATTCATGGAAATTAATTAATTGAGAATAATTAATAAAAGAGGATGGATTAATAAGATGAGATTGATTAAATGATTAAGACATAGGAATAAAGCACGGGTTATTTATTCCTATAAGGAAAATTAAAAGAAATGATTGGCCAAATGATAAAATAAATACAAGGAATAACCCTATTAAAGGATTACAATGAAAATGTAGATCAAATGTGATGACATTGGATTGAATCGGGGACTCGATTAAATTGATGAAATAAATGATGCTAGATGAAGGAAAAAGAAATCATGACTTGTCAAGGACACATGACAAAGATTGATGATGTTGATAAGGCATTGAAAGATGTGACAATGCCAAGGTTTGAATTGATAAAATGAGAACATGCCAAGGACACATGACATGTATGAATGAATGTTGATAAGGAACTGAAGGATGTAACAATGCCTAAAGGATTGATGGTGATAAGATGACATTGAAATGGTTTTTAATTGATTCTGACTTGATCTACATTTTGATTGAATGATTATCAAGTTGGCCAAGAAATGAAAGTTAGTGAAATGATTAAATGGGACAATTATGATGCTAAAGTGATAAAAGAGTGGCACAGACCATTTTTCAGCGTCTACAGGTGCAACTGAGGCTTTGAATGCATTTTCAACCATATATGGTTGACTATTGTTGTAGTTGTTGAGTTCAAATATAGTGGAATTTCCTATCTAGGTAACAAGTGACATGTCCATCTTATCTATGGTTCTCTTCTCTTGGATGGATGATGCTCATATGGAAAATTTAGGTAGAAAGGTTCTCAACATATTTCTTGCATACTCATCTTCTTATATTACTCCTCTACATGCTTTAATTTCTAGCATGATGTCCTTCACTCATTTTCGATAGGCCTCAACTTCCTCCCCTTCTTGCATTCTCATGTCATCAAATTAATGTTTCCTCTCAAGATCTCTACTTTGGCTCTCATGACATATTTTTCTCCTGCATGGATGACCTTAAGCTTTTCCCATGTTTCATATGTATTTTTTGTCTCCTCAATATCTTTTTACTTGCTAGATCATTCATTATAACAACGTGTATTTCCTTTTCCTTCAAATAGTATTCATTGAGTTGACCAGGTGGTTCTATGTATTTGACTTCCACATGAATCTAGTATAAATCTCCCAACATCTTCATATGGAGATGCATCTTTCTACACCATGAGTTATAGTTCTCTCTTTAGTATTTTGATACATCTCTCTTAAACATCTTGATCTTTCCTCGAGGTGTTAGACTCTTTTCACTTGAGGATCTAAGCCTTGATACCAGGGTGAAATTGCAAACCTGTGTCACCATTTGTGATATTTAGAGGGGTTATAGGTGAAATAGTTCCAGCCATAACGGTTACGGCCAAACAAGTTACAACCGTACATACGTGGCAAGTTTCCCTATTGACATGGCATGCAAGGTTATGGCTGAAACACTTTCGGTCGTAACTCCCATGTTTTCAATGACTCAAAATATGATAAAAATAGCAAAAAAGTGATTGACCATAATTTTATAAGCTTGGGGGTTTTGGCCAAAATAGTTATGGTCAAAACATTTTTGGCCAAAACTACCTATGTGGCATCCTAGGTGGTAGCCACAGAAGCAAAAACTTCTGCAAACTTCTCACTTTGAAGGCCAATTTGACTTACTAAATTGAAGTTTTTTTGAAAACTAAAAATATAGTTTTGTAGGTCTTGGAGTCAAGATTATGATCATATAATTTTTTTTTAATTTTGATTATGGATAATATGTTATAATTTGAAAATAGTACAAGTAGGTATTTTAAGATTCAGGAAGATGTCTATTCAAAAATAAGAAAAAAATAGTAAATCGTGTTCAAAAATTATTATTTTTTAATGTTGCACTAGAGGAGAGAGTATTTTTCAAGAATATGTAATTTGTTTTAAAAAATATGTAGATTTGATGGAAAAAGTTTGATGGGAGAAAAAAATTGTCAATTTCTGATAACTTTGACTTTGACCAGTTATAACTTGAAAAATATTAGCTGAATCTCAATTTTTTCTTTTTTGGTGCACTCGGTATATATGTCGACTCTAACATATTCCAAAATATAAACATTTGCATATATTTGTTTGTGGGGAAAAAAACTCTATATTTTTACCATTTTTTAAAAATTAAAAAATAGATAAAATTTTCACTCAATTTTTTTGAAAAAAAATTACAGACATAAACTTCATCTAATTTTACATGTCATTAATTTACATCATCTTCCAATTCTGAGCACAAATGCCACTTTTATGTCATTAAAATTGAAGACTTTAAATTATGATATCACTTCTCCTTTATAAAAGGTGACACAGGTTTGTGCTTTTACCCATGAATTGTTGGTCTAAACTATAGGTTAGTATACTAAGGGGGGGTTGAATCAGTATACTCACTATTTTTCTCTTTTCCCTATAGATCTTTTTTCTTTTCTATCTACAAGATAGTGTAGGAAATAAATTAGGTATTTGAGGTCAAGAAAAAAAATCACATATAAATACCAACACCTAACACAATATTAATGTCTTGGAAACCCAACTAGGGTAAAATCCACAATGTGTGAGCCAATCCTTATGAATTTTTACTCTTCTGAATTGTGCCCAATAAAGAGCTTATCCCTATTAAAATATTACAAAGACATTGTAAGCTGCCACCCTATTAGTGGATTTTGATGAGATCTATTTGTTAGAAATAGATAATACTAAGGGGGAGGTGAATTAGTATTCTACAAACTTTTTTCCACAACTAGATACTATTAATTACTTTATAACATGCATATGAAAGTGAACCAATAATTTTGAACAATAAATAAAACCATACAGAAAGAGAACTCATAAAACCATATTTTGTTCCCTCAGAAAATCTTGGACAAAGGAAAACTACAGTGGAGATGGTAGCCATAAGATGATCCACTAAACAAAAGAATCTTGTTAAGGATATTGACCCTGTTAGGAGTGTATGAAGTACATATAGTGTCTTGGTCCTTGTTAGAGGACTACATCCTATTAAAAGATTCAATCCTATTAGGAGTTTCTTCAACCCTATTAGGAGTTGGTAATATAATTGCAAATGTATGCACACAGAGACCATTTACCTAACATGTAATCATATGATATAGTTGCTTTATACAAAATGAGATAGATACAAAAACCTCTTTACTACTGACTAATGTACTTCACATATCTCTGATCTTTCATTAGAATTTACATTACCTATCCTTCATATAATTTTTCTTATCACATACATAGTTTGCATATATGCCACATACTTCGCAAGTAATTATTTCTTGCTTATACTTTTCCTCTTTTAAAAACTTCATCCATTTGGCTTTGCTTGTTCTACATTCTTCGCTAAATACAAAATTATCCCATGCTAACATAGGGTTAACATATAGGATGTCATCCCTAAATAATTATGTAATCATTTTGTAAACAAAATAATACCTTAACTTGTTATTCACCTTTTACTATTGTGGCCCATTCTTCTATGTTCTTTGTCTTTACTAGAAAATCAAATATAACTAACTCCATACTAATTGTACCATACTACACACTTAGCCATGTCATCGAGACTATCTTCACTACATGTCCTTAACCGTGCATGTGCCAAATATCAATGTAGACTTCACAATATCAAAAACTATCTTTCTACTACCAATGAAACTATCTCACACTTAGACATTTTTTTGTCTTTGGCTGAAGGTTCTTTATATGTAAATTTTGCTATCTCATCCTAATATATATGTTGCCATAAATCACAACCCTTACTCATCCTACTTAGCCATATCACCAAATTTCTCCCCCTTTGGCATTGATGGCAACATATGGGAAAATTGGCTAAGTCCCAAAAGGTTAATCACAAAATTTCTTCAAAACTTGGCCTTCAAAACTTTACAAAATTACAAAATTACAAAATTACAAAAATTGTGCATCATTATACATAACCATCTTTCCTTGTATATCCTAATACATCATAATACTTCCCCTTAGTAAATAATTTTTACTTTCCTTTACATGATATTCTATACAATTTTATGTAATATTCTATCCATACAATTTTCTTGCGTACTTCTTACCCTTTGACATCAATGAAAAACGTATAAAAACTTATATACATGTCAACTTTTTTGATTTATTACCTCTACTTAGGATTATAAGAAAGAAATGCAATTTTCAAAACTAACTATCATACCCTTCGTGTTTTTCTCCCATGAGTCATTTACTCCTTCTGAAATACTAAAAAGAGCACACAATCCATATGATGCAATCTCCACTGCATTTAGGTCTAAGAAGATAAAGTTGACAAATGATGTTTTCACTGTCAGATAGTCTTCTAACTAATGCTCAATTGTACTTAACTTCACAGATAAGTGTTCTCTCAGAAGTGAGAACTTCTTTGTGATTCTTGCCTTGTTGTCTTCCAACTAACTTATTTCATCACAAATCCTACTAACCTGTGTCTCAATTCCTTCAATATTTAAACAAGGTTTATATAGTTGATTTGTCAGCATTTTTACTTTATCACACTTCTTATTGACCTCCTCATCAATGTCTTTGGCATAACTGAAAGACATGGCACATTTCACATACAAGGTCTTACCTTAAAATTCACAAATTCTTAATTCCTTGATGCAAGCATCAAGAGCTATCAGATCATTTCTGAAATGATGACACATAGTGTCAAACATCTATGCATCATTTTTAGCTTGATCTTGTGTTGTTGCTACCTCTAATAAATTTTTGAATTCAACATCAAATGTTTGAATAACAACCTTGGCTCTAACCTCTAGATTAGGATCCAGTGATTTTACTGTCAATGCACCTTGTAACTTTTCAGTTACATCCATTAGATTCTTCTACAAACTCTTTACTTATTTATTCTTGCTGAAGATCTTTCTTAGGGATGATACTAGCTCAGACTGATCATCATCATCTTTCTTCTTTCTTCCTCTTCTTTGTTCTTCCTCTATTCTTCTTCTCTTATCAATTTCTCATCCTCTTCCTTCTTTTCTTTTTCCTTCCTCTTGATTTCTTCTTCCTCTTTTCTCATGTTCTCCTATTCTTTATTTTTCTTCTCTTCTTCTTCTTTACTCTTCTCTCTTCTTCTTTTCCTCTTCCTTTCTTTTATTATCTTCCTCTTGATTCCTCTTCTTCTCTTCCTCTTCCTTCCTTTTCTTTTCTTCATCTTATTTCCTTTTATTCTCTTTATATTCTTCTTTCTTCTTCCTTCTACTCCTTTTCATTTTATGCTCTTTCCTTTTTCTTCCTCTCTTCTTCTTTTCTCTCTTTCTTCTCTTCTTTACTCTTCCCTTTCTCCCCTTCTTCATTAGAGCTGGAGTAATCAATGATATTTCCAACAATTTTTGTCCCATGATCTTTAAAAGGATCTTTTGCAATGTTTATTGTCACCTTTGTGGCACCAACTTCCATGGTGTTAGTCCCAATAGAGACAAGTGAAGATAGATTTGTCATTGAAGTGTCCTTAATCCTATTGCAGTTGTTGCTAATAGACTCTCTCAATTGACATAGGGATTACTCCCCCTAACTTCATGCTTTGATCTATGACCTTAGTATAGAAGTCATGTATTTTACAATTGCTTCTTCTATCTCCTTATTAACTTCTTCATAGTTTCCTCCCATCAAGATAATAACTCTTATTTTGTTTCTCAACAAGGTCTCAATAACATTCATTATTCCAATCATGTCATCATCAGAATTAGCTTCACAACATTTATTTATTAAGTTTTCTCTAATTTTCTTATCCTCTTTAATGAATCTTCTTCTCCTATTGATCAGTTTGTTATGCAGATCTTGTGGAATATTTTTTTGTATATCTTCAAATGGCTTTTTCTTCAATATCATATTCCTAACTACACCATTTTCTAATTGCAACCTTTCCATGTTTCTATACGAACTATAATACTTATTTAATTGAACCAAACTATTATCATTATTGATTTGCATATTAAATTTCTCTACCATAGGCTTCGAAGGCTTTTTCCAAGTGTTGCCCTTGCTTCTCCAATTACTTGTTATGTGGGTCTATCCTCTATTTCTTCTTCATCCTTTAACTCATTAGATTCAATCATTTGAAATTTTTTCCTCCTCTTGCCTAGTCCACTTGATAACTTCTTAGTTTTTCCTTTATAGGTGACTCAACCTCTTGTTTCACCTTTATGAGTGTTTTTGATTTCCTTAGAGGATTAACTGATTTGACATCACTAATTATGACTTTCTCTTTACTAGGATTCTTGACCATATGTGCAATAGAGGGTTGCACTTGTGCTACTATGACATAGGGGACAAGAGGTATTTGAGAAATAGATTATGCAACTATTACACCTTTAGAGGGTCCTATCTCTGCAAGGGGTGTGGCTAACAATATCTCTCTTTGTTCACTTTCCTTCATTTCTAAGGCAATTCCTTTAACCTCATTGAATTCTTCTTTGGTCATACTAGATTCTTTCAAGATAGCTTTTATCTTCTTATCTACCTTTTTCTTAATTTCTTTTCTATAAAGTTCATTATGAACTTCTTTCATCTTTTCCTCAGAAGTTCCCCATCTAGGATATTCCTTGACCCTATCAAACTCTAGGATTATCTTTGCATATGAATCTATAAGATCTTCACTCATTTCATGGCCCATAGGGTCTATAAATTTAAATCTTGGTTCTACATCCTCCATGCATATGACATCAATTTCAACCATGAAATATGTGTCATCATTGTACTTCTCCACTAGAGATGAAGGGATCTTGAATCTCTTCTTCATCTCAGTTTGGAAACTCTTCATCATTCTGATTATGTCTTTAACAATTATTTTCTCTAATTGTCTCCACTAATGGTAAGTAACCAAATTCACTGTGCACTTGATTCTATTCCATTCATGATCTATCATACCTAGAAACTTTCTGATAACTTGGAAGAATAAATGAGTTAATAGGGATTCAAATTTGAACACTATGTTCTTTGTCTTCTTTAGATATAAAGCTGTTGTTTCACAATTTTGCACATATTAGTATTTTCCTTCTTTACAATCATAATGTATGTTGCATGGATGAATCCAAAAAGTACAGAGTTCAACCTTGAACTATGGTTCATCTTGTAGCACATAATCTTTATGATTATTCTTACATCATCTTCCTTGATGAGATCAATTCTCATGTTCCTATTAGATGATTTTGTCTTCAGATTGGTCTTAGCCAATTTATTTACATTCTTATTATTTAATGGATTAGTCCCTTCATTTCTTACCCATTCAACTTGTGGATCATGTCCTTATCAATCATGATAGGGATGTCTCCTTCCTAGAACATTCCTTTGTAGATTCTACTCACAATTATTCTGCTCCAATCACGGATGTCAAACTCTATGTAGAACATTTTCTTGATAATGTTTAGTTCTTTGAAATGCTGAAAACCTTATTTCAATGAAAAATAATTATTACACACCACATCCACATCCTTTTGAATATCATTGTCACCAATGTTATCAAACTTATAGTGAATATATGCCCTAACATCTTTATCATGCAATATAATTGGCAGAACTTGTGAAAATGCTCCCAAAGGATCATCTTCCATTGACACAAATGGGTGTTAATTAAACTTCTACCTTATCCTCTCATTCACATCACACACAATGGGGATTTCCATCTTAAACTAATTTAAGAACTTTGAAAATATAGCTGAGAAAGTCCATAAAATACCTGAAGTTTTAGTAACTAGGGCTTGTTTCATACAGTGAATGCTTCAAATTTTCCTTTACTTTTCTGTCAAATTTCTCTTAACTACCTCTTATTTCTTCACATGATTGAATGGTACTCAAAAAATATTTTTTCATATTTTAAATCTTTTCAATATGAAATTCGCATTGATTGCACATCTATCTAGTTTTGTAAAAGCTATTCTCTATTACCTACTAATGTCTTCATTCTTACATCTTCATAGGATCTCCAAATGAATTGCACTCTTAACCAAAGATTCCTTCTAATCTGCTAAACCTTCTATTAACTTCACAATTTCTGACTTGGCCTCTAACTTTTGTTCCATCTTTCTGATGCTTTGTATTTGATAAAAAAGTGCTTAATTTAAATAAAATGAACCACATACTATGGCTTATTTCAATCTCTTTCTAGGTGCATTCAAAAATTGCTCTTCTAAAACCACATGTGAACGTGATGGGTCATTTTCCTTCACAAATACTTCCTTAAATTCTTTAACATGTTATTTTAAGTGCCTCTTTCTGATTGTTATTGCTACTAACATTCCTTTTTTCACTTATGTTGTTGTTCCTTCTATAGTTTGGGTTCTTGTTGAAGTTACTTCTATCCATTCAGCAAAATCATGCTATGTGTCCAAAGTTATTGCATAATTGACACATTAGTGTACTCTTTCTCTAACTAGGTTCATTCTAACTAATTGGTTCTTTGCAATTCTTGGTAATGTCTCCAGAGTTGTTACACTAATAACACACAACGTTTCTCCTTGATCCACTACTTCCTTCACCATCATTAGACCTTCTTGACTTCCTTCTATCATTACTTGTAGGGTTAGTATCCCCAAACATTCTACTATTTTCATTATTACTATCAACCTTAGGTTTTTTACAATCTATTGCTTTATGTTGCAAACCATAACAATTGCAATAATAGAAATTAGTAATAGGTTTAAGAGGCTCACTGTGCAACCTCTCCTCACATGACCAACTTCATTGCATATAAAACATCTACCTATGAATTCATGTCTTACTTCTTTAGGTGGTTCAACTTGCGCTATTTGTTTGTGTTAATTACATTTTTCAGGTTGAGTTACTTGCTCAACTTATTTTGGTTCTTTAGTGGACTTTCTTGGTTGAATCCTATTCTAATAATTTTCCTTAGGGTAAGGAGTTTCAACAACTGTATCTAGTTCCTTTCTAACCTTTTTTTTTTATAGTAATTTTTCTCCAAAAAGATAACCAAGAACTATCTTATCATAAGAAGATCTCTAAAAAATAGTTGTTCATCAATTTCTCACTACTATAATATAGCTTCTCTAACCGTTTCTTATCTTGAGTCAATTCTCCTTTTATAGTAGTGTTGTATTTGTTTAATTTTGCATGTTTTATTTTAATAGAATCTAGTTTAGATGTCACTTTTGTTAGATCAGATCTTAAATCTACATTCTCAGACTTCAAATATGTTTCAATCTTGCTATCATCTTTCTTCAGACTCAAGTTAAGAAATATTAAACTCACGTTTCAAAATTTCATTTTCTTTCTTTAGGGATGGTAGCTCAACACTATCACAAGTCTATTTTCTAGATTTGAGAAAATCATTCTTATCTTTTAGTTTTCCAATGTAATCTTTAGCATCTTTGTACATTTATTTTAGGTTGTCTCTTTCTTCTACAAGAAGATCAATTTATTCAAAGGCTTCTTCAAAGTTTCTCTTTAACTATTTCATATTCATAGGGATCTTGCTCAAGTTGTTAAGCCTCTTCTGAGTAATCGTGCTCTGATACCTATTGTTAGAAATATATAATACTGAGAGGGGGGTGAATTAGTAATCTACAAACATTTGACCATAACTCAATATTATTAATTACATTATAACATACATATGAAATTAAATCAATAATATTGAATAGTAAGTAAAATCATACACAAATAGATCGCATAACACCATATTTTGTTAACTAGTGAAACCTTGACCAAGGGAAAACCCTAGTGAGGGTGGTAGCCACAAGATGATACACTAAAATAAAAAATCGTGTTAAGGATATTGTGTTGCAAGAATGAATGTTTATGGTATTCCTATGGGGGAGTATTGTAGATATGTTACATTCATGACTGAGTTTTTCATTGATATCAACATAGCAATTTTTTGTGGTATCTGACAAAAGAACAACAGAAAGATCAAGTTGTTATGGATGACTAGTTGTGTATTATAACTATCTAAGGTTATGGGAGATACTTTTGAGTATCTAGTATATGTAGTTAATGTTAGAAGAAGAAATGATAAGTCTAGAAGAAGTTATGTATGTTTTGGTGATGTCTATTCTGAGATAGAGTTTACAGAGGCATATTCTTGTAAACTTGTTATATCTCTTAGCAACATTTATATTCTAAGGATCAAGGTTGAGGACATGAAGAAAAAATGTTGATGATGATGCAGATAAGTTCATTCATCATTATATTGTGTTTATGGAAAGTTATTCAAGTTGCAAGACACAAGATTAATGTTGTTGTTAAGTGTAATATGTTCTTAATGTGGTCCTATAATAATTAATTGAGAAGATCTAACAGTCGACTCAGGGAATTGTTTTATGGACTTAGTATAAAATAATGACATTTTCCTCTATCATATGACATCATTGATGATTGATGAGAAGCAGTAGTAAGAGCAGAATGCAAAGTTGAGCACAGTAGTGTCGAAGTGAAGAAAACTTCATTGTTGAGGTTTTGCTGAAGTGATTCGAGGTTTGATATTTGGATTTGAGGTTCATGAACTAGTCTACAAGGTCTGATAATGATTGATTTAGTTGATAGAACAAAAGAAAGAAGAACATAACACTAAATTGCATGTTTGAGCATGGAGCTCTTCTTGTAGATGAAATTGCATGTTTGGGTAAGGGCTCATATTCCATAAATTATACTACAATTCCTAATAGGGATTCAAAGTCTCTTAATAGGAACTCTATGAACTAAATTTTCTAATAGATTCCTAATAGGATTCATCCTCTAATAAGGAATATTTATATTAGTATATCATCTTGTGGGCATCATTCCAACTAAGATTTTTCCTCTGATCAAGGGTTTCCCTAGTTAACATATCTGATGTAATTATCTATGTGCATCTTATTATGGTTGTTAATTACATTGGTTGAATGGTTAAATTTGTTTAAAGAAGATAAATGTTTTAATTCTTAGATAAGTGATTCACCCCCTCCCCCCTCTTAGTTTTCTTGGTGGACTATTGTTTCTAACAATTGGTATCAGAGCATTAGGTCCTTAAAGATACAGTTTAGCAACCTTGGGAGATGCATGGAGAATACATTCAAGAAAGACAGTCCAAAGCTTGATGGGACAAATTATGATAAATGTTGTGTATGGGTCCAAGATATTGGATCTTGACAAAATCAATGAAGAATATCATTGCTGAAAAGGATTTGGAAACTTGTACCAAGGTAGAAAGAGATCTTTTTGTGTGCAACATGAGAGCTAGAGAAGCACTATTGACTACACTTCCTGAAATTGAATACAGTTAGGTAAAATCACTTACTACTTTACATTTGATTACAAAAGTTTTGGAAATTGGTTTTGAAGGCTATGTACATTCCAAGAAGTTGAGGCTAAAAAGTTAGATTTTTGCATTTCAAGATGTTAAAATGATGGAAGATGAATCTATAAGAACATATATAGGTAGGATATAAGAAATTACTGCAGTTATCAAATCTCAAGGATGAACCAAAAAAGATGATGAAGTTATATGGAGGATATTGAAGACTCTAGCACCACCATTCAAGTTAGTAGTTATACAGTTGTTGATATCTTGTACCAAAGATTTCACAAAGGAGTCATTTCTTGGAAGACTTGAAGCAGTTGAGAATGAGCTTAAACAGTCCAGAGAATTGACTAGAATAGAGACAACTTTTAATGCCTCAAATATTTGACCTAATCTATCAAGGAGCACAAGTGCTAGAGGAGATTTTGCTATAAGTAGTAGATCTAAGGAGTATAGAAAGATTCAAGAAAGAGTAGCCTTTTTGGTAAAAAGAGAAAAAGGAGGTAAGAAAATATTTGAATGTTAAACTTGTAATGAATATGGTCATTATGCATCTAGGTGTCCTAAAAGAGAGAAAAAGTATAAGGAAAATTATAAATCTAGAAAAGATAGAGATTGTTTGTATGCAAATGAAGATAATGATTTTGATGAACAAGCAGTAAGTGCTAGTGATGGTGAAATAGGATTTGTGACAATTAAAGAAGAAAGTCCAGAGAAAGTATCTATGGTGTCATAGGTTGAGAAGAAATATGATTGGATAATTGATAGTGGTTGTTCACATCATATGATTGGTGATATGAACAAGTTTGTTAACTTAAAAAGTTAGGATGGAGGCATTGTCAAAGTTGGAAACAATGTAGCATGCCAAGTTATAGGTATTCGATCTATAATTGTTGATGGTAAAACTAAGACTGAGGATGTATACTTTGTTGATAATTTAAAGTACAATCTTTTGAGTGTTGGATAACTAGTGGACAAAGGTTATTAGTTGAAATTCACAGAGAAGACATGCATGATCAAAGACAAAGATGGAAAGTTAATTAGAATAGGAATTAGATCTAAAGGTAATGTATTTTAGTTGAATCCTAGTGAAATGACATGTTTGGTTGCAAATGAAGATCATAGTTGGTTATGGCATAAGAGACTTTGCTATATAAACTTTGATAGTATTGTGATGGCTAGTAGTATGTTTGCAGTTAGAGATTTGCAAATGATTGTAAAGCCTACTAACACAACTTGCAAGGAGTGTGTTTTGACAAAACATAACAAAACTTCTTTTCTCGGCAAGAAGTTTACCACTACAACAAAGTTGGAGATTGTACACATAGATCTTAGCAGTCCTACAAAGACTCAAAGATTCCATGGTGAAAGGTATTTTATGATTCTAGTTGATCACTTTTCTAGAATGATATGGGTTGCATTTCTCAAAGAGAAATCTGAGGCATTTGATAAGTTTAAAATATTCAAGAATATAGTTGAGAATGAATCTTGTATGAAGATTAAATGTTTAAGATCAAATAGAGGAGAATTTACTTCAAATGAGTTTAACATGTTTTGTGAATAAAATGGAATCAAAAGATAGTTATCAGCTCCTAGAATGATGTATCCAAGTTAATTACAGAAGCTGCAAGAGCTATGTTAGTAGAGAATGATGTATCCAAGATATTTTGGAGAAAATCTATGAATACAATAGTCTACACTATGAATAGAGGGAAAGTTAGGAAGGACACAAACAATACCCCTTCTGAACTATGGTTTGGTCACTCACCTATAGTTAAGTATTTCAAAAATTTTGGGAGTAAGAATTATATAAAGAGAGATGATGATATTGGTAAGTTTGATGCTAGAAGTGACGAAAGTATGTTTCTTGGTTATTCATTGAAAAGCAAGGCTTATAGATGTTCTAATGAGAGAACTAAGACTATTATAGAAAATGAAAATGTGAGAATTGATGAGAAATTCAGGATTTACAAAATAAGGAAGGAATCTTTATTTCTTAGACTAAGTACTTGAAGGATTTACTAAAAAGGTTTGGTTTGGAAACATGCAAACCTATTGGAACACCTATGGTAATTGGACACAAGTTATGTAGAAAAGATGAGACACCTACTGTTGAACAAAAAAAATATGGATGAATGATTGGAGAATTGCAATATCTAACTCACACAAGGCCAGATATAGAAAATGTAGTTAGAATTGTTGCAAGATTCCAAGATAATTCCAAAGAAGAACATTATGTAACTGTCAAAAGGATATTTAGATATCTAAAGGGAACATCTAAGTTTGGATTATGGTATGATAGAAAGAACACCAGTGGTGGAGCCTTCTTTCTTGGAGGAAGATTGGTTTCTTGGCTATGCAAGAAGTAGGATTGTACATCACAAAGTCAAGTGGAAACAAAATAAGTTGCATCAACAAAAAATTGAAATCAAGTCATTTGGATAAAGTAGATGTTGAAGGATATAAAGATAGAAATCAATGAACTTGTTGTTATACATTGTGACAACACAAGCACTATAAATATGTCTAAGAATTCGGAGTTACATTCTAAGACTAAGAATATTTCTATTAAGTATCACATGTTGAGAGAGAAAGTTTTAGAAAAGGAAATCAGATTGGAGTATATGAGCATTAAAGAGTAGATTGTAGATATATTCACTAAGCCTCTTCCCAAAGAGACTTTTGAGTATTTGTGAGGTATACTTGGGGTTATACCCCTTCCTACATCAAAGTAGAAGATGCAAGAGTGCATCAATCCAGTGTAACAGAGCACAATTGTTGTTTGGACTAAATGTTGATGCTTCCTATATGGGAGAGTATCTATAATGGACAGAGTCATCTAGGACTCTTGTTGAACGTTGTTTTTGAATAGTGTCTTTTGACACTCAAGATAAGTAAGAATTAGTTGATGCAGTAAAGTTGGTTGCTAAAACCTTTGACATTGATGTCAACGGGGGAGATGTTTGGCATGAAAAAATAGTAAGCATAATAGTTGGAAAAGTTCAAAATGAGCATAGTATATTCAGATTAAGTACATCGTGGAATGACTGTTTGATAGAAAATAATATTGAGGTATATCAATGGGGGAGAAGGATTGATGAAGATGATTTGAACAGATGAATAGTCTTTTGTTGGTATTCTTGGAATTATATGTTTTGAATCTATGTTGCCATCAATGCTAAAGGGGGGAGTTTGTTTCAATAATAAATTCTCATAATATTCCTATGGGGGAGTATTGTAGATATGTTACATACATGACTAATTTTTTCATTGATGTCAACATAGCAGTTTTTTGTAGTATTTGATAGAAGAACAACAGAAAGATCAAGTTGGTACAGAAGACGAGTTGAGTACTATAACTATCTAGGTTATGGGAGATACTTCTAAGTATCTATTATATGTAGTTAACTTCAAAAGAAGAAATGATATGTCTGGAAGAAGTTATGTAAGTTTTGGTGATGTCTGTTCTGAGATAGAGTTTACAAAGGTATGTTCTAGTAAACTTGATATATCTCTTAGCATAATTGATATTCTAAGGATCGAGGTTGAGGACATGAAAAAGACATGTTATGATGATGTAGCTAAGTTCACTCATCATAATATAGCATATACAAAAATTTATGCAAGTTTCAAGGTGGAAAATTAATGTTATCACTAAGTGTGAAATATTCTTAATGTGGTCCTATAATAATTAATTGAGAAGGTCTAACAACTAAGTTAGGGAATTGTTTTATGGACTCAGTATAAAGGAAGGAAATTTTTCATTATCATAGGACATGGTTGATGATTGATGAAAAGAAATAGTAAGAGAAAAATGCAAAATTGAGTAGACCAATGTGAAAGTGAAGGAAACTTCATTGCCAAGGTTTTGTTGAAGTGATCTAAGGTTTGATATTTGGATCTGAGGTTTGTTTCCTAGTCTACAAGGTCTAATAGTGATTGGTTTTGTTGATAGAACAAAGGAAAGAAGAACATAATAGTAAATTGAAAGTTTAAGCAATGAGCTCTTATTGTAGTTGAAGTTGCATGTTTGGGCAGTAGGCTTATCTTGCATACATTATACTACAACTCCTATCAGGGTTAGAATCTCCTAATAGGGATTCAAAGTCTCCTAACAAGGACTCTATGTACTAAATGTTGTAATAGACTCCTAATAGGGTCCACCCTCTAACAAGGAATACTTATATCAATATATCATCTTGTGGGCATCATTCCCACTGGGGTTTTCTCTCTAATCAAGGGTTTCCCTAGTTAACATATCTGGTGTAATTGTCTATATGCATCTTATTATGGTTGTTGTTTACTTTGGTTGAAAGGTTAAGTTTGTTTAAAGAAGATAAATGTTTTAATTCTTAGATAACTCATTCACCCCCACACCCCCCCCGCCCCTAGATATCTTGGTGGGCTATTTTTTCTAACATATTGACCATGTTAGGAGTCTATGTAGTACATATAGTGTCTTAGTCCTTGTTAGAGGACTAGATCATGTTAAAAGTCTTAAACCTGTTAGGATTTGCTTCAACCCTTTTAGTAGTTGGTAATATAATTGCAAATGTATGCAAGAAGAATCCACTACCCTAAAATACAATTATACAATATAGTGTCTTTATACAAAATGAGATACAGACAAAAACCTCTTTATTGCTAACTATTGTAATTCTCATATCTCTAATCTTTCATTAGAATTTGCATTATATATCCTTCACATAATTTTTCATATTGCATACATAGTATTCATACACACCACATACTTCACAAGTATTGATTTCTTTCTTATACCTTTCCTTTTTACAAAACGTTCTCTAGTTGGCTTTGATGGTTTCACATGTTTGGATAAATATAAAATTAACCCATGCTAACTTAATTTTAACATCTAGGATTTAGTCCCTAAATAATTAAGAAATTATTTTGTAAACATAATAATTTCTTAACCTATTATTCATCTTGTGTTTTTGTTCCTTGTTCTTCTTTATTCACTACCTTTACTAGTAAATCTAATTGTACTGAATTCACCTATTGCGCACTTAGCCACATCATCAAGATTGTCTTAACTACCTATCATTAACTACACACATTACAAATATAACTATAAACTTCACAATATCAAAAACTATCTCTGTACTACCAATGAAACTATCTAACACTTTTAAAAAAAATTGTCTCTGACTATAGGATCTTTATGTATACATTCTATCATCAAATCCTAAGATATATGTTTCCATAAATAAAAACCCCTACTCATCCTACTTATCCCTGTTGTTTCCCAGAACTATAGTAGATGCAAGCTCTTGAGATCCCATGTTGTGAGCTTTTATGTGCTAGAGAGCATCACTTGCATAATCCAACAGTAGGAGAAGAACCCAAATCAGGTAAATTTTAAATTGCAAAACAACCTGAGCCAGAGGTGACTAAGGAATCAACTCTTAAGATCTTAGACAAATAAAATGGTAGAGTATCACCAATTCCTCATTCAAATCCATATCATCGTTGGGCAGATTGCTGGTTTGAACAGAGACATAATGCAGCTCTGAAAGTCACAGCTCTTTCTCTCTCAGTAGTTTCCCAAGGTTCGAATTAGTGAATCAAACTCTCCAGGATACTATTCACTCCCTATCTCAATCATTAAATCACTTGAACCAATAGGTTGTAGCTAATTCTTCATGCATCCAAGACCTTTCTAAAAATTTTACCACATAAATGGTAGGCATTACAAAAGATATCAGCTCCATTATTGAAGACTTTAGAGACATCGAAAACCTCAAGGATAAGTAGACCAAGCTTGTTAAAAAACAATCATCTCTTTTGACTGAAACGGAGCAGCAAATTAAAACTTGGGCCTCTACTTGCAAAAACTCCAGCACTACGCCTCTGCCAGTGGTTGAAAAAATTGTCCAAGAGAAGTTGGCAGAAGACCAAGTTAGGCGCTTCAGGGAACTCAACCTTTGGGTTAGAGGTCTTCCTTTGTCCTCCATTGATCCTCTCCCCACAGGCTACTCATTTCTCAATGAGAAACTGGGTATTTCAAATATTACACTAGATAGAGCATGGTTTGGACACAATGGCACCCTTTTTCTTAGGTTTCTCTCACTAGCTGATCGACTACAAGCTCTTAGGGAAAAGAAGAAGCTTTTCCTTCTTCCCAAAAAGATATTTCTTGATGAGGACCTCACAAAATCATAGGTAGTAGAACTAAAGCACTCTAGGATTCTTGTGGTAGAAGTAAGGAGTAACAGGAAATGGGCAGTTATAAGGAATCTAAAGGCAGTTATTCGTGACTCACCTCCCAAGGGTTGGGATGAGAGACATACCCAAGCCAAATGACAGTCTGAGCACCAACAATTTGGCAAGTCTAAACCCTCCATTGGCTCTTTTTTTGTCAACTATTGGAATGGCAATGGTTCCCTATGGTCTTTGCCAGGCTTACTTCATGATGCAGTTGAGGATGTTGATTTGTTATCTATTATCGAGATTCGTGAGAGTCCTGCTCGGCCCCTTCTAGGTTACACAAGGTATCAGTGGCTTTCAATTTGTAGAGAGGAGGTCCAAGCTTCAGGTGTTGTGCATGGTTCTGGTGGAGTTGCTTGTTTGATTAGAGATGATCTGTTTAGTAATACCACATTGGTTCTTTCTGACACTTATGCCAGATTTATGTGGATGTAAGTTGGAGGTACCAGTCACCATCAAAAAGATATCTTCATTGCTATTTGTTACTTCCCGCCAACTACCTCACCTTATGCCATTCATAGTGTTGAGAATGGGAACCCTTTTTAAGACCTTTTCGAGAGCATCTACAAGTTTGGGGCTATGGGCGATATCATCATCTTAGGAGATTTTAATGCACGGACTAAAGATCTCCAGACCCCCCAATATGACCGTGGGTTTGATTTGATTTGTACTAATGAGAGGGATATTACTAGTATGGGGCTTGAGGATTTATTCAAGGATCACAGTGGACCTCTAACTTCTTATGGTCGCCAGCTTCTCTAGCTCTGTGAGTCCTCCAACTTGGTGATTCTAAATGGCCTCTCTTATTTCTCGAGTTCTGAGCTTTTTATGTGTTTGCCTCATAGTGGGGGTGCGAGCATGGTGGATTACATCCTTGTTGTTGCTTGCTTCCTCCCCTCCATCCAAAATTTTACTATCTCCCATCTTCCCTTGGCTAATCATGCCCTTCTTAGCCTTTCAGTCTATGTTTCTTCCTACCCTTTATCACCCATCTCTACTCACCCTACCTGGTTTTGCCCCACACTCATTTCTGTTTTGAGGATAGTGATCAAAACCTCTTCATTTCTCATTTGAGAAGATTCCTCTACCCAAATAGCTTCATGAATCATAGTTGGGTGTCCACCATGTTTCACTCACTAGCTACCGCGATTTGGGAGTCGGCTCTCCTCTCTATCCCTCACCACTCCATTTCTAGCACTCATAGATCAGCTCAATGTAATACTTGTCCCATGAATCAGTGGTTTGATGATGACTATAAAACTTTCCACCGCTCCTTGTGCATGCCTTTTGATACTCATTCCCCCACTTTCACCAATTTATGGCTCTCTTACAAATGCTTTCTTCACTATAGGAAGTGATTATTTATTGCTTCACAAGGCAGATCCCTCTGAGACATGCTTCTTCAGTATCCCAAGTTGTTTTGGTGCATCATGTTCCCCAGGCGTAGCCAACCCCAGTCCACCCCCGACCTTCATCTCCTTGCTTCCCATATCTCCACGTTGTATGACATCCTGGGTCAGCTCTCCCCCCTTCCCAACCCACTCCCCCATTGTCACTTATTCTCCACCTCTAGCATTTACAAGGCCATCAGTAGGGCGGCTGATGAGGAGGGTTTTCAGGCAGAGCTCTTCAAACTTGGTACCACGATCTTGGACCCTTATCTCTCTACGCTCTTTAATAGAGTGGTTTGTTTTGGTTTTTTGGACTCTTGGTTGAGACACATTATTCACCCGATCCGTAAGTATGGGCTGACCTCTGATCTCGAAAACTATAGGATCATCATGATTGGACATACATTTGCCAAACTTTATGCTACAGTTTTGAATACTATTTTATCCAGTGAGCTTGATAGGAGGAATTGCAGGGCTAAGGGTCAAGTAGGACTCAAGACAAACTACCAGACCATAGATCATATCTTTA
This sequence comes from Cupressus sempervirens, assembly GCA_028749045.1. NCBI lineage: Eukaryota > Viridiplantae > Streptophyta > Pinopsida > Cupressales > Cupressaceae > Cupressus > Cupressus sempervirens. The sequence continues at coordinate 87,466,478 of CM053786.1, read as the reverse complement.
CACTAAGAGCTATTATCGAGGAGGCTCAATATCACTGAAAGAAAGTCTACTATTTTTTTGTGGATTTCCGTAAGGCTTTTGATTCTATCCCCAGAGAAGCCCTTTTTTAGAGATTGAAAGATATTGGTATTTCTGAGATCTTATTGAAGACTATTATGAGGTTATATGAGACTGTGATTGGTAGACTCAAGACCGCAAAGGGCCTCTCTGATCCTATCCAGAGCACCATTGGGGTGAAGCAGGGCTTCCCTCTCTTGCCCACTTTGTTCAAGATCTACATTGATGAACTCGAGGCTTTTCTTAGTGACTCCTCACTTCCAGGTGATGGTTGTCATCTACACCAGGTATTGATCTCCATCCTTCTCTTTGTAATGATGTGGTTCTTCTTCCTTCCTCTCTTGAGGTTCTTTAGAGGCTTTTAGATAGACTTGCATCTTTTTGTGATATGAGACAACTGGTTGTGAACCTCGAGAAGACTCGAGTTATGGTCTTCAATGGTCTTAAGACTTCACATCTCCATTTTCACTTCAAGGGTCAGGAAGTTGAGATTACATCATCTTACACATACCTTGGGGTTAAGTTTTTTGGATCTCATTTTAGCTTGAGATTAGCTATTCAGCCTTAGATCAATAAAGGGTTGGGTTCCCTTGCCATGCTCAAGAGATAGTGCTTCAGACACCACTTTCAAGATACATTGTCTAAGCTATCCCTCCTGGATTCCTTAGTAAGACCCATAGTGCTCTATGGTTCGGTGGTTTAAGGTCCTTCTCTTTTAGACTCAGATTGGGTCATGATCGAGCATACCCAGATTATGCTCCTCTATTGAATTATTAGATGTCACGATTCTACCTCCCATAGTATTATTTTGGCTGAGTTTGGTGCTCACCCATTCAAACTCGCAACCATTTTTTACTTGATTTGGTTTCTCCATCATCTTTGTGGCTTTGCTGACTCGAAGGAAGGCCAACACAAATACCCTTATTTAGCCTATTGCTCCTCAGTTTTTGTTGCTAATGTTGATCCTACCACTAGAGCCCACGGTTGGTATGCTCAGGCTACTATCCTACTAAGTTCAGTGGGGATCGACATTGATCATCTTCCTCCCTACCAGTTCTCATTGGATGCCCCTACTCATCTACTCCCTTCTTGGAAGGATTTGAACGGGCATGTCAGACTCAACATTTACAAGAAGTATATCACACAGACTTGGGTGGATCCTCCAAGGGGACTACATCCAAGGATGGCTTTCTACGCTAAGCACTTCTTAGTTATTTGAGATGGGATTATTGTATGCCCTAAGTAATTACATAGATACTCAACTCATGCCCTGCGTATCTTCCTTTGCTCCTTTAGGGTGGGCTCGCACAAACTTCAAATTCAGGTCGATCACCATATTGCTAGAGAGGATCGGGTGTGTACACTTTGTACCTTAGCAAAGGCAAAATCTGAGATTCATTTTCTTTTCAAATGCCTCATATTCTACAAGATTAGAGGGAGATTTTACTATCTATTTAGAGATTGCAAATCCCTCTCAAATTTTTTCAGGTACACCGATCAGTATTGCATTGCACTCTATCTTCGCGAGTCCTTACATCTTCGTGACCATACCTTACAGCTTTCATTTCCTAGGAGTCAGACCTAGGCACAACTTATTATGACCTTCTTCTAGCCCTTAACTCTAGCTCAGGGTGTGAAGTGACCATATAGTTTCCCTAACATAGGTTGTTCCAGATCGGTGAGACCCCACTGGGGACTATTTTTCCAGTAACACTCCTCTTGTGGCACTCAGCTTCATCACAGGGCTTTTGGTAGCTGCACAGATCAGTCACTATTGGACTTTTTCCCTATGAAGACAGATACCTAATCTTTTTGTGATGTTTCCTGCTTTCTTCTTCTTTGTTGTGCTTGTTCTTTCTTTTTTGGACACCGTTTGGTGCTCTGTTTGTCTACTTTTTCCTTGTTGTTAGCTTCATATCCCATAGACCCACGTTGTGGTCTTTTGTTGGACATTAATAAATTTATCTTATCTTATCTTATCTTATCTATTAGGAATAGCCTAGTTAGAGGACTTAGAAACACAAGTTAATGTGTCATCCTATGAAGGGATTTATAAAAAGAACCTATCAAGATTCACCCTTAATGGGATTTATTATTGCAAAGGTTAGTAAACAACAGTGAAAATGATCTAGTAGTTTATCAACTAAACTTGTCTTGGTATAGATCTTGTGTTGGATTTGTTATCTAGTTTGCAATTATGCTTTTCATTCTCTAGGCTCTACAACATTAGTCTATCATCACTTGCATTCTTTCTTCACTTCATGCACATGATACTCTCTATTCTACTAATGCTTCATCCCTTCTCTCAACACAAAAGTCACCTTAAAGGATTAATTTCTTCTTGATCACTCTTCTTTTCTTTATGAGATTCCACTTTTGGCTTGGCTCTTTTTCCTCTTAGGCTAAATCAACTGGCAATCTAACCTTCTCACTTTGAACTATATTTTCTTCTATACTTTTCTTTATTCTTTGCTCGAAATATTTTTCTTTGGAATTCAAAATTTAAATTCCCTCCATATTACCAACTTAGTTAGCTATTGTAGTGGTATGTCCCTCTTGTTAGCTTGTGGTGTGTTTGTAAAAGAGTCACAGATGCCATATTTCTTTGGTGACTTGTATTTGTTGGTAAGAATTAAAATTTTGAATTCTTTCAACTATTCCTTGATTGTTTCTCCCATCACTATTAAATATGATGTTGAGTGCACTCTATGCCTTCTTCATGATTGGGAAGTCATAGGTATCCTACTTTATGTCCTTTATGTACGTCATCTCATTATTTTGTTTGTTATTCCTACAACTTGTCTTCCTTCTTCTTGTGTGGACTTTTCTTAGCACACTTGGCATGCTATGTCTAAGTGGATTACCTTCTTCATTGTTTCCACTTAGTTTTTCATCTTTCCTTCCTTCCCTTCAGAATTAGGATCACACGTTAGTGTTTCTTTACCAGTTTTACTAATCTACCAATTAGATCTCTTTACTTGTGTGCTAGCAATGATAACACCATTGATGACTAAGTCTCATGGTCTTCTTACCAATTAGTCTTTGACACTTTTAGGCCAACACCTTATGGCTAGAATATTTAATGAAGATTATATGTTATTGTTGCATTAATTCCTTTATAATTTCTTATGGTTTTTCCTATTTGGTGGCATTTGTGTGTAATTCTAAGCAAGGATAATGTACAATAGGAAAATAGAAGCAAGTCCTACCCACATAAATATGAAGGGAGAATACCGAGATCCACCCCTTTTGGATTAGATTAGGTTGGTACCTAATAGTTAATGACAAAAGAAGAATGCATAACACAATTTTACTTCCCTCTCACCCCCACCTTAGGAGGATTTTGAAAAGAATGTCAAGATAAAGGAATGTTGAGATGGAAAATATAGAAATAGAAAGGAAATTATAATACGTTATATAATACAAACTTGTAAATATGATGTTGAATGATGTAGAAAGCAACTAAAATATGAGATATAGGATAAAATATGTGAGATGGAAAAAACCCATAAATATTCTAACAATTTGTAAAGGGTGAATTGGTGCATCAGGGGAGAACTCATGCATTAGGGGTGCAATATGACCCTGATTGACTATGAGTGACACTGATTCTAATTTTGTAGTTCTACAGAAAGCCAAAAAGGTTATCCAAATTCATATCCTCTTTGTCTATCCAAGATCCAAACCCTTCAAAACAAAGGGATTTTTTTTTTCTTATTTTGGGGTGGGGGGGTGGTGGTGGGGGGGTGGTGGGGGGGGGATTCCCCCCATTAAAGCCAATTTTAGGAATTAGTAATGTAAATCTATGAATGGTATCTTGAACTTGGAATGTAATCAAGTATGTAAATGCAATAGATTTGCCTCAAGTTCAAAAATCCTAGAAAGGAAATCAAAGTAAAACCAAATCTTTCTTGGATGTATGTTGTTAAAATCTATCTTTGTAGATCATGAAAAAAATGCAAGGACCTTGAATGTCTTTCATGATTGAAGAGAATTTGACAAATACAATTGTAATATAATTTCTTGTGGATGATTGCATACAATAATGATGGATATCTTAGTATAGCTTTCATGTTGGAATTATTTAAAATAACTTAGAGGGGGGTTAAATCACTTATCTAAGGTCTAGATGTACAAATAAAACTTTTCAATGCTTAGTAGACCCATATCCATATATCCTTATTATGCATGCATTAGATCATACAAATCTTAAACTTTGTAGGTTGTTGTCCTAGGTCAAAACAACTTTGTAGAAATGTAAACATGAAACATAATAGATTCAATAACACATTTGACACAAGGATTTTACATGGAAACCCAATTTGGGAAAAACTACTAGTAACATACTACTAATTCTCACTCTTCTGAAGTGATGCCATGTGAAAGGCCCACCCTATTAAAGGTTATAATACACACTTTTAAATGTGACCCAATTAAAGGATTTCAATCACCCTATTAAGAGTGAGCCTTGTTACAGGACTTTAGACCATTCCATTAGAATGTCAAATAGTTAAAGGATTTATAAATGACTGTTAGGTCAACATTAATCCAAAGGATTTACCATAGGCTAATACAATGATTAGAAGGTAATAGTAAGACTTGATCTGATAACAAATTACAACTCACTTATAGAGTACAAATCTCTATTTCAGTGCTCCATTCTACTTGGAATTCACACACTTTAGCTTTGATAGTTGTTTCACCCTTCAAGCATTCATACTATTAAGCCTTCTTGCTTTGCATGCCAATTGTAGTCTCTTCTTTTTGGCCACTGAATGAAGCAATACCTTAGACTCCTTGTCGTCCTTATGTTCTCACACATGTCAACCTTTTCTTATGAACAACTCTATCTATAAATAGAGAATTAAGATCTTTTTCCACTTAACCATAATAGTCCATTTTAGGGTTAGGTAGGATTAAGTAGGATACAATGAATCTACCCACTTTTCCATTTGGTTCATCCAGAATCTTCTTCCTCAATCTTCCTTGAATTTTCCACAAAATGGTTTACCTTAAATTCTATGCCACCAACTCATCATAGTTATCTTCCACACACTTCACAAAATTCAATAAAACAAAACAGTGGGCTCAGCTTCATCAAATATTTGATTTAACATGAATATTGGCACTTGGCATCAATGTGTTGTCACTCAGCTTCTATACTATTCTTCCACTTGGTCAACACTAGTTTACTCAACAAACACTAAAGTTTACTGATGCTTGACATCAACTAAACTTTACTTGAAATATACTGACAAACACTCTACTTGCACTGATTTTCATCTGTGGTTGGCACCTCTTATTTTTCACTCAACTTCCACTAATTTCTACTCAGCTTGCACTATCTGCTTGGTAAGGTTCGGTAGACAGATTTCATACTTGATCTTCTTCTAGTCTTGACTTGAGTAATCTTTCATTTCACACTTTAAGTAGATAAAAAATTCACTATAGTATCAATGTCTTACTTGGTCTTAGTTCTTCTTTTAAATACCAAATAACTCAACCTTTCTATAGGTGCTATTTTTATTTCCTCTTTTCAAATCATCTTCATCAATCGACTAAATTATAACTTTCAAACCAAAAAGAAAGTGTCTCAACAACAGGTAGTAGGTTTGACATTATTGGCAAAATAATGATTATTCCATTATAGGTTCTTCACTTCAAAAAAATCTCATATCAACAATCTCCCTCTTTGTTATTGACGGGAAACCAATACCAACAACAATCCCTAAAAGAGAATAAATCCTTGAAATTTCTCCATCTATCAGTGTAGTATATGTCCTTCCTCTATGTAGGTTAATGTGAGCTTTGTCAAGTTCTCAGTACTTTCTCCTTCTTACTAGGTAGATGTATATTTCTTTTAGTCAGTTCTCCCTCATTAGATTATTTCTCCCTCTCAACAAGTCATTTCTCCCTCTTTGACAACAATGTCAAAGACTTTTCATCTCTGTATGCAAATATAGTCGATTTTAGATTCTCCCTTTATCACCTTACATGTGACTATAAATCTTCTAATTCAGTTTCTTCATTACTTTAGGCAACTCCTAAATTAATATCCACTACATTAAGTTATAAGTTACAACATTCAACTTGGTTGATGTAGGGGACTACTCATGCTTCTTAAGTAGCTTTGGGTAGGGGTATCGCCCTTAATTTACCTCTTAGATACTCATGAGCATCCTTAGATAATGCTTTAGTGAAAATATTAGCTATATGCTCTTTTACATTCACATATTCCATCCTCACTTCATTATCTTGAACTAACTCTCTCAAGTAATGATACTTGATTGTAATGTGCTTAGTCTTTGTGTGCATCACAGGGTTCTTTGATATATTTATAATACTTGTATTATCACAATAAAGTACCATAGGTTCATTTCTCCCTCTCAACAAGTCATTTCTCCCTCTTTGACAACAATGTCAAAGACTTTTCATCTCTACATGCAAATATAGTCAATTTTAGATTCTCCCTTTATCACCTTACATGTGACTATAAATCTTCTAATTAAGTTTCTTCATTACTTTAGGCAGCTCCTAAAGTAATATCCACTACGTCAATTTATAAGTTACAACATTCAACTTGGTTGATGTAGGGCACTACTCATGCTTCTTAAGTAGCTTTGGGTAGGGGTATCACCCTTAACTTACCTCTTAGATACTCATGAGCATCCTTAGATAATGCTTTAGTGAACATATCAGCTATATGCTCTTTTACATTCACATATTCCATCCTCACTTCATTGTCTTGAACTAACTCTCTCAAGTAATGATACTTGATTGTAATGTGCTTAGTCTTTGTGTGCATCATAGGGTTCTTTGATATATTTATAATACTTATATTATCATAATAACGTATCATAGGTTCAATGATTTCCTCCTTCGTACCTTTGAGTAGATGTTCAATCCACACAATATTTATACAATTTACTACAGCAACTACATATTCATCTTCTATAGTTGAGATATGCAATTTTTTTTCTTGCTACTCTAGGTGACCAACCTCTTTCCTAAGAAAAATGATCCTCCACTTGTGCTTTTTTTGTCATCAATGTTTCTATCCCAATCAATATCAACATAGATTGTCAACTCAAATTTCTCATTTTACTTGGAGGATAGACATAGTCCTATGTTCCTTTCATATATCTCATAATTCTCTTAATATACATGAAATAGTTCTCCTCAAGATTAGAAGAGAATCTTGCAACAATCCCAATAGATAATGCAATGTCAAGTCTCCTATTCACTACATATTGCAATTTTCCAATCATAGACCTATACAATGTTTGATTCACATAAATTGAATCATCATTCTCTGACAACTTTTTGACTATCACCATAGGTGTGCTAACTAGTTTGGAATATTTCAATGCAAAAATTTTCAATGTTTCCTTCACATACTTAGACTGAGTGATGTATATATGATATACTTCCAAACCAACAAAGAACTTAATCTCTCCAAACATAGACATCTCAAATTCTTTCTTTATTTCATTAACAAATGTCTTATATAATACATCTTGACCTCCAAATATGATATCATCAATAAAAAAATCCGCTAGTAAAATACCTTTACCTTCTTTTATCTTCAAGTACATAATGTTGTTATCATCAGTCCTCTCAAATCCAATCTTCACAAGATAATTGTGACACCTTTCATACCATGCCCTTGGTGCTTCTTTAAATCATATAAAGATTTGTGTAGTCTACATACCATCTTCTTCTTGCTAGAATCAACAAATCCTTCTAGTTGTTCTATATAGACCTCTTCTTCTAATATTCCATTTAGAAATGTTGACTTCACATCCATTTGGTAAACTTTTAAACCACTTTATGTAGAGTAAGCAAACAAAGTTTTTATTCCTTCCAATCTTGCAACAGGGGCAAATGTTTCTACATAGTCATTACTTTCTTCTTGTGCATACCTCTTGCAAACTAATCTTGCCTTATTCCATGTAACTTCACCATTTTCATCTAACTTGTTTCTATACACCCACTTGGTTCCAATCACATTCTTGTTCTCTTGTCTTGGAACTAGAGTCCATGTCTTGTTCTTCTCAATCTGCTCAATCTCTTATTTCTTTTCCTCAATTCCTAAGGAATCTTTCACTATCTTAGGCTCATGCATGCTTAGAAAATATGTATCACTCCTTAGCATGTTTATTGTCATTGGTCTAGCATCTTTGACTTCAAAAATTTGTTCATCAGGGTGATGTCTTTTGACATACATTGACAATCTTGGTTCTCTACTTTCCTCATTAGGTCTGTCAACTTCTAAATCACTATGTACTTTTCCATCAAGTAATTCAACATCTCTTTCATGTACACTTATCTCAGAATCAAAATGTGTCTCAGCTTCTGTCTACAACTCAATTCTTGACTATAGCTAAGTCCCTAAATGCAACTCAACATTAATTGTTATTAGAGTGGGGTTGCCATTGCACCAAAAAATCAATCTATCAATGCTTGATACAACCACTCAACTTATAGTACATAGGAGGCAATTAAGCCCTTGTCATGAATCCTGAGGGAAGCATTGAAAAATTTTCTAACAATCTCTCCCTTAGCATTGCCCAAGGTTTTGAGGATTCAAACCTGTGACCAAGCTCTGATACCAAATGTTAGAGTGGGGTTGCCATCGCACCAAAATAATGATTTTTTAATGCTTGATACAACCACTCAACTTATAGTACACAAGAGGTAGTTAAGCCCTTTTCATGAATCCCTAGGGGAGTGCTAAACAAATTTCTAACAATTGTATTTAATTCAGTAGTGACTTAAATTTGCTATTGATTTGAAACTTGATTTACAACATCTTTACCAATAGGCATACCTTCATAAAATTATACAAATGACTTTTAACCCTCTGGTTCCTTCATAGGTTCATCCTCATGTACCTCTGTATAATCATCAAACTTCACATTTTCACTTTCCACAACTTTCTTAGTGTTAGTAGTTAAACACTTATAAGCTTTACTTCTTGTGGAATAGCCAAGGAATACACCTTCTTCACTTTAAGCATCTAATTTAACATTCTTGAAATCCTTAAGAATGTAGCACTTGCTTCAAAATACCTTAAAATATTTTACATTTGGTGAGTGTCCATACCATAATCCAAAAGGTGTTGAATGAGTACCTTTCTTGACTTGCATATGGCTCAAGGTATAGACAACTATACTTACAGCCTCTCTCCAATATTTCAAAAAAAAATTCTTCTCCATCATGAGTGCCCTAGCATAGTCCATTACAGATCTATTCCTCCTTTCAACAATCCAATTTTGTGGAGGGGTCTTAAGTGTATATGTTTGTCTTTGATTCCTTTGTCGTTACAGAACATTTAAAACTCATCTAATGCAAATTCTCCACCTTTGTCAGATCTTAGACATTCCACGATTTTGCATGTCTCCTTTTCAACTCTAGCTAAGTACTACTTAAACATTTGGAAAGCATTAGATTTCTATTTCAGAAACATAACTATCTTATCCTAGAATAATCATCAAAAAATAGGATATTGTACTTGTCACCATTGTAGTTTTGCATATTAATTGGTCCACACTGTAGACACCTAAAAACCTTTAGAAAATAAAGTATTTTTATTTTCTGAAAAAGTCCTGATGACATCATCATTTATTAATTAATTAATTAATTTTTATGCCATTAAATCCCTTTATCTTAATTTAAAATATTTAATTAAGGAATCCCTCCCAAAAATGTTTAAATCTTATTTAAACATTATTTCCTTATTTATTAATTATTTAATTAATAAATTGACCAAAATAAAAAATAAAAAAAAATTTTGCCAAAAACTTGGCCAATTTCCTTAAGACCACTAACCTCTTCCAAAATCTTCTAATCCTTCTTTAATTTTAATTAAAGGCTAATCCCATCATTTCCTACCCCTAATCCCAACTCAAAATATTTAATTAAGATTAAATATTAATCCTCATGTTTATTAAAAAAGTTTTAATAAATATCTCCTCAACCCAAACCCTTGGAATAAATAAAACTTTATTTATTTCCTAAAAATCTAATTTATCCTCATCCTAAGAAGTTCTAGACTCTTCTAGAAAGTCTTCATCCTCATCCTAAGAAATTCTAGACTATTCTAGAAAGTCTTTATCCTCATCCAAAGTCTAGACTCTTCTAGAAGATGTCTTTAAACCTAATCCTAATCCCCTCCTAATCTTGTCACATTCTCTAAACATGGGTTAAAACTTACTAACCCAAGCCAAAGTTAACAAATATCTCCTCCTTCACCCACCCTCATTAAATGTCATCCACTTACCTATCCCTAAGCTAATCCTAAACCATCTTAATCCATCCTCTAATCATTTGCACAAGCCTAAGCAAGCTTAAAACCTTCCTAATCAAGTCCAAGTCGAAATTGCTCTCATCACCCTCAAAATATCTCAACCATAAAACTTTATGAAGTCCACTAGGTCATAAATGACTCTTACAAGCCATTTTATTGCTCTTACAAGTCATTATGAGGATCTTTATGAAGATTTTATCCCTTGAGCCTCCTTTGTTGACTCATCCTTCCCCTTTCCTCCATCCTCTCACCATGTGACATGTGTCACTCCTTGATTGGCTGTAAGGAAGCACAATCCATGTGCTCTCCTCTCATGCAATCTGAGCCCTCCATAAGCTTTTTCCCATCCTTGCATCTTAGCCCTCAATCCCTCAAGCCTCTTGCCTATAAATTGGATCCTTTCCCTTTGCAAAACAACACAATCCATGAAGTAAAGTTATAATGCTATTTTGAGAGCCAAATTCATACTAAAGCCATCTATCCACACCAAAAATTCACAATCATCCATTGAAGCCTTTGGAAACATATTGAGCATACATCCTATCCATTTAGATAAAGCCACTCAACAAGAGAGCTTCTCATTGAGAGAGCCCATTAATGGCTCATATTCTCAATTGAGAGCTCATCTTAGTCTATCTTGAAGTTTATGAATTTTGTTTAGTTTGTAGAAGCTTTATTTAAATTTAGTTTCTATTAGCATACTAACATTGCTCATATACATTTTGGCATGCCCGGTGGGACCCCACATGGGTCATCTTCATTAGCTTTTTTAGTCAAATTTTGTATGTCATTTGCTGATTTTGGCTAATTTTTCTTGTTTTTGTGATTGGTAGGATTGTATAAATTGGTTTTGTAGGTCCACATGAGCATAAAGCAGACAAAGGAACTCATAGTCTATCTCATAGTATTTACAGATTTTTCAAGCTTATAGGGGGACAAAGCACTTGGAATTCTTCTTCCTCTTCTTGTCTATATTCTTCTTATTCCATCTACTTCTTCTTCTTTTTCTTGTGGGAGATCTTGGCCATTTTTTTTTTAAGGAAGAAAAATCATACACACTTCTTTTTAGTGCTTAAAATGAACCCCCAAATCATACTTAAATCCATTAAAAAATTAAAAATTTGCAAAAAAGAAAAAATCTTTTAACAAGTGAAATTAAACCAATCTAATCATTTGCATCCTTGCAACATCAAGGTTTTAGATGCATTCATGCAAAATTAGGAACACTTCATTTTTGGGAATTTAAAAAGAACTTCAAGTTTCCATTTCAAAAGGTTCAAAATCAACACTAAGTGCACACTAAAATCTAAAACAAACTCAAAGCATCAATCAAGGATAAAATGAACCTCATTTGCAAATATGTTAAAGTTCTTTTAAAAATCTCATGAAAACTAAGAGTCCTAAATGGTTGCCAAAATTGTCCTAAAAAACTTTGTTATTTGTTCCAAACAAATGTCTTGTTGCAAAATCTTGAATGTTTCTTAGGTTTTTCATGCATCAAAACAATCTAGGAATATCATTTTTGGGCTTAAAATATGCAAACTAGAACACAAAATCTTGAATGAAAAGCAAAGTCCAAAGAGTCATTTTCACTTTTGAGTCCAAAAATAATCTTGAATGATCTAAGGTTAAAACAAAGCACTTCAAAGTTCTTAAAAAAACACACAAAATCTCAATCTTGAATGCTCAAAGGAAAAAACTTGAATGTTTAATCACTTGTCTTTGAATGCATGTTGCTAAAATCACTCTTGAGTGCCATGGATTAAAATCAAAGTTTATTTTTTTTATGAATGCATGATTAAAACAACAAATCCAATTTTGAATGCCATAGATCAAATAATCATCTTTTGGAGCATAAAAAGAATCTACATTTTTTTAATCTTTTAAGTTATAAAAACAAATAAAAATGCTTTGAGTGAGTTTGTCGTTGGACTCACCCTCTTTAATCACCCATCAATTTAACCATTGGTTGCAATCTTAGTGCCATCTATGGGGATGGGTCCACCTAAGAGGGTGTTAAGTGCTCCACGCAAATCAAACTCCACTCACTTGGGTTTTTAGTGGTTTTTCTAAGTTAGAAAATTCCTTGAATGCGCATTAATCTCACTCACACTTCATTTGGGCATAAAAATTGGACAAATCTTGACGTGGAGGACCTCCGGGCGCGCGCTTGAAATCGAATCTCACACACCTTTGTTTTGGGCTTAAAATAAAATCACACTCAATCTTGAATGCCTTAAAGAAAAATCAATCGATACTTGACGTGGAGGGCCTCTGGGCGCATGGGTTTACATTCTTGTTGACCCTAACTCTTCTTCTTGTTCGCATTCTTCGATTAATTTTATTTTTGTTGATGCTTCAAATTTGGAATAAACATTGTATCTTAAACATGAGTGCTTGCAAAGTCTAGATAAGAAAACTTAAGCGTCAGTTGGTAAAAGAACAAGCGTGTTTTTTAGCCCAAGATCATCCAATTCTTCTCTCCCCTTGTCGTCTTTCGAGGCCATCTTGGGTGCATAAGATTAGGATCCAAAATCTTGTCTTAGCTTTTTAGGAGGCCTGCTTGGGGATTTCATCACCCCTTGGGACGACCTCAACTCCAACATTCCGGCGGAGTATAAAGATCAGGACGTGAATCCAAAGACACCTCTCTTGGGATCAAAATTTTGTCACTCAGGCTAAGCCTCAAGGAACTTTATACCCTTGAGAAGTGAAAGAGGAGAAGTGGGTTACCTCTCCTCTCGGCTGTGTGACATCTTTTTGGTTTCATCTACAGATTTGGGCCTCACGTACCTTGCGTATATTGAGGTCTCCCTAGCTAAACCAAATTTCATCCTTGTAGAAAGCTTCCTAGGATGTTGGTGTGTTTGACGTGCTTGCTGAAAACTTTTGTCTGCTTGTTTGTTCATAGCTTTTGAATGAATGTTTGCCAATTTTGGTCGAAATCCCAAAAAAGAAAAAATCTCCCAGCTCAAGGCATACTTAGCGTAGTCACTACCTTATCAGAAAATTATCCAAGCTCCCCCACTGCAACCGAATCTATCTAGTTCTTTGCCTTAGAACAATCCCAAATCCAAAGTCCATCCAAATCATCCCCCTAGCCAGCTAGCAACCCAATCCAAAATCACCCAAGCCTTTAAAGAGTTGTTGTCACTTTGCCAAAATTTTCTATCCAATCAATCTATCCTACCAATCAACCAATCTCACCAAGGTTATCCCTCTGACAGAGCATTGTCTAGGGTAATCTAGCTTTTTCACTTGCATCCCTCATCACCTTGAGCTAAAGGTTGGGATCCACAAGTGGTCAATCTCGTGTCATGCCCATAGGATCATTAATCTATCCTCAAGTTGACACAACCACCACCAAATCTAGCGCATAGGAAAGAAAAACTCTCACCTTTTGACAACATGCCCTTGAAGTCTTCCATCCACAAGACAACCAAAAATCTCTAGCCAATCCTCCTTAGGTCTGTCATACAGCTTTGACTCTCCCTAGGAAATCTTTCATCAGCCAATCCAAAATCTGTGCTTAACCCAAATCCAACCATGAGCTTCCGTGTTCATCCATACGCAAGACCCCATCCGCATCAAACTCATCATCAAAGCATGAAGTACCAATCCTATCATGATGTGTTTGGTCACATTGTCCTTGCTCCCGCCACCTCCTATTCCAATGATGATGAAAATCTTGTTGACTATGACGGGTATATTGAAAGCCTTAGAAACATTCCCCCAAGCATCCCCCAAAATCCAAGAGTTATTCCAAACTATCTAGTCATGCCATCCGATATTCCATCTTCCCCTCCATCACCCCATCAACCAAGCTTCCAATCTTCCACCCCCATCACACTAGCTATTCCTATCAATCCACCTCCACCTTCGACACACGAGTCTCCAAGGAATATCCTAGAGGAAATACAAGAAAAGTTGCCTCCAACAGTCGATAAGCCATGTCATCTAATCCAACCATGTGAAGTAGTCAGTGATGAAGCTTCCCCATCTATAATATCACCTCCATCTCCCATAGCTATCATCCCCATACCATCCATCAAATTTCTTAAAATCCTTCCACTTCCCGCAAGCATCAAAATCCCACCACCTATCAAATCCCTCCAAATCCTATCCACATCGCCTCCAAGCATTTCCCAAATCTCTCGTAATGACCCTTATGCATCCATCTTCTACTCACCCATCTCCACTACTGAATCTCCCATCTATCCATCCGTTGCCTTTGAAGAATCCATCCCTTCACCTCCTATTGCACCATCCACTCCAAACCAATCCTATCAAGATCCTGCCCAAAAGCATGTTGACATCCCCCAAAGCATAAATGAAGATATCATCATACCATGTCTTCCATCCATAGTGCAGTCACCATCTCCTCCATCTCCAAAACCTCGAGCCATATCTCCTCCACTACAAGATATCTTGTCATCCCACCAGCTACATCATGATCATATCCTTCCATCTCCCCCGCTCCATGCTTCCATCTTACCACCTATCCAAGCTATTCCACCATCTATAATCTACCCTCTTGGTTCACTTACATTCATCCATGGTGGCCCTCTCTCAGCAGAAGAATTAAGAACAGTATCTCCCCATTGCAATACACCTAATAAATCACTTCTACCATTTTCTGCAAGAAAAAAGTTTCCTCAACTTGTTCAAATGCTCAATCGATGGCATTATCAAGGTCAAGGTTTAGGACCACAAGAGCAAGGAATCAAAAAGCCTATTATTGCACAAAAAAATCTAGGATTTCATGGTCTTGGATATGTATCCAAAGGCTCACCATCTAAAGGTGTTGGTACACCACACCCCCAAACCAAGCCTATCTCCAAGCCCACCATGCCAGCCTCCCATCACTCCTTCAAGAAATCTTATGTCATCCCCCCTCCACCATCTTTGCAACCCAAAACAACCTACCATATCCCCCCTTCATCAGCTAAATCCATTTTGGGTCCCTATGTCCCAAAATCTACCATCCTCCATCCTCCTATCAGCCATTATAAAAATCCTATTCCATCCATTTCTATGCAAGATCAACAAAGGCACATATCAGGGCACATCATCCATCATCATCCCCCTACATGCTCTTTCATAGCCTCTCCATCTCACAAAGCTTCTCTTAACCATCTTCCCAAAGCTTACCACAACAATGTAAATGCCAACTTCAAAATGCATAAAGCTAAAAATCCACATCCTAGGAAATCATATGTCTATTCTAAAAGACATACTCCAAAAAGGCAAAATCCAATCAAAGAATGCAAAACAATGCAAAAGCCTATGAAAAGAAAATCCAAAACCATGTGTATCTCCAAGAAAAAAGTTGAAACCCAATGCATAATGGCATCCACCATTGCTAATACCCCATCTAGTGACTCATGTCCCCCATCTCCTAACTCCATCTTGGGTGCCTATGTCCCCAAGCACGCTTCCACAAATCCTCCATCATGCCCGCATCTACCATCTATCCCCCATATGCTCTTTTCACACCCATTCCAACATGTGCCAATGTTGCTCTTGCAAGCATCCCCATCTCATGCTCCTTTCCAGCATTTTCATCCCTCCATCTCCTACCATCAATCCCATCTAATCCGATCTATTGCATAAATCACACATCCAGTGTACCAACAGCTAGCAACAAAATTGAACATTCCAACAGCCAGTGAAAAATTCCAAAAAAGCCAAAATAGCTAAAGAAAGCCAAAATCATTCCAGCTAAGTCCAAAGTCAAAAAGTCAAAAAAGAAAAGAAAAATAAAGCGTCCACTGGTGAAAATTTGGCAATTCAAGCGCCTTGGACAAGTACCATGATGAAAACTTGGCAAACAAGCGTCATGCGTAATCCCGCCATCCCCAGCTTAGCCTATCACCCTCATGCTTTTGGTCATCTCTTGACATCCAACTCCATCTTCCAATATATCCACCTATCCTCCATCCTCCAGCTTCCATCTCACACCATCCACTAATCTTATGCAGCTTCAGCCAATCATCTCAGCTATCATCCATCTCCCTAGTGCCTTCAGCTTTTTCCATCCCAGCTTCAATCCTATCACATCCATCATAAGACCTCCTTCCGCATGTTATCTTCTGATTGGGGGCACTATATTTCTTGGAGATCTTGTCTTGTCCATCCTCCCTTGTCATTGGTATCTAGCTCTAGGCTATCCTCATGCAAACCCAATGTCATCTCTTTATATCCATCATAATCCTAGCTATCTACCATCCTATCCGCCCATCTCATCCTACTCCTCTAGCTATCCTTGTTCACAAAATATATCATCATCATTGGATGCATCTTGTCAAATCCATATCTTTTGTTATCACCTCATCCTTAGCTTTTGCCTCTTGCACCAAATTGAGCCATCCCGCTATCCTCTCATCCTGAGCTTTTTATCCATCTATATCATACCTATCATTGGTCTGTTAGCTTGTAACTATCTTGGTTAGCTTCAGCTTGTAAATATCTTGGTCCATCAGCTTGTACATCCTCTTTAGCTTAGTACCATTGTATCTATCCAGCTTTCGTGTTCGTTCCTCCTTGATTAGCATCTTGCACACATCGCACAACCCTTGGTTAGCTATTCCAATGCATCCTTTAGCTAGATCTCCCGTCACTAAAGTGTTATCCTTCTTAGTTTAGCTTGCCATATGCATCACCCATCCAGATCCATCAGCTTAGGTGCTCTCCGATAGATCCTTGTAGGATATAGCTTTCCTCATGTCTGATCTTGGTCTGTTAGTACCTCGTCCTACCCATCTCGTTGGCAAATGGTTCTCTTTTGGATTTTTGCTTTTTTTTTAATTTGGAATCTTCCCTTTTGGGTCTTGAAATATCTTTTCCAAGCAATCTCCTTGTTCCCTCCTCAAGGTTGCCACGATCTTCCATATCATGGTATACTGTGAATGGGACAATCAGAGCGTAACGTCTTGATCATATCTTTTGCTTGTTTTCTTTTTTGCTTGTGGGTTACCCAGTGTCGTTTCCACACTGCTTCCTCTGGGATTCATGTGTGATACTGGGGCAATCCTTGCGTGTTTGTTTTGAGTCAGTTTGTCAGTCCTCTGGACAGTTGGTAAAAAGGCTTTGATGTTCTTGGTAACCTTGGCAATTAACCAATAGTCCTATAGCAAATCTAGTGCTCAACTACATGGTGGTACTTCTCTTTGAAGTATCCCCCCGCTCAAAAAGCTTCAATGGTTTTCCTTCATCTCCATTATCCCCCATCCATATCCAGCATCTGTCTCTCCTACCCCAGCTTATGCATCAGTATCTCTTTGAATCACTCATCACTCTTAGCTTTAGGGATCCACAATCCTAGTCTTAGGGATCCACCAATCTAAATCAATCCACCAAGCCTCATCTTTCGAGATCCACAATCCTAGTCCTAGGGATCTCCGAAACCCATCTTCCACCAATCTGACTCTTTGAAATCCTGTTGCATCAGCTTTATAATCCCCTCATCCATCTCCCTATCCTGGACTCCTTTTTATAGCGCTCCGCTCCTTCATCCTCCACCTTCCCTAAAGTCTTAAGCTTGCTTCCTCTTGTGCATCTGATTCTCCTTTATCATTCTCCCATAGTGAGAGTTTGAGCTAATTCAGCCCCTTCTCTTTGCCAATCTGAGTTTCCTTGCTCATCTGAGATTCTTGTACTTTTCAAGAAGCCATCGAGCCTCACTTTCTCTCCCCGCCACCTTCTTGAGGGGGCATCTTGCAGTCCATTCTCTCCTCTTCTACTCTAGCCTTGGGCATCTTATTTTCTTATCTTTGATGCCATGCCACTTGCGACATCACATCAAAGAGGGGCAAAATGTAGACACCTAAAAACCTTTAGAAAATAAAGTATTTTTATTTTCTGAAAAAGTCCTAATGACATCATCATTAATTAATTAATTAATTAATTAATTTTTATGCCATTAAATCCCTTTATCTTAATTTAAAATATTTAATTAAGGAATCCCTCCCAAAAATGTTTAAATCTTATTTAAACATTATTTCCTTATTTATTAATTATTTAATTAATAAATTGACCAAAAAAACCAAAATAAATAAATAAATTATTTTTTGCCCAAAACTTGGCCAATTTCCTTAAGACCACTAACCTCTTCCAAAATCTTCTAATCCTTCTTTAATTTTAATTAAAGGCTAATCCCATCATTTCCTACCCCTAATCCCAACTCAAAATATTTAATTAAGATTAAATATTAATCCTCATGTTTATTAAAAAAATTTTAATAAATATCTCCTCAACCCAAACCCTTGAAATAAATAAAACTTTATTTATTTCCTAAAAATCTAATTTATCCTCATCCTAAGAAGTTCTAGACTCTTCTAGAAAGTCTTCATCCTCATCCTAAGAAATTCTAGACTATTTTAGAAAGTCTTTATCCTCATCCAAAGTCTAGACTCTTCTAGAAGATGTCTTTAAACCTAATCCTAATCCCCTCCTAATCTTGTCACATTCTCTAAACATGGGTTAAAACTTACTAACCCAAGCCAAAGTTAACAAATATCTCCTCCTTCACCCACCCTCATTAAATGCCATCCACTTGCCTATCCCTAAGCTAATCCTAAACCATCCTAATCCATCCTCTAATCATTTGCACAAGCCTAAGCAAGCTTAAAACCTTCCTAATCAAGTCCAAGTCAAAATTGCTCTCATCACCCTCAAAATATCTCAACCATAAAACTTTATGAAGTCCACTAGGTCATAAATGACTCTTACAAGCCATTTTATTGCTCTTACAAGTCATTATGAGGGTCTTTATGAAGATTTTATCCCTTGAGCCTCCTTTGTTGACTCATCCTTCCCCTTTCTTCCATCCTCTCACCATGTGACATGTGTCACTCCTTGATTGGCTGTAAGGAAGCACAATCCATGTGCTCTCCTCTCATGCAATCTGAGCCCTCCATAAGCTTTTTCCCATCTTTGCATCTTAGCCCTCAATCCCTCAAGCCTCTTGCCTATAAATTGGATCCTTTCCCTTTGCAAAACAATACAATCCATGAAGTAAAGTTATAATGCTATTTTGAGAGCCAAATCCATACTAAAGCCATCTATCCACACCAAAAATTCACAATCATCCATTGAAGCCTTTGGAAGCATATTGAGCATACATCCTATCCATTTAGATAAAGCCACTCAACAAGAGAGCTTCTCATTGAGAGAGCCCATTAATGGCTCATATTCTCAATTGAGAGCTCATCTTAGTCTATCTTGAAGTTTATGAATTTTGTTTAGTTTGTAGAAGCTTTATTTAAATTTAGTTTCTATTAGCATACTAACATTGCTCATATACACACACAAGTCAGTATGAACAATCTCCAAAAATAATTTAGAGACGTGAGTCTTACTTTTAAAACTAGATTTGTCATCTTTCCTAACTGACATTGTTTGCATATCATATTGTCAAGGTTCTTTAGTTTAGGAAAACCTTTGACTCTTCTCATGTTACTGATACTGACCAAGCTATTAAAGTTAACTTAACATAACCTCTTGTGTCATAACCACACATTTTCAAATTCTAAATCATAGCCACATTTAAGAACACTCCTATTGAGATTTCCAACTCATTACCCAAAAGTCTATATGACAGAGTTGAGCAGAGTTGGCAATACAGTTTAACCACTAAAAGAAATATAAGGTAGACTACTCTAGCCAAAGTAATGTCAAATTTGGATAAGTCATCAATGACTAAGGCCATAAACAAATACAAGGAGATATTTTCTACCAAATATAGAGCTTTCAATATTTTTCAAAATAATATTGAGGAGGTTGTCAAACAGAGAACCTAGATATGGAAAGTCATCTATGGGTTGACAATAGAAAAAGAAATTAAGCAAGCACCTGAGGATATTGGTGAAGAAAAAGATGAAAATGAGCTAGTAAATATTATGAAGGATGAATCTGCCAACTATGGACATGAGGGAGACACAAAGAAGGAAGAAGATGAAGAGGTTACAACTAAAGAAGAGAAAAAACAAGATAAAAATGTACCTAAGATACATATGTCAAGTGCCAGTTCCCCCTATGTAGACCAAGAAAGTCAATAGGATATAATAAAGATAACAGGTGTTTCTGATAACACAGTATTTAACATCAATCTTTTGACAGAGCATGATTTGAAAAGGATGCTACAAGATTCTATTTTAGTTGCAAAATTATGCACTAATCTTGTATTAGTAAGTACATCTAAGATTGACAAAGCATCAGCAAGGGAAAAGACAACTGGCACATCTAATGTGCCCCCTACATCTACAGAGACAAAAGGTACATAAAGATTACAGGGTATCACCACTGACACACATGTTTCAATTCCCATTTTGGTATATCAAGTGAAGGACAAATTGACATTAGATGTCAACACATTAGTGCCAAATACTTCAATGCAAGTAGTTTTGATAGTTGAGTGAGATGGGACACAAGTCCATATAGGTCAAGAAGTCAGTTGTGCACCTATCTCACAGATACAAGCTGAAGAAGAAAACACAAAGAAGGAATCTAATATGACTAAAAAGTCAATTTTGACTACGCAAGCAAAGAATTAAATAGCAATTCAGACATTAGTTACCCTACCAATCTCTGCAACCCCCTATTCCTAGACAAACTCTCCATAGTCTAAGTGTGGATACTACACCATTGCAATCATCAAGGCTTGGTCCTAATATATCTAAGGTTGGAGAAGACACATATTATGGAGATGTCAACTTAAATGAGGTGATTGAGCTTCCAAATTTTTACCTTGCAATAATCACCATAGAAGAAACGAGCATATTGCAAGAATTTCTAGCAAGAAAGAAGCACCAAGAGTTACTCAAAAGGGAGCATAAGAAAAGACAAGTTCTACATGAAATCAAAGAAATATTTCTTGATTCATTTAGCTTCCCAAAACATAATGAGGAAAAACCTATTATTGAACAACAGGTGAATATAGTTGGTAAAATCAGTGATGCAGACCTAGATACAAATACTAAACTTCTAGAATTTTTTGAGAAAATGTTTCAAACAAAGGTTGTTGAAAAGATTTCTAGTGTCATTGCACTATAATAGGTTGACTTAGTAACCAAGATGGAGAGTGTAAAGGTGTTAGAGAATATATTTTCTCTATACACAAAGCTTTGTGATGTGAATTTATTCACACAAGAAGCACAAATGACTATTGACCAACTATAGAGAGATTTAAAGACTACATCTAATATTCTTAAGTTGTCTCATGGTCAAAGGAAAACTCATTTTCAAATATTATTATCTACTCAAGGTCAGCTAGTTGCATTACATGCACAAGATGTAAACATTAGGGCTACATTGATAAATATTCAAGCCATGTTGACCCCACACATGGAGGTGTTGCACAAGGAACTAGCCTTCATTGAAACAATAATGAAGAGAGATTCTCATCTTTCTACTCACGAGGGCCTAGCAGACATTGGTGCCAAGCTAGATGTTCAATTTAAATCTCCAAAGGTAGCATGCAACAATTAGGATGCAACACTCAAGATTATAATGGAGGTCCATAAAATATTTTTGAAAAAAAAACTATACATGTACCACCCATGACATAAGTGTCAAAAAAAGGCGGATATTGGATAAAAGGAGAATATTGAAGAAAAGGAGAGATTACACGAAGGTGGAGTAAATGCAAAAATAGAGTAAGCCAACAATTCAAGCAAAATTTCCTCATTTACAACAAACAACAATCAACTTAGAAGTTATGAAGTTTTGAGGTATGACTAATAATTCATCAGTTTTGCATAGTTTTGCAAAAATTTGACATTTTGAAATTTTGTATACAAGTTCAGTAAATATTATAGTTTATCTGAGTTATTGATGCAAGGAAGGATAGGGATAACTAAGGCCAATTGCACCCCAGCTCTCCAAACCACCCTACAAGAGTTAACACAATGGAACCAAACACAAAGAACATCAACCAAAGAAAGAAGAAGAGTAAAATACTTTCATTGATTCTTCAAATAATCAACATACATGCCCAAGTGTAAGGCCTTCTGGGTTACGACCAGATACAAAATATATTCAAGATCAAAGATCCAACCTCATATTCACAGCTCTAGAAACATATGCAAAAAACTTTCCAAACTTGTGCCTTCTACTCCAGAATCCCCCCAAAAGCCCAATCCTAGACCTCCTTAAATACTTGCTAAAATAACTTACAAAAGATTCTAGAACATAGAAGAGCTACAATTCGGCCTTCAACAGTTGTTAACTACCTATTCATAAATTAAATACAAGCAAGGTCAGCCAAAATAGGAACAAGACACAGATACTTGGCAAATGAAGGCTTTTCCAAAACTGGCACTCAGCATCCAAACAAGCTTGACATCCAAAGGAATCACTCAATAGAAACTAGGAACTTAGCATCCAAAGGAATGACTTGATATCTAAAGAAGTCACTTTGGAACCAAAGGAACTCAAAAACCAAAGGGAATCACTCGGCACCGAAAGGATCACTCGGCAACCAAAGGCTTGGCATCAACTCAAGAACTCAATAGCAACTGATAGAATGAAAAAAAGTGCAGGATTACAAGGAAACCCAAGATGCTCCTACATCAAACATCCAAGGTAATCTCTTCATAGTAATCTCTTCCTAGCAATCTCTTCCTCTTGTGCTCTTACGAACTCTCTAATTCAATATCTATTCAACTTCTTCAACCTGCTTCTTAGGATAATCATCAAGTACAATTTCATCATTTGACTCATGATACTTATATAGATCAACAACATTGAATATAGGAGATATATCCATGTCATTATGTAACTCAATTTCATAAGCATTACCACTATCAAACTTCTTTAAGTTTTTACAAGGTCCAAACTTCTTCATCTTCAACTTATTGTATGTTCCAACAAAAAATCTTCCTTTCTTCAAATGAACCATCACCTCATCACCAACTTCAATATCATGATGTCTTCTAGACTTATGAACATTCTCCTTATACTTCTAATTACTTTGTTAAAACCTCAACTTCACTTTCTTATGCAAAGACTCCATAAAATCAGAAAATGCTTCCTCTGCAACACTTCTTTTGTCCTCACCAACAACATCCCTTAAATCTAATACTCCTCTAGGTTGCATTCCAGTGGAAATCTCAAAAGGTGTCTCAACAAATATCTCAACAAATTACCCAAGCTTCTATTCACAACCTCTATCTTTCCATCTGTCTATAAATGGAATGTAGAACTAAACTTCAATTCAGTACCCATCATCTTCCACAAAGTCTTCCAAAATTAACCAACAAACTTACTATCCCTATCAGAAATAATACTTTTTGGTAATCCCTGCAATCTCACAATCTCTTTAAAGAAAAGTTCAACAACATGGTCATTATCTGATGTCTTCTTACATGGCATAAAATGAGCCATTTTAAAAAATCTATCCACTACAACAAATATAAAATCATACCCTTTCACTGTCTTAGGCAATCCAAGAACAAAATCCATGCTAATGTCACTCCAAGGTTTCTTAAGAATAGTAATGGGTGTATACAAACCAGTATTTTAACTTACTCCTTGCAACTTGACAAACTCTGCAACTCTTTACAAATTTCTAAACATCCTTATACATTTGTGACCAATAAAACTTCTCCTTCAGCAAACTCAATGCTTTATCAATTCCAAAATATCCAACCAATCCACCAATATATTTTTCCTTAATTAGATTCAACCTCATAGAACTTCTAGGAATACACAACTGAATACCATTGAACAACATACCTTCTTGAATGAAATACTCATCATACTTACTTATGTAATCTATTAAATTTGGTGCTCTGCATTCTCTCCATGCCTTGGAAAAATTAGGATCAACATCATACAACTCTTTAATTTCATTAAAATCAGGAACATCAACCTTCATTTTAGTCAACTAAGAACATCTTCTAGTCAATGCATAAGAAACTCTATTAGTAACTCTACTCTTGTGTTTAATGACAAATATAAAATTCTACAAATACTCAACTCACTTCATATGTCTTTGATTCAATTTATGTTGACTTCACAAGTATTGTAAAGCTTTATGATCAGTATACAAAAAAATCTTTTTAGGAATCAAATAATTTCTCCACTTCCTCAAAGCTTGAACAATAGCATAAAATTCTTGATCATATATAGAATACATTCTTTTAGCATCATTCAACTTCTCACTAGAGAAAGAAACATGTTTTCCTTCTTAATTTAATACAACTCCTATTGCATTACCACTTGCATCATATTCAACTTGAAATACTTTGTTGAAATTAGGCAAAGCCAATATAGCTAATTCAACAAACTTTTGCTTCAAAGTCTCAAAACTCTTATCAGCTCCATGTGTCCACTTGAATTCATTTTTATCTCCTCTCATTGTCTCAATCATAGCATTACAAACAACACTAAAATTCTTTATAAACTTTTTGTAAAAACTAGCCAAACCATTAAATGATCTTACCTCACCCACATTCTTAGGTGTACACTATTCCAAAATTGCTTTAACCTTCTCAGGATCCATCTTCAATCCATCAACTAAAATTACAAATCCTAAATACACAATCTCCTCTTGCATAAAATAACAATTTTTTAGATTAATCAACAACCTTTCCTCTTTCAACCTCTGCAATACTTGTCTAATATACTCAAGATGTTCTTCCTTAGCCATACTGAATATCAGAATATCATCCAAATAAACAATCACAAACTTACCCACAAATCTTTTTAGAACTTCATTCATCAACCTCATGAAAGAACTAGGTGCATTAGTCAAACCAAAAGGCATAACCAACCATTCATACAAACCATCTTTTGTCTTGAAAGTGGTCTTCCATTCATCACCTTCTCTAATTTTGATCTAATGATAACCACTCTTCAATTCAATTTTTGTAAAATACTTTGCTTCACTCAAACAATCCTTTATGTCATCCATCCTCGACATAGGAAACCTATATTTCATTGTGATTTTGTTAATAGATCTGGAATCAATACACATTCTCTTGTCTCCATTCTTTTTAGGTGCTAATATAGTAGGTACAACACATTGACTTAAAATTTCTGTCATCAAACCTTTGTACAACAACTCATGAACTTATTTGTTAAGTTCTTCATTCTCTATAGGTGTCAATCTATATGGTGCTTTGTTTGACAAACTAGCTTCAAGAATTAAATCCATACAATGACTTATACTTATCATTAGAGGTAAACCATTAGGTATATCTTCCACAACAATCTCTTTATACTAATTCAAAAATTCAACAATTTCTTCTAGTACTCGATCAATACTACTAGCAGTCACTTGATCACCATTGACCGGAACTCTTTTACCACTATTTTTTGGCACTCGACTACTATTGACAAAACTTGGTTTCCTTGGGATTATAGCAAAACAAACTTGATTTTTTCATTTCCTTTTCAAATTTCTTTCCATTAATCATACAAACTTTTATGGCAGTACAATTGACCTCATTTGTACTTTCAATCAAAGGCAACAATACTTGTTTCTTCCCATTTACCCAAAGAGTTTATCGATTCAATCTTGCATCATGTACAATATATCTATCATATTGCCAAGGTCTACCCACCAAAATATGACAACAATCTATATAGGCATAATATCACACAAAACTTCATCAAAGTAATGTCCAATCTTGAACTTCACAAGGCATTGCTCACTTACCAATATCTTATGCTCATCTTTGCTCCATGAAACATGATAAGGTTTAACATGCTTCAGCCTCTGCAATTGCAACTTTGTAACTAGCTCTTCTAATGCCAAATTTTTAGAAATTCCACTATCAATGATCACTTTGCAACATTTTTCAGCCATCTTACAATTTTTCTTGAAAAGACCTCCTTAAAATAGGTTCCTCATCACTTCCCTTATTACATAAGGTTCTTCTCACCATCAAATTTTCTCTAGTTGCAGGGTCCATTTGGTGAACTATAATGTCCCTTTTTACTGATTTTCTATGATATTTCAAGCCTCTGATCAGATTTTCAAAATCAAACAACCAATATTACAAAGATCCACCAATTTCTCAGTAAACCCCCAATCGGGTATGTCTGAAATAGTGCCAAAAACTTCACAACTTCACATATTATTAATAAATTTGAAAATGAACATTTTTATAGAAATTTCAGCAGCATAATAGCCTACAAAATGAAATTTTCAGATCTTTATAGCATCTACACAATAGCTCACAAATGTAGGACAAAAACTATGCTCATCGGGCTCTCGAAATAACACAAAAATGCTCGAAAACACCAAAAAAAAACTAATAAACTATCTCAAAAGTTGAACCATGTCCCAATAAATATATTTAGCTCTATTTTAACATCTTAAATTCTGAAATACATCAGCAAACCAAACTGATATGCAATACTCAACTGAAAACACCAAACTCTTACAAAAATCACACCCGAAAATCCACAAATCTGCACTGTTCAGCACAAAGGCAAACTCTGTATGAGCATGCACATGGAATGGCTTCAAACTCTCATTCTTAGCCTTGTTTAAAACCTTCAAACTCCCATTCTTGGGTCTCCTTCTCCATAGGTTTGGCAGCCTCTGAAGAACAATAAAGAAAATGAGCAAAAATCAAATTCTGGAATGAGCCCAAAATGCCTCCAAACCCTTTAAAAGAGTGCATAACCCTAACTCAAGTCCAAGAGGGGTTAATAAAATATAATTTAATAATAATTTTTATTTATTATTCCATTGGTTTCCAAAGATTAGCCCCTTTTTCCGAAACTTCACCTTTTTGGAGCTTGCATGCCTTAGCAAAATTTATTATTTTTAATTATTTGAAAAGGGGACATGAAAAGTCCTCCCCTCCCAAATATTGCTTTTCCTCAAGCAATAAAAGTTGGAACTCTCAAGAATATGTTCTCCTTCCCAAGTTGCATCCTCTAGTGGTAATCCTTTCCATTTGACCAAATGCTCTATGACGCTCCTGTTTCTCAATCTTTTCTCTCTTGTATCCAAAATCTCTTCTGGTATCAAAACTAATTTACCTTCATCATCAAGAGGTGGTAATTCTATAGATGCTATGGTTTTCTGGCCTAGAACCTTCTTTAGGCAAGATACATGGAAAATATTATGTATTTTTCTGTTTGGTGGGAGCTCCAATTCATAAGCTATCTCTCCTACCTTTTTGATGATCTTATAAGGCCCATAGAACCTTGGCTTGAGTTTCTCTGCCCCACTCCTCTTCAAGGTGCTTTGCTTATATGGCTGTAACCTAACAAATACCAAATCTCCCACCTCAAAAGTTCTTTCAATCCTTTTCCTATCAGCATATAAATTTTGTTGGTTCTATGCATGTTCTAGATTATCCTTGAGGGACCTTATTATGTCTTGGCTTTGCTTGACGAAATTGTTGTAGGTACTCTACTATCAGAAAGTATTAGATCAACAAAGGAAAGGGCATCATAACCATACAGAGCACAAAAAAGAGGCAAAATAATAGACATGTGATGAGATGTATTGTAACAATACTCCCCTAGGTGTAACCATTTCACCCAAGCATGTTGTTGATTTGAAACATAGTTCCTCAAATATCCCTCTATCCATTTATTAACTATCTCTGTTTGTCCATCTGTTTGAGGGTGATAGCTAGTACTGGGAGTGAGTTTAGTTCCTACCAAATGAAAGAGCTCCTTCCAAAAAGAGCTGAGGAATCTATTGTCCCGGTCACTAACAATGTTTCTAGGCAAGCCATGTAATCTAAAAATTTCTTTGAAGAACAATTCGGCCACTTGTGATGCCTTGAAATTAGATGTGATAGGAAAAAAATGTGCATACTTAGTCTATCTACCACCACATATATGCAATCCTTACCTTGAACCTTGGGCAACCCAGTGATGAAATCCATGGAAATACTTTCCCATTTTTGTTCAAGAATAGGAAGTGGCTGTAACAACCCTGCAGGAAAATTTTGCTCACTCTTGCTTTGTTGGCATACCATACATTCCTTAATGTGTTTAAGGACATCCTCCTTCATACCCTTCTATGAAAACTGCTCTCGAATTTTCCTGTATGTCTTCAAGTATCCCTGATGACTAGCCAAAGGTGTGTCATGAAAGACCCTCAATATCCTCTCCTTAGTTTTTGATCCTGACACTAAGAAGATATTTTTCTTGTAATAAATCAATTCATCAACAACCTTGTACCTGTTATCATCCACTAACTTATCCAAAATCTTGGTGGCAAAGGAATCTTTAGCATACTCTTAAATTATGGAGACTTTCCAATCAGCAAAGATAGATGATAAGGAACACAAAGTGAGCTTTCTTGAGAGAGCATCAGCAACCACATTATTCTTTCCTTTCATGTATTCAATATCAAAATCATAAGCTTGCAATTTTCTTACCCATTTTTGTTGATGATCATTCAAATCCCTTTGGCTTAAGAAGAACCTGAGGCTATTATGGTTTGTCTTTACAATGAATCTCCCACATACCAAATATTGTCTAAACTTATGAAGTGCATGCATGATTGCCAACATTTCCTTATCTTAGATGGAGTAACCTTTCTCTGATTGATTTAGTTTTCTACTCTCAAATGCTATTGGATGTCCCCTTTGAGTTAGGACAGCCCCTATACCTTCTCCAAAAGCATCACATTCAACAACAAAAAGTAAAGAGAAATCTGGAATTGCAAGCACAGGGCATGAACTCATTACCTCCTTAAGCTTATCAAATATTTTTTGTGCCTCTTCTGTCCAAAAAAAAGCTCCTTTCTTTGTCAAATCAGTCAAGAGGGCAGCAAGCTGAGAAAATCCCTTGGCAAATCTCCTATAGTAGCTACACAACCTGAAGAAACCTCTCAACTATGTAAGATTAGTGGGTGGAGGCCAATCCAAAATTGCCTGGATTTTTTGTTGATCAACCTGTACTCCTTCAGAACTTATAATATGTCCCAACTATAGGATCTCTATCAAACCAAACTCACATTTAGATAGCTTAGCATAGAAGGATTTCTGCTCCAAGATTCCCAAAACAGTGTCTATGTGCTTTAGATGCTCTTCCCATGTTTTACTGTAAATCAAGATATCATCAAAAAATACCAAAACAAATTTTCGAAGATGCTAGCTGAATACCTTATTCATACAAGATTGGAATGTTGCAGGTGCATTAGTGAGGCCAAATGGCATAACAAGAAATTCAAAGTGCCCATAGTGACATCTGAAAGTAGTCTTTTCCACATCTTTACTCCTCATTCAGATTTGATGGTACCCTGATCTTAAGTCAATTTTTGAGAAGTATACAGCACCATGTAACTCATCAATGAGTTCATCTATGTGTGGTATGGGATACCTATTTTTTATGGTCTTCTTGTTTAGAGCCTTGTAGTCTATACACATTCTCATTGTACCATCCTTTTTCTTGACAAGTACCACAAATGATGCAAATGGACTAGAGCTAGGCCTTATGAATCCCATGTCGAGGAGTTATTTAATAGTTTTTTCAATTTCTTCCTTATAACCTCTTGGATGGCGGTATGGGGTTGTTATAACTGGTTTGGCACCCTGTTCTAACTCTATAACATGCTCAAAACCTCTATCTGGTGGTAATCCTGGAGGAAAGTCATTGAAAACTATACTATGCTTATCAAGAATATTTTGAATTTCAAAATGGAAATTACCTTGATTCTTTGGAGAGTTTATTGGATGGATTATGACTCCTGCTGCCCATGCTACTTTTCCTCTTCGAAAAGTCCTCTCCATCCTCTTTACAGAGACCAGCTTAGGTGCTCCATTCGATAAGCCTCTCAATATGACTTCTTTCCCATTGGAATGAAATTTAAACTCCATAGTTTGATGGTTCATGTAATAGCCTCCAATAGAGTGCAACCATTGAACACCCAATACAAGATCTGTCTCCCCAATACCAACCACATAGAAGTCATCACATAACTCATAATCTCCTAAGGTCATCTTGAGTTGTTTCATCACCCGTGTGCAAGGCATAGTGAATCCATCAGCTACAGTAACATTGAATCCCTCAAAATCTTCTGCTTTAAGCCCTCTTTTCATGACAAATCCCTCATCAATAAAATTGTGAGTTGCCCCACTATCAAGAAGAACTGTCAACCTTTGCCCTGCTAGTACCCCTCGAATTTGAAAGGGATGGTATCTTGGGACTCCTAATAACGTTGCTAAAGTGTCATCCTTGCTGATTTCTTTTTCTTTCTCTTCTTCTACCTCCTCCTTAGTGTCATGAAATTCCTCATGCTCATCTAAATCAAATTCTGAAGCAACTTCAATATAGTGCACTTGACCTTTCCCCAAACATCTGTGTCCTGGAACCCATGGTTCTTTACAAGTAAAACAAAGTTTTTTTCTTCGTAATTCACTCCTAGTCTCTTCATCTACCTTCTTTTTTGCCACATTTATCACATATTTTGGTGGTAGTGTTGGTAAAGTCTTTTTTTGAAAATTTCCCTTATGTTGCCAAAGATTTGGGAGTTTTTGATTAGTGACTGATTTCATAGGCACGCAAGTTTCAAGTTGCAAGCTTCTTTTGATAGCTTCCTGTAAGGTTGAGGGTGAGAAAGCCTTAACCAAACCCTTAATAGAATCTTCTAAACCATCAAGAAAAAGATAAACAATCCTCTTTTCACTCATATCAAGTACCATAACAGCCACTTTTTGAAACTCTTCTATATACTCATTAACTGATTTGGTTTGCTTGAACTTTGACAATTCTTTAAAGTACTCTTCATCATCCTTGAGGTCAAATCTGTCTATCACTCTTTGACTGAAATCATCAAATGTAGTTACCTAATCATGACCTTGAGTAGTCATTCCATGATACCACCAATCATAGGCTACATCTTCCAAGTGTAGACTTGCAAATTGAATAGCATCACTCTCTTTCATGGGATTAAGTGTGAAGAAAGTCTTTAATTTTTGTAGCCATGCTTTCACTGAAATTTTATTTGTTCCATCAAAAGTAGGTGTTGTAAACTTGCTTATTTTATTTTTGAGCTCTCTTCCACTTATGTCATGCTCCCTCCTGTTCTCTTTCTTGGGCATCAAAGTGTTCATCATATCCACATATTCTCTAAAAGAAACCGAACTACGAAAGTCATCATCTAAGCCATTGTAAGTAGCTCTTAATGCAATCAAGTTACCTGTAATGTCTTCCATGGGATTAATGGCTGGATTTGGTACTGGTGGCTCATCTGCATGCAAGAAAATAGTTTTGGTTGATTTGGATGGTGTGGATTTCAGATTTCTTGGCTCCTCTGAAGTGCTCCCTTTCTACTTAATAGATGCAACTCCTTGTAGTTTGTCTGTCAATATTCGCAAAGCCTCTCTAGTTTCTGCCAATCTATCCACTATTTGCTTCTAAGTATTTTGGATGTCTTGGAAGAATTTCTTTGCCATCTCATCTGGATCAGCCATACTTTTCCCTTCCTTGGATTTTGTACTTTTACTTTCAACTGGAGGTTTGATCAAAAAAAATTTATTTTTTTCTCGCTGCAATTATCTTTTTTTCTTTCACTTAGTTGCATGCAACCATAAATTTTGACAAACAACTGATTAAAAGAAACATGCAACCACCAAATTCACCAAGAACTAACATGCAAATGATTAGAAGTAGCATGCAACCGTGATGCAGGAGCATCCAGAGGTATAAGGGCAATCCTGTGTCACCCAAAAAAATTGTACTTAGGCTTTGTTTTTGTTTCATGTCTTTTCATTTTTAGATACCCATTTGTGTCAAATAAAGGTTCCAACTCTCACAGTTCAACTATCAGTGTGCTAGAAAATCTCAAAAAAATAGGAGCATGCAATTTGGCCATCATTTTGGTGACCTAGAAGGTGTGAATTGGCCAGATGAATGTAATTGTGATTTAGAGAATTCCAGAAAAAGAATCAGGTCAAGAGGCCCCACGGTTTGAAAGTTATTGTAGTTTTTCGGGTTTTCAAAAGTTCGATTACCATTTTTGGATTCTTCTAGATTTGCACCGACTTCTAACGCAACTTATGGAACCTTCTATTTGGTCGGTGGATGCCTACTAGCACTTTCTATAATGTACTCCTAGTTCTTAACCCTCCAGGGTCTATTTAAGGAGATTTCTAGCATTGTAAAAGGCAGTTCAGAGTGGAGTTTGAGAGGAGGTACTGAAAGGAGAAATTATCTCCAGATTTATATTATTGTAAGCCCTTAGGGCATGTCTTGAAGTTTATTTTCTCTATACTTTTTGTACTAGCTTATTCTCTTAGTTAATATAATTTCTCCTTTTTTGTTGTGTCCATTCTGTTCTTGGGTTGTGTACCCATCAAGTGGTATCAGAGCTTGTTTTCCTGAGTGTGTAGATAGAGCGCCGACTGTGAAGTAGTTTTCACTAGGACTGTGTGGTTGTGGGTTCAAGTCAGAAGATGCCTCTACGAAGAGAGCATGGCGAAAGGGCTAGAGCTATTAATCTTGAGGAGGTTAGAGCCCTCCAAAGGCAAGTAAAAGCATTGCAAGAGGAGCTCCGTAGAGGAGCAAATGTTGCCGCTGGTGATGACAGTGAGGATGAAAATGAAGAATAAGTTATGGGACCAGAAGGGAAATTTGATGGGAAAGTTCTAAATCAGGCAGAGGAAAGGCTTTTTAGGGCCATTACTAAGTTTGGAAAAAGACCCACAATTGAAGTGGGTGTATTTCAGGAAATCTGAAACCAAATGAGTTGATCGATTGGATCAATGAACTAGAAGAATACTTTGAATATGAGGATATCAGGGACCCCGATAGGGTTAAGTTTGCAAAGGCCAAACTGAAAGGCCATGCCAAAATCTGGTGGCAAGACGTTCAATTGGAAAGAAACAGAAGAGGAAAGGAGAAGATCACAAGATGGGATCGCATGGTGGACAAATTAAAGAAGCAGTTCATCCCTATGGATTACGAGCTTGATTTGTTTAAGAAGATGCATGGGTCAAAGCAAGCAGGAAGATCAGTCCAAGAATATATAGAGGAATTTTACCGACTCTTGATTAGAGCAGGTCATGCAGAAGCAAATAAGGAGAAGGTTGCTCGTTATATCAGTGGGTTGCGACCTAGCATCCAAGAGGAATTAAGTGTTGTAAGAATGACCAGTGTTGAAGAGGCATACCAGTTTGCCCTACGAGTTGAAGAGAAGCTGAATAAAAGGTTTGAAGGAAGACAAAGAGGGTGCGGTCAAGGAGGAAGGGGAAGCGGTAGATCATCTAGAGGCTGCAATGAAACCCAAAAGAAAAATGAAGATGTGGGTACTAGCAGGAACCAGAGGAATGAGGGTTTCAATCGCTCCCATAATCAAGACTTTTGAAATCAAAGAGGAAGAGGTAGAGGACATGGGCAAGGAAGAGGAGGCTTCTGTGGTACCTATTTTCATTGCAATGAAGAAGGTCATCGTGCCTCTGAATGCCCTCAATGACAAGGAAGGATAGATAGGAGAGCTGAGGGCTAAGCTAAGGTTGCTCATGTGGATGAGGATGCACAATCATCACATTCAGAGGATGCAAAAAGAGGAGAGACCTTGGTAAATGAAAGATTCCTACTAAATGATGAGATTGAACCAGGACAACGGAGGAGTTTGTTCTGTACCAAATGCAAGTGTGAGGATAAATGTTGTGATGTGATCATTGATGGTGGTAGCATTGATAACTTGGTATCAAAAGAGATGGTCTCTAAGCTGAAGCTCAAGAGGGAGAAACATCCCCAGCCCTATCGGATTGCTTGGGTAAAAGATGATCATAAGGTCCTGATAAGTGAACAATGTTTAGTGAAATTCAAAATTGGGAGTTACCATGATGAAGTTCTCTATGATGTTATTTTGATGGATGTTTTCCATCTATTGTTGGGTAGACCATGGCAGTTTGATAGACATGTAGTACATGATGGACATGCAAACACATACTCTCTGACAAAGGATGGAGTTCGCCACAAATTGAAGCCCATGAAAAAGGAAGGTGAAAAGGTATGTAGCAGTGCTAGGATTTGTCTTGTTGATGAAAGAAAGTTTTTAGATGGCATGAAACATCAGCATATGTGCTATGCTTTGATTCCTAGGAAAGATAAAGAAGGTAGTAGTGAAATACCACTTGAAGTTTCAGATTTACTAGGGGAGTTTGGAGATATTATCTTTGATAATGTTCTAGATGGATTGCCACCAGTAAGGCAAATCAGTCATCAGATAGATCTGATTCCAAGAGCTAGTTTGCCTAACAAGGCTGCTCACAGGATGACTCCTACTAAAACAGAGGAGTTAAATAGATAGGTTAAGGAGCTGTTGAGGAAGGGCTTGATTCGAGAGAGCCTAAGTCCATGTGTAGTACCTGCAGTACTTGCACCAAAGAAGGATGGAGAGTGGAGGATGTGTATGAATTCTTGAGCTATAAATAGGATAACCATCAAGTACCAGTTTCTTTTTCCAAGGATGGATGATCTTATGGACTGCTTGAGTGGATCTCAGTACTTCACAAAGATAGATCTGAAGAGTGGTTATCACCAGATATGGATTCGAGAAGGAGATGAGTGAAAAATAGCCTTCAAGACCAAGGAAGGTCTTTATGAGTGGTTAGTCATGCCCTTTGGATTGATGAACGCCCCAAGCACCTTCATGCGGCTCATGAATGAGGTACTTAAGAAGTTCTTGGGAAAATTTGTTATTGTCTATTTGGATGATATTTTAATTTTCAGAAAGATTTTGGAAGAACATTTATTGCATATTCATAGTGTCCTTGAAAGGCTAAGGGAAGAGAAACTATTAATTAATCTAAAGAAATGTATCTTTGCAAAAAGGGAGTTAGTCTATTTGGGGTTTGTTATATCACCTGAAGGTCTCAAAATGGATCCAGAGAAGGTAAAAGCCATCTTGGAATGGCCTACTCCAAGGTCTGCTACTGAGGTAAGATCATTTCATGGTCTGGTTAGTTTTTACAGGAAGTTTATTAAGAATTTCAGTGGCATATGTGCACCCCTAACTGATACAATAAGAGAGGATAGAAAAGAGTTCAACTGGACTGTAGCAACTACGAGAAGTTTTGAATTGTTGAAGAAGAAGGTGACAGAACAGCCTGTGGGTGCACTTCCAGATTTTAGAAAGGTTTTTCAGGTGGATTGTGATGCTAGTGGCAGCGCTATTGGGGCTGTATTACGCCAAGAAGGTAAGCCTATTGCATATTTTAGTGAAAAATTGAATGATGCAAAGAAGAAGTATTCTGTTTATGATCAAGAGTTCTATGCAATAGTTCAGGCCTTAAAGAAATGGAGGCATTATTTATTGCAAAAGGAATTTGTTTTGTATACTGATCATCAGGCATTACAGTACCTAAATAGCCAAGGTAAATTGAATCAGAGGCATATGAAGTGGGTAGAATTCTTGCAAAGTTATACATTTGTGTTGAAGCATAGAAGTGGAAAATTTAATAGGGTTGCAGATGCACTAAGTAGGAGACAGTCATTTCTTACAGCAATGCAGGTTGAAGTAGTTAGGTTTGATGAACTCAAGAATTTGTACCTTGAGGATCCTAATTTTGCTGAAGCATGGAAAGCTTATAAAGAGCATGTTGCTGTAGATAGAACCAAGTGGTTAGACTATTTGATTCAGGATGGCATGTTATTCAAGGGTAGTCAATTGTGCATTTCAAGGAGTTCCATGAGGGAAAAATATAATTAAGGAGAAACACAATGGAGGGATGGCAGGACATTTTGGTTGAGATAAGACCATTTCCATTCTTAGAGAACAATATTTTTGGCCTCAAATTTCACAGGATGTGAAGAAGTTTGTACAGAGTTGCCAGGTTTGTCAAGTTGCCAAGGGGTTTAGTCACAATACTGGCCTATATCAGCCATTGCCTATTCCATCAAGGCCATGGGAGGACATAAGTATGGATTTTGTTCTTGGATTTCCAAGGACACAAAGGGGTAATGACTCAGTATTCGTGGTGGTTGATAGGTTCTCCAAAATGGCACATTTCATTCCATGCCACAAAACTCATGATGTTGTCCATATTGCAGACTTGTTTTTCAAAGAGGTGGCAAGACTACATGGTCTTCCAAGGAGTATAGTTTCTGACAGAGATACTAAATTTGTGGGGTATTTCTGGAGGACATTGTGGAAAAAGTTAAGAACCGACTTGAAATTCAGTTCCATGCATCACCCACAAATTGACGGCCAAACAGAAGTGGTAAACAGAAGTCTGGGCAATTTGCTGAGCTGTTTAGTTGGGGATAAGCCCAAGGGATGGGATTTGATTCTACCACAGGCAGAGTTTGCTTATAACAACTCTGTAAATAAGAGTACTGGAAAATCACTATTCCAAATTGTATATGGGAGTAGCCCAAGGACTGCACCAGAGCTGAGGAAGATAGAACAAGGGGAGAGGACAAGTGCTGAAGCTGAGGAATTTGCTAAACATATCAAGCATCTACATGAGGAGGTTCAAGCACACATTACCAAGATGAATCAAGAGTATAAATCTAGGGCTGATCAAAGGAGAAGACATAAGGAATTCCAAGTAGGGTATCTAGTCATGGTGCACTTACAAAAAGAAAGATTTCTAGCCGGTACTTACAACAAGCTGAAAATGAAGAAATTTGGCCCTTGCAAAATTCTGAAGAAACAGGACTCAGGAAATGCATATGAGGTGGAGCTGCCAAATGGTATTCATATTTCTCCCATTTTCAACATTGTAAATTTAACAGAGTATCATTATGATGGTGTAGATGAGGAGCTGGTGTTAGAGCCATGTCCAATTCCTGCTTCTAAGAAGGAGGAGATAGAAGACATTCTAGATCATCGTGTGGGTAGGAGTACCAAAAATAGGCAGTATGAAGAGTATTTGGTGAAGTGGAAAGGACGGTCGATCGATGACTCAACTTGGATTTCAGCAGCTGAGGTTTCCCATTTGGGATTTCCTTCATCATTCATAAAGTGACAGGGTCACTTTTCAATCTACCCTAGGTGTCTGATGCAGGAGCATCTAGAGGTATAAGGGAAATCCTATGTCACCCAAAAAAATTGTACTTAGGCTTAGTTTTTGTTTCATGTCTTTTCATTTTTGGATACCCATTTGTGTCAAATAAAGGTTCCAACTCTCACAGTTCAACTATCAGTGTGCTAGAAAATCTCGAAAAAATAGCAGCATGCAATTTGGCCATCATTTTGGTGACCTAGAAGGTGTGAATTGACTAGATGAATATAATTGTGATTTAGAGCATTCCAAAAAAAGAATCGGGTCAAAAGGCCCCACGGTTTGAAATTTATTGCAATTTTTTGGGTTTTAGAGACCTCCTAAGAATGCTTCAAAGTCAGGTTAGGGGCATTAAATGACCTCAAAAAGGGCCAAAAAATGGGGGACAAGTGACGCTTGTCCATAGGGCCATAGAGCGCTTTGAGAGCTTTCCAAAAATGTAAACAGTTCGTCAATCGGAGCTACGGTTCAAAAGTTATGCCTCCCAGAAGTTCGGTTACCATTTTTGGATTCTTCTCGATTTGCACCGACTTCTAATGCAGCTTCTGGAACCTTCTATTTGGTCGGTGGATGCCTACTAGCACATTCTAGAATGTACTCCTAGTCCTTAACCCTCTGGGGTCTATTTAAGGAGATTTCTGGCATTGTAAAAGGTAGTTCGCAGTGGAGTTTGAGAGGAGGTACTGAAAGGAGAAATTATCTCTAGATTTATGTTATTGTAAGCCCTTAGGGCATGTCTTGAAGTTTATTTTCTCTGTACTTTTTGTACTAGCTTATTCTCTCAATTAATATAATTTTCCCTTTTCTATTGTATCCATTCTTTTCTTGGGTTGTGTACCCATCAAACCATAAATTTTGACATGCAACTGATTAGAAGCAACATGCAACCATAAATTATGACATGCAAGATCTAGGTAGTTGTCAAAATTGACATGCAAACTTCTACAAACCCTCAAGTTGGCAAGATCTTTGCTCTGATACCACTGTAATGTCCCTTTTTACTAATTTTCTATGATATTTCAAGCCTCTGATCAGATTTTCAAAATCAAACAACCAATATTACAAAGATCCACTAATTTCTCAATAAACCCCAAATCGGGTATGTCTGAAATAGTGCCAAAAACTTCACAACTTCACATATTATTAATAAATCGGAAAATGAACATTTTTATAGAAATTTCAGCAGTATAACAGCCTACAAAATGATATTTTCAGATCTGTATAGCATCTACACAACAGCTCACAAACGTAGGACAAAAACTATGCTCATCGGGCTCCCGAAATAACACAAAAATGCCCGAAAACACCACAAAAACACTAATAAACTATCTCAAAAGTTGAACCACATCCCAATACATATATTCAGCTCTATTTTAACATCTTAAATTTTGAAATATAGCAGCAACCCAAACTGATATGAAATATTCAACCGAAAACACCAAACTCTTACAAAAATCACACCCGAAAACCCACAAATCTGCACTGTTCAGCACAAAGGCAAACTCTATCTGAGCATGCACATGAAATGGCTTCAAAATCCCATCTTAAGCCTTCCTAAAAACTTTCAAACTCCCATTCTTGGGTCTCCTTCTCCACAGGTTTGGCAGCCTCTGAAGAACAACAAAGAAAATGAGCAAAAATCAAGTTCTGGAATGAGCCCAAAATGCCTCCAAACCCCTTAAAAGAGGGCATAACCCTAACTCACGTCCAAGAGGGGTTAATAAAATATAATTAAATAATAATTTTTATTTATTATTCAATTGGTTTCCAAAGATTAGCCCCTTTTCCCGAAACTTCACCTTTTTGGAGCTTGCCTGCCTTAGCAAAGTTTATTATTTTTAATTATTTGAAAAGGGGACATGACATGAACCCTCATCATCTCCTTGAATCACAACATTTCTATTACCTTTCCTACTTTTAAAAGATCTACATTCAAAAGATCTATGTCCCTCTTTACCATATCTGAAAAATGACCATGAAATCCTAGAATTACCTCCTCCTCGGAAAGAATTACCACTTTTCAATTTGGCATTTCCTTTGTCATCATTCTTCAAATTATATTTTCCTTTATCCTACACAAAACTTTTAGATCTACCACCTTCATCATAAGATCTACCTCTACCTCTCTAGAATGTACCACCTCTACCTCTTTGTGTTTGTTCATGCTTCTTTGCTAAGATCTCCTCAGCTTTCAAGGAATATTGATATGCTTCTTAACCACTTTCCAATTTCAAAAAACTTATTTCATTTTGAATTCCAAATCTCAATCCATTTATGTACTTTGTAATTTTCTCAACATCATCATCAACATGTCTAGATCTGATGTCCAATCTATAGAATTCCTCGATATACTCTTTCACAATCATGTCCTTTTGTTTCAAATTTTGCATCTTTCACAACAAGCTAACTTGGTAATTAATAGGAAGGAATTTCTTCTTTACCTTGTTCACCATCTTTGGCCAAGTTCTGATCTTCTCCTTTTCTCTCTTTTGTCTATTAGTTTTTAAATGTTCCCACCATAATGATACATGACCTTTTAACCTAATGATTGCAATCTTTACCTTTCTATTATTAGGAGTGTTTTCATACTCAAAGAACTTCTCCATAACTGAGATCCAATCCAACATAGCATTGGTATCCAATTTTCCATCATGAGGAACTACTTCTATAGCCGGCTTTGAATTTTCCCTAGACAACACTCGCAACAATCTTTCTTCATCTTGATCTTCTTCAGGTTTTGGATTATGGTTTAGTGTTGTTGCTTCATCATCAAGATGTGCTGCTCTCCTTTGGGTTGTCTCCACAGCATCTAATCTGACTGCAATTTGTCTCAACAGATCCAATATGGCATTATCATTATTTTCTCTATCACAAACCATTTTTACAAATTAGGTTCCTGCAAGATAGTAACCCTCTGCAAGTTATAAGTCAAATCTGCAAATCTACCACCCTATAACCACCCTGCAAGAGTTAACACAATGAAAGCAAACACAAAGAATAGAAACCAAAGGAGGAAGAAGAGTGAAATAATTTTATTGGTTCATCAAAATATCTTTTTACATGCCCAACTATAAGGCCTTATGGGTTACGACCAAATACAAATACATTCACATTCAAAGATTCAGCAACAAATTCACACTTTTCAATTCTGCTCTGCAATCCTCTTCGAAAAAATCCTAACTCTAAGCCTAAACACTCTATTTATACTTGCCAAAATGGCTTACAGATTATTCTAGAATATTACATAAGAGGAAGGTCAACCCAACAATGGTCTAGACACATCCCAAGAAAACATCTTAGTATAAATATTGCAATCAAAATAAATCCTTCAAGTCAGCTAGTAGAAATCATGTCCAAATGTTGACACTTTTAAAAAAAAGGAAAACTCAACACATGAAGCATCGCTTGACATAAACTGGGTAACTCCAAACATGAAGAGTCACTTAGAATACACTAGGTAACTCAGCACATGAAGGAACACTTGGTCAACACTAGATTTCTACAGTGACTCAACACCAAATGCTACAGTAACTCGGCACCAACTAGAGCTATAGTAACTTGGCACCAACATGCAAAATGAACAAAAAAATGAGCAAGATAACAAGGCAACCTAGGATTCTCCTACATCATTCCCTTAGGACCTTAACTTTGTAGACACTTAGATGGCTTGTAAAGAACCTATTACTCTAGACACAACTAGGTGGCTAGATTACATGATTCAGGATGGTATGTTGTTCAAGGGAAGTAAATTGTGTATTCTAAGGAGTTCCATGAGGGAGAACTTGATCAAGGAGAAGCATAGTGGAGGGACAAAAAGACACTTTCATCGAGATAAGACCATTTCCATTATTAAAGAACATTATGTTTGGCCTCAATTATCATACCATGTGAAAAAGTTTGTGTAGAGTTTTCAATTATGTCAAACAACCAAAGGATTTAGTCACAATATTGGACTCTTTCAACCATTTCTTATTCCATCGAAGCCTTGGGAGCACATAAGTATGGATTTTGTTCTTGGATTTCCAAGGACACAAAGGGGCAATGACTCAATATTTGTGGTGGTTGAGGTTCTCTAAGATGGCACATTTCATTCCATACCACAAGACTCATGATGCAGTGCATATTGCAGTTTTTTTTCAGAGAGGTGGTGAGGCTACATGGTCTCACAAAATGTATTGTTTCTGATAGAGATACTAAATTTGTTGGGAATTTTTAGAGGACTTTGTGGAAGAAGTTTAAAATAGAATTGAGTTTAGTTTTGCACATCATCTTTAGACTGATAGACAAATAGAAGTAGTAAATAGATGTCTGGGCAATTTGCTGAGGTTCTTAGTACGAGATAAGCCCAAGTGATGGGATTTGATTCTACCTTAAGCACAATTTTCTTACAATAATTCTGTGAATAAGGCTACTGGTAAATCACTATTCTAAATTGTGTGTGGGAGTAGTCCAACGACTATACCAAAGCTGAGGAAGATGGAGCAAGAGGAAAGGAAAAGTGCTAAGGTAGAAGACTTTGCTGAACATGTTAAGAACCTACATGAGGAGGTACATGCACATATTATCAAGATAAACCTATAGTATAAGGCTAGAGTAGATCAAAAGAGGAGACATAAGGAGTTCCAAGTTAGGGATCTAGTTTGGTATACTTGAGGAAGGAATGATTTCCAGTGGGTACCTACTAAAGATGAAGAAATTTGGCTCTCGCAAAATTTTGAAGAAACATGACTCAAGAAATGCATATGAAGTGGAGTTGCTAGATGGGATTCACATTTCTCCTATTTTCAATAGTGCAAACTTAAAAAATATCATGATGATCGTGCAAAGGAGTGGATGTTGGAGCCATGGCCAATTTCTACTTCTAAGAAGGAAGAGATTTAAGAAATTCTAGATAGTTGTGTGGGCCAGAGTAACAGGAATAGGCAGTATGAAGAATACCTGGCAAAGTGGAAAGGATGACCAGGAGAAGATTTAACCTGGATATCTACAATGAAGGTTTCCCATTTGGGTTTTCCTCTACTAGTTATAAAGTGACAGGGTCACTTTTAAATCTACGCTGGGTGTTTGATGCAGGACCATCTAGTATTGTAAGGGCAATCCTATATCACCCAAAAATATGGTTAGTGTTAGTTTTTGTTTAATGTGTTTTTATTTTTGGATACCCATTTGGGTCAAATAGAGATTCCAATTCTCATAGTTCTATTAT
This sequence comes from Cupressus sempervirens, assembly GCA_028749045.1. NCBI lineage: Eukaryota > Viridiplantae > Streptophyta > Pinopsida > Cupressales > Cupressaceae > Cupressus > Cupressus sempervirens. The sequence continues at coordinate 87,423,970 of CM053786.1, read as the reverse complement.
TGTTTTTCTGGGATAGAATTTTTGAGCACTTTGGGATATGTGTCAATACAAAAAATACATTATTTTGTAATTGAGCCATAATTGTAATGAGTTAGAGGGTGTAATTTGGAGGGATGATTATACTTTTAATTTAAAGCACACTAAAAAAAGAATCAGGTCAAAAGGCTTTACAGTTTGAATGTTATTACAGTTTTCAATTGCCTAGAGACCCATTAAGAGTGCTTCAAAGTTAGATTTGAGGCACTAAATGGCCTCATACAAACTCAAAAAATGGGGGACAAGAAAATATGGTTTGTAGGGCTATAGAGTGCTTGGAGAGCTTTCTAGAAGTGTAAATAGTTTGTTAATCAGAGTCCCGAATCAAAAGTTATGCCTCCCTGAAGTTGGACTACCATTTCTGGATTCTTCTAATTTTACACCAAATTTTGATATATTTTCTAGAACCTTTTGTTTTGGTAGTGGATGTCAAATGGCATATTCTAAAAGGTGTTCCTAATCCTACACCTAATTCATTGTACTAAGTGTACTAGCATTTCACCTCTGATGATAATATTCCCCTTCTTTTGTTGTGTTCATTTTTGGTCTTGGGTTGTGCCCTCATCATTTTCACACTATCCATCATGACATAAATATTCTCATCTTGAATAGATGTTCTCAAATTATATAGGTATTAAGGCACCTTTAAAACTTAATTATCCACATGTCCTGGTCTGATATCCAAGTTGTAGAATTGCTTAGTGTATTCCTTTACAATCATGTCCTTTTGTCTCAACTTTTGTATTTTCCTCAAAAAGTTAACTTGGTTATCAATAGGTAAGAACTTTGTCTTCATCTTTATAATCATCTTTGCATATGTTTTGATATTTTATTTCCCTCTTTGATTCTTTTTAGTTTGTAAATGATCCCACCACAGTGAAGTATGAGCTTTCAACTTTGTAACTGTTATCTTAACATTATAATTATTAGGAGTACTTTCATACTCAAAGTACTTATCCATCTCATAGATCTAACTGAATACAACATTAGTAATCATCTTTTCCTATATTTTGATGTATTATTTTCCTCTTTGATTCCTTTTAGTTTTTAAATGATCCCACCATAATGAAGTATGACCTTTCAACTTTGTGACTACTATCTTAACCTTATAATTATCAGGAGTACTTTCATACTCAAAGTACTTATCCATCTCATAGAGCTAACCCAATACAACATTAGTCTCAAGTCTTCTATCATAGAAAGAAAGTTCAACAATAGGTTTAGAATTGACCCTAGAAAAAACTCTAAGAATCCTTTCCTCATCGCGTTCCACTTTAGGTTCAAGATTAGGATTAGGTGCTACTTCTTCATCATCACTAACATCTTGAAGATGAACACCTCTTCTCTAGGCTATTTGAACAACTTCAAGTCTTGCTACAATCTATCTCAACATCTCCACTATAACATTATCTACATTTCCTCTACCTTGAACAATCTCAACAACAATTCCTACAAGATTGTAACCTTCTACAAGCCATAGGTCAAATTTTAGATATGCCACCCTACAACCAATCCAATTAAGGTTCTACACAATCCAACTCACAAGAAACAACTCAAGTTCTTATACCATTTGACATATTGGCCTGATTTGTCACCTACTTAGAAAGTTGTTAAAATTTGTGAAAAATAGGAAGAATCATGAGAAATACTTAAGGTTTCTGATTAATTTTGTTAACCTTCATAAAAAAACCCTAGGTAAGATTTTGTTTTTGTTATGTTGTGGAAGCTGATTCATTTTTTTTTAAATGGGAGATATGTGAAAACTTTGTTATAACTTTATATCCCTTAGTGTTAAGCTAATGTTTTATCTCTATATTTTGTGATCTTTAATTTCTCTTAAGTCACGATGTTGCAAATATAAATAATCGTAATATTGCTCTACTCTATTGACTAACCATTTCCAAGGTAGCAAAAGGGTGAAACATTTTATTTTGAGCTTAGCTCAGCTTCGCAACGGTCAGTGATAACATCAAGGTTGGAGGTGCAACTGAGTGAAATAAGTAAGAGCGCATGATCGTGAGTCATTCTTGACTTAAAGAATTTCAAGTAGCAATGTTGTTATAGAAGGAAAATGGTCAAGCCCAAACCGTCATTGCAAGGTCATAGGTTATAAAGTTTTGAAGGTATCTTAAGTTGCGATGATGTGAATGAAAGGAAACTGTCAAATAAATATGTTAGTGCAACATCTAGGCAATCAAATAAAGTGTTAAGACTAAGTCGTGAGGTGCGAAAAGCTTTTGATGGTTAAGAATTATATGAAGGTGTGTCCTATCAACTGAGTTAAGGCAACCTTGGGTTAGTGGAGCGAGTCAACAAAGACAAGAAGGTAGTTAAATAAAGTCGTGATCACATGATTGAATGGTTAATATATGAAGTTGATGTTAAGTTGTGACAGAGCAATTCAATGATCATTGTAGTTAAGATTTATGCTAGTGTACCATTGCTAAACTTAGTAAATAACCCATGGTAAAGGCGATGAAGTGTCAAATGTAGTGCATCGCATCATTTCAAGCTTTAACTATAGTTACCCAGTTAATATTGTGAAAATGTGAACACAGTTTTAGAATGGTTAAGGTAAAGACCATTGCATGTTTGCAAGGGTTTGTGTGGCAATTTAAGTTGAAGTGGCAAAGCTGCAACAAGAAGATAATGGTTAGTTGAAATAGTGGAGTGCATCATCATAGGCATAAAAAGTGTTAAATGACAAATGGTTACAAAAGTGCAAAATGTTAAGTAAAAGGTTCATCATCGGATCACAACAATTTCAAGGTTAAAGTAAAAGAAAGTAGTGAAGGAGAAAATAAAGGTATTCACAGCATTGCAAGCCAAACTCAGCAATTAGAAAGATGAGATGCGAGCGTGCAAAACACTAAAAAGACAAACCATAGTTGCATGGTCACACCTAGAATCAAGAAAAACATAAAGTCGTGGTGAAGAAGTGATGAGTTATGAACACTAAGTCGTGAGGTTTGAAAAGCTTTTGATGGTTAAGAATCATATGAAGGTGAGTCCTCTTAGTTAAGTCAAGGCAACAAAGACAAGAAGGCAGTTAAATAAAGTCATGATCTCATGATCATGTGGTTAATACATGAAGTTGATGTTCAAGGTGCGAAACCACAAAGGATGCCCAATAGTTAGAAGAAGTGCTTATTGTTGGTTTGCAAAGTGTTAATGCAAGGTAATATGCAAAGTTGTGATAGAGAAATTTAATGAGCATTACTGTTAAGATTTATGCTAGTGTACCATTGCTAAACTAAGTGAATAACCCATTGTAAAGGTGGTGAAGTGGCGAATTTAGTGCATCACATCATCACAATGTTTAACTCCAGTCACCTAGTTAATGTTGCAAGGAAGTGAAGATAGTTTTAGAATGGTTAAGGTAAAGACCATCGCATGTTTGTAAGGGTTTGTGTGGCAGTTTAAGTTCAAGTGGCAAAGCTATGACAAGAAGATAATGGTCAATTTAAATAGTGGAGTGCATCATCGTAGGCATAAAAATTATTCAATGACAAATGGTTGCAAAAGTGCAAAATGTTAAGTAAAGGGTTCATCATCAGAGCATAGTAGTTTGAATGTTAAAAGTACAAACAAAGTAGTGAAGGAGTGAATAAAGGTATTCACAACATCAAAAGCCAAACTCAGCAATTAGAAACATAAAAGTTGTGGCAAAGAAGTGATGAATTGTTCTACGCATCATCGCAACTGTTAGTTTTAAAGCATGAAAATAGTTTTAACAGCCATGTCTAACCTAGATAAAAAGAACATGAGCTAGATGTACCAAGATATAAAAGGGCATAGATTTTGTTAGCTTTTTGAGGATTAATAGGTTTTTTAAGTGTGTTGATCTTAATTTCCATTGATGCCACACTCCCCTTGCAAAAGAAAATAAAGTCTGAAAGATAAGAATATTTTCATTATTGTTTTCTTAATTGCCTAGGTTTCTTGAGTAAATTTTGAGTTGCGGAGTGAATTCTAGTAAGTTTTAGAATTTAGTGAATAGAATTAACAAAATCACTTGCAGAGATGGCTTAGAGAGAAGGAGAATTAATTGCATAAGCAGTTATTGAAGAATCAGATGCACCACTAAAAGTTCCTAGCCCATTCATAGAAGAATGGATACATATTTTGCCTCATTCCACCAATGCCCAAAATGCAAATGATCTTGTTTTCAAAAACCCATATGCATTATGCAGAGATGCAAAGGTTCGTGATAGAAATGGATATAAATTTTTTTGGTTCTTCTACAAAAATAGAGCAGTAGAGGTTCTAATATGTAACCCTTGGGTCAGGATTTTGGATAAGTTGATTATGCCAGAAGTGTTTGTAAACATGGACTTGGTAAAAATATTAGTCAAATGTTACAATCTTGTAAATAAATCATTCCTCAAGAGAGATAGAAGTATTTTCCTATCCTTGGATAAAGAAACATTCATAGAGGCATTCAACTTTGGTGGACCTATATCATTACTGATTGAGATCGAGAAACGAAATGAAAATTTCACAAAACATGAGTTTCTACATGGGCAGGAATATGACCAGACACATTCTTTTGGTAAAGAAGAATGTGGGAGATATTCCAAAGAAGAAAGACATTGAGAAGATCATGCCCTTAGAATTCTTCCAAAGATACTTTCAAAATATTGTGTTTGGAATCAACAAAACCCTAGGCTCATATGGAACAATGAATGCTACAAGAGCACATTATATTTGTCATGCCCAAAATTTAGGGCAAAAACACACCAACAAATGTTTTTTTCTTTTAAATAATTTATTCACTATATGTTTGCAAGCTACACTAAAAACCTTCTATAAATTTTGACCAAGGATAAAATCAAGTTTTGAAAACATATCATAAAGATATAGATTTAGTCTACCAGCACATTTCACATGTTTGAAACCCTAAGTCCTAACACTATGGAAAGATTTAATTTGGGTTGAATGAATCGATCGACTACCATTTATGTTCAAATTAAAAAGGTATGAGTTTCTTTTAAATTTAAGTTTTAGGGTTTCCAAGTTCTTAAGTCGACTATGATGTTATCCCTTTTTAACACTATACTAGATCAATCCTTTAGAGAATCTTAGTTTGTATTTAAAGGTTAATCTATCATAACAGACTAATACATAATCTAAATGTTATCATAACTCATTTTGAACTAATTAAAATATTAAAAAATTTATCATTAAGCTATGTACAAAATCTAACTCATCTTCTATAATGACCCGACCCGTCATATTTCATTACCTAGTCAACTTTGAGTTATAACACTTCCCGATCCACTAACCACCTTCTTGGTTTAAAATTCAGATGTAAAATATCTCAATACTATAATCATCTCATAACTTTAAATCCCAACAAAAGACTAATAACATAAATTTTTTGACTAATCCATTTTCCATTTTATCCATCACTTAACTACTAAGAACGTTATCTAACAATAACTAACACCATCATAATATCTCTAACCCTTAAAACAAATTTGATATCCTACACCAAAATAAATACTATTATTTTTGAAAAAAAATAATAATCATTATTCACTAACATTAATATAATATAAAATAGCATTACCTCCCTAATCACGTTCTACTTCCGATCCTTTCAAATCTTCATTAAAAATATATTAATTTTAAATTAAAATATCTAAACAATACTACATAAATAGTAATTAATTTTCTTACTAATCGTAACCTTCTATTACTAACTAAATTGATAGCTAATTCTATCTAACCTAACACTTAAGTATTCTACTTATATCTACCACATTGCAATCTTAAGAGAAATTAATCAAGGAACCCCCTTCATTTGAAAATACTTTACTAAGCCCACTTACTAGTACATTTAATTTAAAACACACTATGCTATATTAACAACTAAATAAATCCATTTAACCAATACAAATCTTCATTTTACTAAATTTAATACTAACCCAAAAACTAATTAAAAATCTAATTACTCCACAAATAAACTTCATCTAGCACTTTACTAACTAACCAAGAAACATATTAACACAAAAGTAAAACTAACTAATTAAATCCTATATTACTAACTAATGCTAACCATTTTAATTTTCACACAAAAAACAAACTAACTAACAACTAACTTTAATTTTTAACATAAGCTAGCACCTAACCCCAAACCCCTTACTAACTCCCCTAACCTCTTTCCTAAGCCCCATGTAACCCCTTCACACACATCCCAAGCAATATCACATGGCCCAAGTGGACTTGGGCACTTTCCAAGCTACAGGTCTTGTCCTCCCCCTTAGGATGTATGCCTAAGAATGGAAGAAGGTGCAAGATTTTAAAGGAAACCAAACAAGACTCATCAACCAATTGCATCAAAGTGGGAGCTCACTAGGTTAGAAAACATCATTCCATACAAGGTTTAAATACCATTCTCAGCCCACATTCAAGTGCATGGCAGTAGAGAATGTGGAATTCAATGCCACAAGAAGGGATAAAGTAAAGGTAAGAGGGTTGATGGGATATGGTGGTGTTGTGATAGTATAGGAATAGTTATAGTTAAAAGTTTAGTGGGTGAAACTTTGGTTACGATAGTCTTTTTTGATACATATTGTTATTTATATATTTTTTTAAATTAATTTATAAAATTAATTATATAATAACAAAGGGTAACAAAAAGATCTAAAGGGAATATGCCCTATTGTAAATGGGATTTAAATTTTTCCATACAAAACGCAGAGACCCTTTTTGCACAAAGGGGATAATTTTTTTTTTAAGTCTCATATTTTTCTAAGAGAAGATTTTCAAATTAAATTTTCATAGTAAAGGGGGATTTTTTTTCCTTTCTATTTCAATTATAACATAGAGTTTAATGTCTTGTTGATACAATAACATAGGATTATTTCCCCTTCCAATTAATTAGAAAAATACGAGATGAAATTCCATTCATTTAATTTAAATTTTCTCAACATAATTCAAAATCAAATTGCATAAGATTATATATATGATCATTTCATCCCATTAACATTAATCAAATGAATACAAATTTGAATTATAAGGATGCCACAGGAAAGGTAAAACATCAATGCATCCACTTTTCGATAAACATATGCATATAAACTGAATTACAAGGAATATCATATGCAAGGATAATACTCAAAAATAATAATTAATCATCTGATTCAAGGACTCCCTCGGGAAAGAACTAGGGAAGAAAACTTGAGATCATGATTATTTCAACAATAAGTTTAACAATAACAATTTTACAACAAGATTATTATCTTGGGAAGAAATCTCCCAACACATTTGAATTGAAATAACAACTTTGAAATTTTCTACTTGGATCCATAATAGGGTAGCCTCTATGAAATTTGCACATCAAGGTGATCATGGAGAGAACAAAACTGACCAAGAAACAAATAGGTTAAACACGACAACAAAAACAACCCATTTACTGCCGTCCCAGGTTTTCACAATTGGTTCATCATTCAACTAGACTAGGGAGAAGGTGGATTTTTTCAGAAATGAGACATCGGTCACAACACTATAACAGATGCCCTTTTGAGGCTAATATCGCAAGAACTTTCGTTCTTTCACAAATGCCCTTTCGACACTAATATCACAAGAACTTTCATTCTTTTATTTCTCAATTTCACAAAACAAAAACATGGTTTGTACTCTCTCCCTCTCCTCATCATGAGGAGAGACTATGCACTGTCAGAGTCCAACTAAAGCCTTCTCCCATACATGGCCACTTCTACCCTATCAGAGTGTGAGTAATGCCAACACAACCCATACAATTCCCTCAAAAATCAAAAGTCAAATATGAAGGAAATATTTTTTTTTAAAAATCATTACAATCTCATTCCTAACATGTTTATCATACGCACGAACACACATATGCAAAAAATCTACTTAAGAACTGAAACACAACATGAATACATGAGCTTGAAGGATTCCTACCTTCACAATGTGGTTATGGAAAACTGAAAATTTAAGAAGAGGTATCCTTCCTTCTCCTTCAATCTTGAATTTGCTCTCTAAATCTAGAGGTTGGGTGAACACTCTTCCACTCTCAAATCTACCACTAAATAGTCTCTCAACTCAACCACCTACAAAAAGCAATAACTTGCCACTAAAGAAAACTTCAAGGTGGAGTTTAACTTACCAAACTCATGATGACACTACAATTTTCGTAATAAAGTAAAAATGGGATATTTGGATGGTCACCAAAGTCAACAAAAGGAGCTAGAGGGGTGAAAAATGCCCCCAACCCATATATATACCCTCTAGTTACTTAATTTTCATAATTTTTGGCCTCTAGAACTATTTAGGGACCTATTAAATTGCTTGAAATAATTAGACTTACCAAAAATTCTAAGAATGCAAACTTTTCACTAAACCCTAATTAGGGTAATTAATCTTGATTACCCACTAATTAGTATTAGGTTACTAACATAGTCCAACTCAAATTATTGAGTTACTCAGCTAACCCTAACTGTCATGCTGATATACATATATGGATCATGAGTGTTAAGCGACACTACCAAAACATTGTTACAAAACATTAAACACTTTATGATTACAGAATGATGCATACATTCAATTTATGATACAAAATAAAATATGAAACAATAGGATCTGCATCTTTCATTAGACTCAATCGTGATTTTCATAAATGGTACATAGGTACAAGTTTCAATTCTCTATTAGATTTCCTAGCTAATAAACCCTACACACTCATTTCACACATCAGTATTTCAAGAAAAATCACATGCATATATTCAAAACTCATTTAGATAGTCACATAAATTAGAACATAAATCTTTCATATAATTAACTATTTGGTTCATTTGTACTCACATTTAATCATCAGTAATTACATAATCAATATAACATAACTTATTCATTAATTTAGATTAAAATACTAGAATAATCATCATTAGGCATTCATATGCCTAACATCATAACCCTGGTAGCTTCCAATCCTAAACTTCACTAAGCACTTCTTATTGACCATGACCTTGTGGTCATCTTGCACCCAAGCAATACGATATCAATGCTGGTATTTCTACCTTCTCAACTTCAACTTGGCGACCATTTTTTTTGACACCAAATTGTTAGTACTTCCACCATCAATGGTCACATGAAAACACTTATTTTCACATCTGCACCTTGTGTGAAACAAGCTCCTTCTTTGTTCAGGTTCATTCTCACCACTCAACAGGACTCTTTGGTTAACTAGGACTTCTCCTCTTTCACCATCTTTAGAATTAGAGGATTTGGTATCTTCATCAACATGTGCAACTCTGGCCTGGACTTCTATTCTTCAATCTGTCCTTCCTTGGCCCTAGGTACATTCAAATGATCTATGCCCTTCTTCTCTATAATGAAAACATTTCCCACGGAAGCCTCCTCTTCCAAATCCTTTTCCTCTACCTCTTCCTCTCTGATCTCTATTATTTTGATCATGGAAATGATTGAAATTTTTTCCACTTTCATTTTGACTACTACTTCTAGCCTCATCCTTGTTTTTTTTATCATCATTATGACTACCATAACATTGTCCACCATATCTTCCACCACAACCTCTTTCGTTGTTCTTATTGTCAAACTTCTTGCTCAAATTTTCCTTGACTCTTAGGGAAAATTGGTATGCCTCCTCAATATTGTTCATTTGAACCAGACTTAGCTCATCTCGAATGATTGGCCTTAACCCATTAAGATAATGGGCCACTTTCTCCTTATCAGCTTCTATGTTGCTAGTTCTAATGACAACTCGGTAGAACTCTTCAATATACTCTTGAACAGATTTTCCCGCTTGCTTCAAACCTTGCATCTTCTTTAACAAATCAAGCTCATAATCATAGGAATGAATTGTCACTTCAATTTATCTTTTATCTAATCCCATCTAGTGATTTTTTCCTTTCCCTTTCTATTTCACTCCAACTGAATCTCCTGCCACTAGATCTTCACATGTGCTTTTAGTTTTGCCTTCGCAAACTTGACCCTATCAGGATCATCAATATCTTCATACTCAAAGTACTCTAGTTCATTGATCCAATCGATCAATCCTCTAGGTTAAAATTTCCCAAAAATATGGGAACCTCAAACTTACGTCTTTTTTCCAATCATGGCGATGGCCCTAAAAAGCCTCTCTTTACCTAGATTTAGAATTGCCTCTGCTTCAGCATTTTCTTCTACTTTTTCATCATCCTTGCTTTCATCTATTATAGGAAGATTTATTCCTCTTTGCATTTTTTCTTCCAACGCTTGTATTTTCCTTTGGAGGGCTCAGAAAACCTTAGGAGTAACACCTACAACTCTTCTGCCACACTCTCTTCGTGTAGGCATTTTCGTGCTTTCACTAAAACCCTAATGCAAACTACCTCACAATCGATGATTTTTCCACACACTCAAGAACTTTACTATCCACACACTCAATAACTTTATCTTTGATACCACTTAATGCAAGGAGCTCACATTAATATAATAAACTCATAATAGAAACAAAGAAACAACAGGAAATGCGATAACAAAATATGCACAACAAATGCGAAATTACAAAATTCATAAGTTCAATATGCTAACCCACATGGGCGCCTTTAGTATAATAATTTGCAATACAAGTTGCAAACTATCACCCAAAGCTATTCTAAACAATGTTTAAAGCTTTCTTAGATAGGCAGTTTTATGTCACTAGGGAAGGTTTTAGATCCTCAAACTTAATACCTAGGGCTGACAGACCCTAACAATACACATAGAGTTGGCCAAATACGTCATTGACAAATTATTTTAGAAATTTTGGTAGCCAAACTTCTAAAGGACATAACGCATGATCCATTGCTCCAATTAGCTATTATAACTACTTTTTTGGAAATGCCATCTCTTGATCTACAGGCTTAGAATTGTGCTAGAGCCCTTTCGACAAGTTTTTGAACCTCATTTGGGCAATCTAAGGCCTCCAAGGGTGAGCTTGAATATTTTTCTACAAATTTTTCCTTGAAAAAATCCGCAATAACTTCTCTGATACTAATGCTTGAGCAATGAGATTTTTATGGTAGGCTTACAACTCTAAAATGATCCTTCCTATAGAAAATGAGAACATTTTGAGCTCGTATGAAAAATTTAGTAAAAATAGTAAGTTCCCATAAATAGTAACCACCATGTCTACAAGTCCTTATTAAAATAGAAAAGACTGAAAATAAAATATTTTGGGGTGATGCAAGATTGCCCTTGCGCCCAAGATGTTCCTGCATCAGACACTCAGGGTAATTTGAGAAGTGAGCCCATCATGTCTTAGGTGTTCAGAGGAAAACCAAGATGGTTAACCTCCTCCTTTACTAGCCATGATGAATCCTCAATTGGTCTCCCTTTCCATTTGACCAGATATTTCACATAAGTTTTGTTTCTAGTACTTTTTCCAACATGACTATCTAGTATCTCCTCAATCTCCTTTGTAGCCGAATTAGCTGCTAGAATACTCCACTACACTTTTGTAACTTCATATCCATCACCTCCTTCATAATACTCTATCAAATCTAAAATATTAAATATTATTGAAATATTCAATTCAGCAAACAACTCCACTTCATACACATTTCTAGAATCATACCTCTTCACTATCTTGCATAGTCTAAACTTTTTCATCTTCAATTTATTATATGTACCCACTGAAAAATGCTCCTTTCTCAAATGAACCATGACTTCATCTCCAATTTGAAATTCCTTATATCTTCTTTTCACACTTGCCTTACCCTTATACCATGTATTAATCTTTATGATATGCTTCCTCACCTCCTCATGGATGTTCTTCAAATATTCAACAAAATCTCTTGCTTCAGCATTACTTATCTCTCCTTTATCCAACTGCCTCAATTCAGAAACATTTCTAGGACTACTGCCATATACAATCTAGAATGGTAATTTACCAATACTCCTATTGATAGAATTATTATATGCAAATTTTTCCTATGGTAAAATCATATCCCATCCTTTTGGTTTATCTCCAGCCAAGCATCTCAACAAGTTTGCCAAACTGCAATTCATAGCTTCTGTCTATCATCAGTCTCTGGATGATGTGATAAACTAAACTTCAAATCTGTCTTTGACTTCTTCCACAATGTATGATAGAAATACCCAACAAATTTGGTATCTCGATCTGAAACTATACTCTTTGGCAGACCATGTAATCTCACCACTTCTCTAAAAAACAACTCTACCACATGAATAACATCACTAGTCTTCTGGCAAGGAATAAAATGTGTCATCTTTAAAAACCTGTCAACCACCACAAAAATAGAATCATGCCCACATCGTGTCCTCGATAATCCAAGAAAAAAATCCATGCTAACATCTTCCCACAGCTTCTTTGGTATAGGTAATGGCTAATACAACCCTGTATTCTACTTCACTCATTTTTCCATTTGACATACTCAACAACTTTGTACAAACTTCCTCACATCTTGCTGCAATTGTGGTCAATAATAATTTTCAGCAACCAAAGCTATGGTTTTATCTTTGCCAAAATGTCTAGCCAATCCTCCACTATGCTTCTCCTTGATGAGACTCTCTCTCATTGAACTTTTGGGAATGCACAATTGGCTTCCTCTGAACAACATATTATCCTAGATCATGAAATCCAACCACTTTTTCATGTCAAGTGTAAAAGGTTCTATACAAGCCTTCCATGCTTCACCAAAATCAGGATCATCTAGATACAATGTATTGAGTTCCTTGAACCCAACCACCTCTATCTACATTTCTACCAGAAAAAGTTTTCTTCTACTAAGAGCATCTACAACTTTGTTAGACTTCCCACTCTTGTGTTTCAAAAAAAAATGTCTAACTGCAAAAACTCAACCCACTTTAAATGCCTTTGGTTGAATTTTCCTTGACTATTGAAATATTGCAAAGCTTGATGATCAGTATGTATAAAAAAAACTCCTTGGGAAGAAGATAGTGTCTCCACTTCTTCAATGCTCGAACTATAACATAAAATTCTTGATCATAAACAGAATATTTTCTTTTTGCATTATTTAACTTCTCACTGAAATAAGCAATAAGTCTACCTTCTTGACTCAAAATAGCTCCTAATGTAGTACTACTAGCATCACAATCTACTTGAAACACCTTGTTAAAATAAGGAAGTGCTAAAATAGGTTCTCGGTAACTTTCTATTTCAACAGATTAAAACTCTTATCTACTCCTATAGTCCACTTAAACTCTTTTATATCCCCTCTCATTGTTTCAGTCAAGGGTCCACAAATACTACTAAAAATACTTATGAACTTTGTGTAAAACATAGGTAGTCCATGAAAGATCTTACCTCTGTCACACTCCTCAGAGTAGGCCATTCAAGGATAGCCTTCACTTTATCTAGGTCCATTTCCAAGCCTTCTCCCAAGACTACAAATCCCATGTACACTAACTCTTTCTTTACAAAACTGCACTTCTTAAGGTTTATCAGCAACTTTTCTTCCCTCAACTTATCAAACACCTTGCAAATATGAATCAAATGCTCCTCTAAATGTCTTACTAAAGATCAATATATAATTTAGGTAAAGAATGACAAACTTACCCAAAAACTCCTTCAATACCTCATTCATGAGCCTCATGAAAGTGCTTGGTGAATTGGTTAGCCCAAAAGGCATGACTAACCACTCATATAGTCCTTCTCTTTTCTTGAAAGTATTCTTCCACTCATCACCTTCTTTGATACGAATCTGATAGTACCCACTCTTCATATCTATCTTTGTGAAATACTTAGCTCCACTCAAATAGTCCATAATATCATCCATCCTTGGCAATGAAAATCTATACTTTATTGTGATCTAGTTGATAGCACGAGAATCTATGCACATCCTCCATTCTCCATTCTTCATTCTTCTTTGGTGCTAATACTACTAGTATAGCACATGGACTTAGACTCTCTCGAATCGACCCCTTCTGCAACAACTCATGAACTTGCTTGTTCGACTCTTCACTTTCTGCTAGTGTCGTTATGTGCACTACCTTGTTTGGCAAACTGGCTTCTAGAACCAAATCCATCTAGTGATTGATCTTCCTCACTAGGGGCAATCTTTCAAGTATATTATCTAATACTATATTAGAAAACCCTCTCAACATATATGCAACTTTTGTAGGTACCTCCTCTACTTCTTCTTTACTATCTTTACGAATTATAGAAAAAAACATATGGTCATGCTTCATACCTTTAAGAAACTCTTTTCCATCAACAAAACATATTTTGGCAACAATGCATACCTTTTTTTCTTTATCCTTCAATGACTTCAACTTATGTTTCACTCCATCCTTAGTTAGAGATTAGGTATTTTCTCGCTCATCATGTACAGCATGCCTGTCAAACTGCCATAGCCTACCCAACAACATATGACATATGCCCATAGCTATGATATCACATAGTACCTCATCCTGGTAGCTTCCAATCCTTAACTTCACTAAGCACTACTCATTGACCATGACCTTGTGGTCATCTTGCACCTAAGCAATACGGTATGGACGCAGGTGTTTTTGCCTTTCCATCTTCAACTTGGTGACTATCATTTCTGACACCAAATTGTCAGTACTTTTTCCATCAATGATCACATCACAAACTTATCTTCACATCTACACCTTGTGTGAAATAAGCTCCTTTTTTGTTTAGGTTCATTCTCACCACTCAGCAGGACTCTTCGGTTAATAAGGACTTCTCTTTCAACATCTTTAGAATGTGAGGATTTGGCATCTTCATCAACATGTGCAACTCTAGCCTGGCCTTCAATTATTTGATCTTTCCTTCCTTGTCATTGGGTACATTCAATTTCTCTATACCCTTCTTCTCCATAATGAAAACATTTTCCATGGAAGCCTCCTCTTCTAAATCCTTCTCCTCTGCTTGTTCCTCTCTGATCTCTATTATTTTGATCATGGAAATGATTGAAATTGTTTCCCCTCTAGTTATGACTGCTACTTCTAGCCTCATCCTTGTTCTTTTGATCATCATTATGACCATCATAAGATCATCCACCAGATCTTCCACAACGACCCCTTCCACTTTTCTTATTTCCAAACTTCTTGCTCAGTTTTTCCTTAACTCTTAGGGAAAACTGGTATGCCTCCTCAATACTATTCATTCAAACTACACTCAGCTCATCTGAAATGATTGGCCTTAACCCATTAAGATAACATGCCACTTTTCCTTATCAGCTTCTACATGGCTTGTTATCAAGTTCATAATCTAGGGGAATGAATTGTCGCTTCATTTTATCTTTTATCTGATCCCATCTGGTGATTTTGTCCTTTCCCTTTCTATTTCACTCCAACTAAATCTCCTACCACCAGATCTTCGCATGTCCCTTCAGTTTTTCCTTCGCAAACTAGTTGACTTGATCAGGATCATCAATAACTTCATACTCAAAGTACTCCTCTAGTTCATTGATCCAATTGATCAGGTCCTATAGGTTAAGATTTCCCAAAAATATGGAAACCTCAAACTTATGTCTTTTTCTAATCTTGGAGATGGCCCTAAAAGGCATCTCTTCCTCTAGATTTAGAACCACATTTGCTTTGGAATTTTCTTCTACTTTGTCCTCATTAGCACTTTCATCTCTTATAGGAAGATTTATTCCTCTTCACATTTGTTCTTTCAATGCTTGCATTTGCCTTTGGAGGGCTCGAAAACCTCAGTTGTAACACCTACAGCTCTTCCATCATGCTCTCTTCGTGGAGGCATTTTTGTGTTTTCGCTAAAACCCTAGTGCAAACTACCTCACAATCGGTGATCTATCTACACACTCAACACAAACCACGGTCCTAGTGCTTGAAGGGTGAGTCCACAATAGTGGGTTACACTTTTTTGACTAAATTGACAATGAACTTTGAATTTTCAAAAAAATTCACTTTCAAATGCAAATTCCTGTTTAACAGTTAGGATTTTGAAGATGAAGTAAACTAGTCTTTTAGGATTTTGTGTCTAGATTCTAAATATGTTTATTTTAATTTTTTTTAAATTGAATTTATTGAATTATTTTTTATCCAACAAAAATTGATATGATATCAAAAACCTGATTTTTAAAGAGTGACATTGTTTTTGACACACATAACTTTTTTTCTACAATAGATATCAATGAGATTCTTTCAAATTTAGTTTGTTAACATCCATACCTAAACTGTAGAGTTGGTCTTATATCTTTATCATTAGTATTCTATATTTTATTGTAGTTTAAAGTTGGCATAACTCTAATTTAGACATACGTGGCTTTTCACACGTAACTTATTATATATTTACCCAACTTCAAAAAAAAAAAAAATTGATTGGAAGGTGACTCAAATATGAAGACTATACTTATGTTTCAAAATTTTTATTTTTTTATTAACTATTTTTCCATGAGCACCGAATATCTCGATTTATTTTTTATAATAAACCTATATTCAATTTACATTAAAAATATATACCTAAAAATTTCAAAAAGCACCAAATTCATAGTCATTAGAAAGCTAGTTCAGAGTACTTTAGTCATGCAAAATTTTAGGTCTTCAGTGCTCAATTTGAACTTGGTAATTCAGCCCCAAAGAAATGAAATCACTGAAAAATCTTCAAACTATTCATATAATAGTTGGAATTGCTAATTGATTTCCAATTTCACTTTTTGAGAATTGGAAAGAAATTAGAATGTATTCATTTTTCAAGTTCGGTGATTGTGAACCTAATTTTTTTTAACATTATACCATTCAAACTTCTTTCTTTCTTTTACCATTTTACATATGTGCATTCATCAATATTGGTGGTTGCAGGATTGATTCTTGTTAATGACAACACCCTCACACAATAGATTTATTTACTTGATATTTAGTGGCACGTAATACATATGCAGAAACAAGCACCACATTTTTTGTTTGCCCAATTTATGTTTATAGTAAGTTACACAAACTAAAGTTGGTAATGTAACTGATAAAACACAAGTTGTAGTATTGCATGCCATTTAATAGTATTGGGTTTTTTCTCTTTCAAATTTCCTCATGTTAACCATAATATAGAAACCCACTCGCAAACTATCTCACAATCGACAATCTATCCACACACTCAATAACTCTAGCTCAAATACCGCTTAATGCAAGGAGCTCCCCTTAATACCATAGACTCATAATAGAAACAAAGAAACAACAACAAATGAGAGAACAAAATATGGATTTCTTATTTGTGTTGCAAATGCGGAATTATAGAATTCATAAGTATAATATCCTAACCCACAGTGGCGCCTTCAATACAATAATTTACAAGAAAGGTTGTGAACTACACCCACAACTATCCTAGACAATGTTCAAACGTTTCTTAAATAGGTAGTTTTATGTTGCTCAAGAAGGTTCTAGATGCTCAAACTTAATACTTAGGGCTGACAGACCCTAGCAATACACAAAGTCGGCAAAATACGTCTTTGACAAATTATTTTAGAAATTTCAGTAGCCCAACTTTAGAAGGCCATAACTCACAAACTGTTGCTCTGATTGGCTATTATAACCACGTTTCAGAAATGCCAACACTTGATCTATAGGCTCGAAACCACGCTTGCGCACTTCCATTGAGTTTTCTGACCTCATCTAGGCACTCTAAGGCCTCCAACAGTGAGCCTTAAGATTTTTCTGCAAGTTTTTCCACCAAAAATCTGCAATAACTTCTCTGATACTAATGCTTGAGCAATCAGATTTTTATGGTAGGCTTTCAACTCTAAAATGATCCTTCCTGTAGAAAATGAGAACATTCTAAGCTTGTATGAAAAACTTACTAAAAATAGTAAGTTCCCACAAATAGTAACCACCCTGTCTACTAGTCCTTATTAAAATAGAAAAGATTGAAAGTAAAATATTTTTGGGTGATGGAAGATTGCCCTTGAACCTATGATCCTCTTGGATCAGTGACATATTTACCCAATTATTCTTACTAAAAGTGAATTTCAATTCATAACTTTGATATGGTTACATTTTTCGAGGGTCAAACACTTCTTGAAACACATAGGTCACACATATAAACAACTTTCTAATTTAGTATAAAAAACCTATAGAGTCTCTAACAATAATATCATAAGATATTTTGAATTCCACATACCCACTCATCAAGGTAACAGTTGTACGAGGCTCCCACAATTAAGGTTTCTTATAATGCAACTTTTCTCTTTCTGTAGGGTTGATCACTTTTACTTTAGAGTTTACATGACATACTGATTGTTTAATAGGCCACAAAAAAAGTTCATTACTACACATGCACCTTTTGCATCTAAAAATCCATTAGGTTAACTCATAACCTTATCTACTTGTATGCTTGGGTGCAATTTCATTACTCATAATAGTAACAATTATTCACTGGTCATATTTTCAAAGTCTTGGGAGAGGACGGGGCACAAATACTCTCACTAATAAATCCATATCCTAGTGTTTTACATCCACTTAATTGTCAGGAATCCCTTTTTGGTAGGCCCATCATATGTCACTTTGGCCAAAAAAAATTAGAATAAAGTGCCTTAAAATTTAAATTCAACATCTAATGCAAAAGGCTAAAACAAAAGAAATAAAGAGTGGCCACAATAGTAAAATTTTAAATCAAGAAGTGAACACATGCCCTAGAGGCAAAATAGAATCATCAATAATACAGTTGGCTAAACAATCCCGCATCACATTGTTGGCAAAAAGGAGGAACATTAAAATACCAACATCTAAAATAAGACAAATAAGGAAATAAATCCAATTACTTACAAAATTTAAATTACTGAAACAATGCATCCATACAAGGGTCTTTGAAGGCAAGGGGGAAATCTTAGGTCTTCCAAATACATTATAGGAATCTTGAATTGAGATTGGATGGTGGTCTAACGACCATGTCTCTCAAACTATGATTGATTCCACATACTAACTACATATCTATCTTTATCAACATCATCCTATGATTAGTGTTTATTGTAATAAGGGGTTTGGCCTAATCATAACTTACTTAAAAGTGCAAATGTGAGGATACTAAAATGAGTCCCCTTCCATCCCCTTGTTGTTACATTGGTTTCTTTGCAAAAAATCTAAACATGTGGGAAACTTCAGTGTCAATAGAGTTGTACTCTAACTTGCAATTACAAAACCAAACTCTTATCCTCAATTCACTATAATTACATATTAGGGCTCCTACCCATAATCCTTCTTAGGTCAAATTCACCACAATATATCGACTGAAGTTGTGTTATCAATCTCACCAAATTTGGTATGATGTTGTATACATATAATATCATTGTTCTATTTATTTCATTATTTCCACAAGTTCTAATTATCATCTAAAAATAAATTGAATGCTACCGTTTTTATCCATAATTTCATATTTCACGTCTCCTAGTCATAATGACTTATGAATTCATCCTTAGGTTGCAGGGTTGCAACTAGGTAGGTATAGAACCTTTATTAGGATGTTGTCAATGTTTACTTATTCATTCTTACAACTATCTCCTTGCTAATGATCTAGGTCATCATCATTGTTCTTATCATGCCTCGTGGCTTATAGTCCTCTTATTACTTAACTCTAAAACTCAAACCTTAATTTCATATTAGGTTGATACTTTCATCATGAGCTTTCTTTCTTTAAATTGTAGGGTTATAATTGATCCAATAATTTCAATACAAGAGTCTATGAGCATTCACTTCATAATTAAAATTTAGTATTACACATGCTTATTCAATAAGCTTGCTAACATAATTAGACTCACATAACCCTAACTTAGAAGTTTGCATTTTCTATCTTACTGGTTTAATTCTATATGTTACATACTTCTCACCATTTAATTATGTCCTTACCACCATACTTTAAATAGATTTATTCTTTGATTAGGGTTCCAGTACTCATAGTAGATCTGAGATTCTTTTATTCTTTGTGTGTTCCTAGCTATCTCACTTGTGGAATTGCTTCTCACATTAGTAATCCTATCATTCGAGGTTTCCAAAGGTTACTTGTAGATTTCAATTGAGCTCTTAATTGCGTTCCAAGGATTACTGGAATAATACATTTTAAATTCATAATAGGTAAAAGGTATCCCAATAACTTGGCAATACTCTTCAATTTTTACCTTTCTAATTACTCATCATTCATTCTATCGATTCAATATTTTGACTCAAAGGTACAAAATTTGATTATGAAGATCGTAGGTTTCCTTTACTTATGTTGTAATGTATAAATCAATACCAATCTACTTGATCACTTCGATATTTGATATGAAATACAATTCCACCACGAGTAATTAGGTTAGACAAAATTTGACTTCTACTAAAGATGATGTGAAATACTTTCTCTCTGATTACTAGGTTATGTACTCATTTCCATTCATAGGATTGGAAGATGTTTTAGGGTTCTTAACTTAGTTTTCCCCAAGGTGATCATGTTCAGTATGATTTAAAATTTTGTATGAGATCATAATATACTTTAATACAAATATAACAATCTTGCATCAATTCAATTTTTTTCAAGTCCTTAAGACTAGGTTATCCATTTATGGTTGACCATTTACAATTGTTAATATCGATTCAAAGTTTTACTTAGGTCTAATTATTAGTGTCACAGTTTAGAAAGAATACAGTTGCTTATTAAATTTTTGCAAGGGGAAATCATTTCTTTGTATAGTTAAAATTTAAATGTCCACACTTAACATGGACCCATTATTGCCCAAGTGACATGAAACTAGGCTCTAATACCAAAATTTCATGCCCAAATTTTGGGGCAAAAATACACCAAAAAAATAATTATTTAAAAAAAAAAAAAATTATTCACTATATGTTTGCAAGCTACACTGAAAACCTTTTGGAAAGTTTGACCAAGGATTAAAGTGAGTTTCAAAAACATATCATAAAGCTATAGAGTTGGTATACCAACACATTTCACATCTTCAAAACTCTAAGTCCTAACACTATGGGAACATTTAATTCAGGGATACAATTTAGTTGGACATGCCCTAAAGAACATGAGGGGATACAATTTGCCTCCTATAAATCCTATGTGGGAAGAAGATATTATTGCTAATAAGATAAATGAGGACATCTATAAGGATAGGATGGAAAATATAGGGATATTGTCAATTTTGAATATGAAATGAAAAAGGCAAATCCATCATTTAAGGGTTTTTATCCTGATGAAGATTATTGGTCCAGATTGGACAAATGTGTGGCGAATTTTGATGAATTTGTATCTCAAGTCCTTGAGGCAATTCAAAAAAAGATTGACTTGGATTATTCAGATGAAGAGATTATGGTTGAGGTCTCTGATGATGAAGATCAACCTGATGAGGAGAAACTTGAAGAAAACCAGGCTAAGGAAGATGTTCTCGAAAGTTCTGAGTGGGTAGAATAGATAGATAAGAGGCAAAAGATGATTTAACTACCAGAGAAAGCCCAACAAAAAGCCCTCCAAATTTTTCCAAAGGGCAATAAGTATATTGATGATATAAGAAGAAGATATTTGGTACCCCAAGCATAAGAGGAAGAACAGAAAGAAAAGAAACTACAACTAGAAGCTCAGATGATAGATGACATGATTATTGCAGCTCATGAGTTCATGAGTGATGATAATTTTATAATTTCTAATGTGTTTAAGAGTTTTTTGTTCAAAATAAAGCAGAATGAACTTAAACTGTAAATTAAGCCAGGAGATTCAGAAGTAGTTGCTAGACTTGTGAAAAAACTGCAAGAATATGATCCTACAAGTGAAACCCTCACTGTTGAAGAGGCTAGAGATTTGATAACGAGAAGTGGCATGATTCTTTTCCCAAGATGGGCTCTTAGCTCTTCCTTTCTACTAGATCAAATGAGAAGACAAGAAAGAACAATTTCATTTGAAGATGAAAATCAATTTGGAGAACTGAGAGGGTCAGGTTTCAATATAGATGCTCAAACAATGGTGAATTGGAGTTTAGCACTAGAGAATGATAAACCTACCCTTATAGAAATCAAGGTATTCCCTAGGTGGAATGTTATTTTCTAGCATGCACAGTCCACTTCTAGTGATTAGTTGTATCGGATGCATACTTTAGTATCACTAATGAACAAAAACAAGATGGATACTCTTCAATCTTAGTTGGAAAAGAACATGAGAGAATTCTCAAAACAAGAAGAAGTTATGAAGAGAAAATGAAGAATTTTTTTGTCTTGCAACAAAAGACTATTCAGCTAGAAATGGAGGTAGCATCATTAAAAAGGAGTGTCAAAACTGCCATAGAACTGCCTAAAAAAAGGGAGGCATCAGGCCATGCAATGAATATTGGTGAAGAAAATTTAGAAGCAAGCAGGGATGCAGAGATTAGAGCAATGAGGAACTTGCTAATTCATAAGATCAATGCATTGAAGGCAACTTCTCAGAATGTGCATAGCAGCTACCTTGCATTAGGAGTAGAATACAGATGTTTAGAGGCTACTACTTTGTCATCTCCACTTTTTAATACATGGGGCCCTTAGATACAATTTTTTGACAATTTAGTCCCTCTGCTACCTCAAAAGAAAGACTTTCCAAAGCTACCCATTGGAAATAACAAAAAAATTATCCATAAGGTGAAAGACTTGAATGATTTCTTCAATGGTAAGATGCAACTAATCCAAAACAAAATGAAGATAATTGTTGTAGGTACACCTAGTTTCATACCTACAATTTTGGATAGTGAACATAAATTGAAAGACTAGGTAGAATGGTCATCCTCTTTTGAAGATAGTCTTGATCATCCTAGGTTTTTGTCTTTTTACAATAATGAAGCAAGTGCTACAACAGTTTATGATATGGTTGATATGCTTTATAAGATAGAGGAAGAAATTTCTAAAGTAACTATTGAAGTTAAAGCCATAATTGATGTCAAGTGGACTAAGGGCTTAGATGAATTGGAGGCAATCAGAGATACCACTTGGCCAGATGTGGATACAGATATTACCATATGCGAACTGATTGCAAACATTAAAGCCTTGTCATCCGGTGATAGTGACTAGTGCAATTGAAGAATGTAGCATGTAGTTAAAGGTTTAAAGAACAGAGAAAAGGCATGGATGGTGACATGAGCTAAAGGCAAATTGAATTTCTTGAAGAGATGTCCACTGACAAATTACACTTGCTAGTTTTATAATTGCATCTCAGAATTTTGGCCAAGTACAGAGACCGTTTTTTTTTGTAACAAAATAGAAATATCTTTATATTTATTTTTGAATAGTTTTTTGACAAGTATCCTCCCATCAGAAGCTTGCTGCAATCTTTACTATAAAATGATTTCCAAGATGTGGAGTTGAGGTTTAATTTTTGTAGAATTTTATTATTATGCTAGTTTTACATTTCATCCTGTAAGTCTTAGTGTTAACTTTTTGATGTATCCATCTCTGCAAATCTAAGAATACATTGAACTTCGAAGGATTGTGTTGTCTTATCTTGAGTTATTTTGACTTTACATTGGTATTGTATGATTTTTCAAGGAGAATTAATACAATAAAAATATTCTACCATATCTTTTTCTCTAAATTTCATCTCCATTGTTATGTGTTGGTTATCTTGAGATTGTATGAGCAAGGTTTATACAATTTAATGTAACTAGGATAGGTTGTACATATCAGTTTAATGTTGCTTTTAATTCAAGGAATCAAGAAAATGCTTAAGTAATGTGATAGAATTTCCAATTACATAAGAAGGATATTCATAAGAATAGGGTTTAGGATAAAATTGTTGATATAATTGATTGTAAGGCAATTAATTAGATCAAGACTGTTGAGTAGACTCTAAATGTTCAATAGATAGGGCACTGATCATTTATTTAGTTTGTATGTTGAAGAATTCATAGAGTTGCATGAAGCAAAGTCTTAAAATAGAATTAATTTTTACTTTCAGGTATGAAGAGTTAAATTGTTGTTCATCACTTATTTGTAATAATCCCTTGTATGTCATTGTTAGTTGTTGTTGTCAAGGATTATTTGTAAAGTATAGAATAATTCTGACCATTTTCTGCTATAAGGGATAGAAGTGAAATAGAAAGATGATGTTAACAACCATATGTTGAAGTCAAGAACCATAAACCAGTTATATATCCATATATCCCTCAGGTGCACCTACCTTGGTTTTCCAGAACCTAAAGAGTAGAGAATCCCTATGATTCTGTTGAAGTTGGATCTAGATCTGAAGTTTTCTTAGTTGAAAATAGGAGGTATCTAGCCCTTAGACCAAGATTTATCCTCAGCATCCTAGTATCAGGTACTTTTTTGCTTGGTAGTTTTGAAACACCAACATGATGTAAAGGAAGCTAGGTAGGAATAAGTGGAATAAAATCAACTTAAACATACTAACACCTTTCCAAGAGTATAAATGGAAGGAAACACCAAATTATAGAAAAGATACCATGGAATTTATAGATTTCACCAAGGAAAGAGTACACATGGAAGGAAACACAAAATTATTGATTGACTACACATGATAAACAACAACTAGAAAGCCCATTTATTAGGCCTTCTATGTTGTAGCCTTATACAAATAAATACAACATCATAGTCCAAACTCAATATCTTTTTTGCCTTCCTCTATCGTAGTAATCATCCTCCTCCTCATCCTACTCAAATCCATATTTTTATATAGCCAGCTAAGCCACAAGTCATCTAGTTTTGTTTTGGAAGAATAAGCCATAATCCAAGTAATGGGTATTAAATTTTCATGACCTCTTGAGAATAGGTACAAACACAAGTCAGGAGTTGGCTCCCAACAAGATGTCGTGTCATCATAGGAAACTATGCCAAAAGAAACAACACGCTTGGCAGGAAGAAAACAACATGGAATAGGAATGGGAAAGAACAATACAAAACTTGAGGAATATGATGCTTCATATTTTACGCTCTTAAAATAAGGATCTAAAATAGGTCCTTGACATGATGTCAACTACTCACAACTAGAAACCAAAGGTATCAATGATTACTTCATGAATAGAAAAATCATATAGAAATAAAAATATTTTTGGTTGATGCAAGATTGCTTAGAGATCCAAGATGCTCCTACATCATTTTGATAACACATGAGATAGAGAATCAAGGAAACGTATATAATTTACCAAGTATGGTTATAAATCAACTAAATTTTAATATGGAATTCCTAAAGAGAGACTGACAACAAGATATAAAGCATGGTTCTCTACTTGTTTATATTTATTTATATGTCATTATATTTTTCCTAGGTATGGGAGAAGTTGTACAGAATGAGGATAGCCCAATTATTTATCATATTAACAAGTATGTTGAGCAACTAGGGGGATAATTCAAGTAGATTATGTGGGGATACTTTATAGAATTTCAACTCAAAATGCAAGTGCATCACTGCATTCATGTATTTGTATTGGAGAAGTGTAGAGACACTTTATGTTTCATACTTGACATTGATCATTCCAAGATACAACCACTTAAGACAAGAACATATTCGGTCCCATTATTGGATAATGACCTTATAAAATGAGAAATAATTAGGTATGAAGACTACATATTAAGTTTTCCAAAGGATACGTTGCTGCCCATTTTGGTACATATGAGGTAGTCTTTAGTAGCAAAACCACTATAGCCCAAACACTAAAGAAGGAGAATATGGTTAAAAAATCATAGGAGAAAAAACATGAAGAAACCAATAACTTATCTATGTAGGAGGTAACACAAGAAAATATATTTCCATGATTGTCAACTCTTGAGATAAATAAGAAGAAAGGTAAAAGCATCAAAAAATCAAACAGACCACTATCTCTAATATTTAACAAGAGAGAGAGAAGCAACAAAGGAAAGAGTTATTAGGACAAACAAATAAAAAGTGTTTCAAAGAATGTATAAGATCTCAATAGACCCTAAGAAACTAGCACAACATATCATGGAAACAAGATTAGTTGGGAAGATGGATCCAAAAATATTTGTTGAGTTATTGGAATCTGACAAGAAAATGGTTGAACAATCTTTGATTAAATATTTTAGAGAATCTAGCTAAGACATCAAGGATAAATTTCCTAATGAACTATATACTAAATTGTTAGTTAGGTGGAACTCTACACATCATAGAGTGGAAGAATTCAGAAAATAAATTCTTAAAAAAATATGAAGCAATTTATTAGTAGATGATATAGAAGTATGGATGGATAGGTACATCCACTAATTTAGGACAAAGGTAATGATAACCATGGTACTGATAGACCAAGAACAAACTCTAATTGGAAATATTAGGGAAGTATGGAATGAAGAGCATAAAAAAGACTAAAATAAAGCCTATCAAGAGGTAGGTACTTCAAGCACTAATGATACTTTTCCTATTAGTGAGTTAATTGGAAACACACCTATTACACATGAGAAGCCATCCAATAAAGAGAAAGTAATGATTCAAGATATTATTGGTAAACAAGGAGAAGCATATGATGAGATCACTACTTGAGTATAGGTAAATGGCTAAGAGACTAGAAGGGAAACTACTACTAGTGCTGAAAAAAGAAGAGACACAGTTGAAAAATATGCAATCAACTAGCATATACTTGTAGCAATAATCACTATTAGTGTGTAATATCTTGAACTACCAAGTTGGACATTGATATCTATTGAGGAAATATTCAATGCAATAATATAATAAAATGATATCTTGAATATGAATTAGTAGAACCCCATACCATTTGAGCAATGACACACATCCCCAATTACACAAGCACTGATAATAACTGAAGATAATGTTGAAAAGAAGGAAACAAGAGACTCTAGTAATAAATCTTAGGATTTAGATAACTAAGAAGAAAAAGGGGAGAATGATAGTTCTCAACTGCCAAGTCAAGTTGAATCCAACCTAGTCACTATTGGAATCGAGAAGAAGAATGATAGAGGAAAAGATGATGATTATAATTAAAAATATAAACATGGAAAGAACTATCATAGATAAGGTTAGAAGAAAATTGATGGAAAGGGGAAAAGGAAAATAGAAAACAATGAAGAAGAAGAGGAGGATAATGATCCACTTGTTGATGACACTTAGTTTGAAATTTTGAAACAAGACATTTTAAAACTAGAGAGGAAAGATCAAGAGGAATTTTTGTGTGCCTTGAAAATAAAGATAGAAATTGATAGGAGGTCAAAGAGATTAAAGAAAAAATTATACAATAAGACTATTTATTTGAACATCTCATGCAAGATATCATGGTAAAAAAAGATAAATCTATGTCTAGGAAACTGATTCTTTATCTAGACATAATGGAGGCATCAAGAATAGATCTTGAGGATCAGATAGCAAAAGAGGTTGAATATAAAGTAGAAGAAAGAACAAAATTAGCATTTTCCAATAAAGTTGCCAAATTAAAAGGAAAATCACAACAAAGCATAATTTTAGTGCATGAGATTTTTGAGTAAAGAAAATCCAATATATACTGCACTATGTAATTTTAATACATTTACTGCAGAGATAGATACAAATTTTATCAAAGTCCAAAATAAAGAATTGGTCATATTCAAGGAGGAATCCTCTATTAATATTTTACTATTTAGGCATTACATCACACCTAATCTCATATTTGTAAATACCATTTTGAACTCTCACATTCCACATTGTTTTGAATAAACTTCTTGGTTCAATCGATTCTAGTTTCTCTTGTATGTTTTCCATATGACAGGTTCTTCCCTTGGACTGAATTCTTCTTCCACTTAGGAACACTCCTCATGCCTTTTAGTTAGTTTGTGTGAGATGTGTTTACTTTCTCTTCCTTAATCTAATAGCCTTCACCATTTATGGAGACTTATCTTGCACACATGGATCTAGCTCTACGTTGAATGTACTTTGTTATCTCCTTGAAAATTGCTCTTCGTATTTCAATACATATTGACATGCCCATTCATATATCTTCACACTCTCTCCTTACTATCTTATGCATGTCATGCCAAGTGTTTAATGGTTTTCTCCCTTTGCTTCAAGTTTTCCAACTTTTATAAAGAAATGTTCCACATAATCTATGAGCATGCATTTTTCATCCACATTTTTTACCATCCTATCCTACATTTTACTTTTGTCATTTCCTTTACCTTTCATGTTAGTTTTCAAATGATCCCAATGATAAGATGCATGTACTTTAAATTTTTTTCGATTGCAAACATGATTTTTTGGGGGTCTTCAATTGACTCACAATCGAACTAATTCTCTATTCTCAACATCGGATTAAAATTTTCAATACTCTTAGAGTGCTCAATTTGTGGTTTGTTCCATTTTTTACTATTACCTTAAAATTCTTATCTTTTTCTTTATTTTCCTTAATCTTCTAAGTTGATTTTGAGGGTCACATATTCTTTACAATCATCCCCAATGTCTCAACAATGTGTATCACACGAAGATGCAATCAGATCAACATAGTCTCAATAATTAGATGATAATATGTTCATTGTTTAATTACATAATATTTTATCTATCAATATATAATTGAAAGAAAATTGGAAGTCAAAATTTATCACAATTCATTTAAACTCAATAGAAAATTCATGTTCACCAACTCAATTGAAAATAATCCTTAAATAGAAGTCTTAAAATCTCAATAGAAACAATATTTGAAATCAAAATTTCTCAAAAATCAAATGAAATAAATAGAAAACTCAAGATGGAACCAAACTATATCAAAGTAGAAATATTGGAAAACTCGATGAAATCTCAAAGTCCACCAACTACATAGAAACTCAAATGAGAATAAAAGTTCACAAAACTCTATCTAAAATAAATGGAAGATCAAACCTTGCATCAACACAAAAGAGAGTAAATGAAAATAAAATCTTGTATCAAACTCCATTTTGAGTCAAGAAATCACCAAAATCAAAAAAACACAAAGGCCGCATAAAGTCATGACTACCCCATTACTCAATCTTTGAGAAACATTTTTTTAAAGATTTTCATATAGAAAAGAATGAAAAAAGGGATTGCTCTCCTCCCAACCTTAATGGCATTATGAAGCCTCGTAGAATATAACCATACCCCCAAGAAAATAAATTGACTAACCATATATTTATAGTTTTGGAAAAAATTACTTTAGCAAAGAAAAATTTAATTTGATAGTTTACTATTTCATGCAATGCATCCATTCTTCCATATGTTCTTGCATCAAATGAAGGTCATGCACAAATAAAATTATAACATAGCTCACAAAATGGATGTGAGTCATTTAATCAAGTTTCCAATTCCAAATCAATTTCCAAAAAATACCAATACTTAAATAAATCCCTCTACTCCTTTTTTGAGCATTTTGTGGGAACAACTATACTCTTTTGTGGAATCTTCCTTTTTATCCTTCTTCCTTCCATGGAATAATCACCACCGTTCTCCAACCTTCTCTAGAAAAATATATTATCCATTTTCAATTTATCTATGCACACATTAAAATAATTAATTTCATGCATATTCAATGTTTTGATTTTATCCATATTCAACATTTCACACTACATATACTTATTTTCCTTTGAGTATACCAATAAAATAAAAATCAACAATATCCTCATTCCAATCAATTTTCACTTATTTTTCCTTTGCAACTTTTTCTTATTCTAACATGTTTCCTCCATCATGTGTATGAAAAAGAACTTAATCGATATTATTATAAAATACAAAAAAAAATAAACATGGCCACATTCTTTGGCATTATGATACTATATATTTTACTCCAGTTGCATTATTCAATATATTTACATCCCTTTAAATGTTCTTAGACATGAATTCAATTTCATCTTCCTTATCTCACTTCATTGTGTATATGAGCCATGTTAGTATGCTAATAGAAACCAAATTTAAATAAAGCTTCTACAAACTAAACAAAATTCATAAACTTCAAGATAGACTAAGATGAGCTCTCAATTGAGAATATGAGCCATTAATGGGCTCTCTCAATAAGAAGCTCTCTTGTTGAGTGGCTTTGTCTAAATAGATAGGATGTATGCTCAAGCTTATGTTTCAAAAAGGGCTTCAAATGGAGTTGGAATTTGGGTGTGAGTGTATGGTTTTGATGTAAAATGGCTTCTTAAAATAGCATTATGACTTTACTTCATGGATTGTTTTGTTTTGCAAAGGAAAAGGATTCAATTTATAGGCAAGAGGCTTGAGGGATTGAGGGCTAAGATGCAAGGATGGGGAAAAGCTCATGGAGGGCTCAGATTGCATGAGAGGAGAGCACATGGATTGTGCTTCCTTACAGCCAATCAGGGAGTGACACATGTCACAAGGTGAGAGGATGGAGGAAAGGGGAAGGATGAGTCAACAAAGGAGGCTCAAGGGATAAAATCTTCATAAAGACTCTCATAATGGCTTGTAAGAGCAATGAAAGGGCTTGGAAGAGTCATTTATGGCCTAGTGGGCTTCATAAAGTTTTATGAGATATTTTGAGGGAGATGAGAGGAATTTTGACTTGGGCTTGATTAGGAAGGTTTTAAGCTTGTTTAAGATTGTGCAAATGATTAGAGGATGGATTAGGATGGTTTAGGATTAGCTTAGGGATAGGCAAGTGGATGGCATTTAATGAGGGTGGGTGAAGGAGGAGATATTTGTTAACTTTGGCTTGGGTTAGTAAGTCTTAACCCATGTTTAGGGAATGTGAAAAGGTTAGGAGGGGATTAGGATTAGGTTTAAAGACATCTTCTAGAAGAGTCTAGACTTTGGATGAGGATAACGACTTTCTAGAATAGTCTAGAACTTCCTAAGATGAGGATGAAGACTTTCTAGAAGAGTCTACAACTTCTTAGGATGAGGATAAATTAGATTTTAGGAAATAAATAAAGTTTTATTTATTTCAAGGGTTTGGGTTGAGGAGATATTTATTAAAAAAAAATTAATAAACATGAGGATTAATGTTTAATCTTAATTAAATATTTTGAGTTGTGATTAGGGGTAAGAAATGATGGGATTAGCCTTTAATCAAAATTAAAGAAGGATTAGAAGATTTTGGAAGAGATTAGTGGTCTTAAGAAAATTGGCCAAGTTTTGGGCAAAAAATAAATTTTTTATTTATTGTAGATTTTATGGTCAATTTATTAATTAAATAATTAATAAATAAAGAAATAATGTTTAAATAAGATTTAAACATTTTTAGGAGGGATTCCTTAATTAAATATTTTTAATTAAGATAAAGGGATTTAATGGCATAAAAATAAATTAATTAATTAATTAATGATGATGTCATAAAAAAAAATTTCAAAAAATAAAAATACTTTATTTTCTAAAAGATTTAGGTGTCTACATTTTGCCCCTCTTTGATGTGATGCCGCAAGTGGCATGGCATCAAAGATAAGAAAATAAGATGCCCAAGGCTAGACCAAAAGAGGAGAGAATGGACTGCGAGATGCCCCCTCAAGAAGGCGACAGGGAGAGAAAGTGAGGCTCGATGACTTCCTGAAAAGTACAAAAATCCGAGATGAGCAATAAGACTCAAATTGGCTTAAGAGAAGAGGTTTAGTTAGCTCAAACTCTCACTACGGGAGAATGATAAAGGGAGAATCAGAGGCACAAGAGGAAGCAAGCTTAAGATCTCAGGGATTGTAGAGGATAAAGGAGTGGACTGTTATAAAAAAGAATCCAAGATAGGGAGATGGATGATGGGATGATAAAGCTGATGCAACAGGATTTCAAAGAGTCAAATTAGCGGAAGATGAGTTTTCGAGATCCCTAGGACTAGGATTGTGGAGCTTGAAAGATGAGGCTTGGTGGATTGATTGGATTAGTGGATCCCTAAGACTAGGATTGTGGATCCCTAAAGCTAAAAGTGTAGATTGATTCAAAGAGAAACTGATGCATAAGCTGGGGTAGGAGAGACAAATGTTGGATATGGATGGGGGATAATGGAGATGAAGGGAAACCATTGAAGCTTTTTTTTTTAGCAGGGGGATACTTCAAAGAGAAGTACCACCATGTAGTTGAGCACTAGATTTGCTATAGGACTGTTGGTTAATTGCCAAGGTTACCAAGAACATCAAGGCCTTTTCACCAACTGTCCAGAGGATTAATAGACTGACTCAAAACAAACACACAAGGATTGTCGCAGCATCACACATGAATCCTAGAGGAAGCAGTGTGGAACTAACACTAGCTAGCCCACAAGCAGAAAAGAAAAACAAACAAAAGACCTTATCAAGACCTTATGCTCAGATTGCCCTGTTCGGGGTATACCATGATATGGAAGATCGTGGCAACCTTGAGGAGGGAACAAAAAAATTGTTTGGAAAAGATACTTCAAGACCCAAAAGGGAAGATTCCAAATCAAAAGAAAGTGAAAATCCAAAAGAGAACCGTTTGCCAATGAGATGGGTGGGACGAGGTACTAACAGACCAAAATCAAACATGAGGAAAGCTATATCCTACAAGGATCTATCGGAGAGCACCTACGCTGATGGATCTGGATGAGTGATGCATCTGGCAAGCTGAACTGAGAAGGATAACACTTTGGTGATAGCAGATCTAGCTAAAGGATGCATTGGAATAGCTAACCAAGGGTTGTGCAATGTGTGGAAGATGCTAATCAAGGAGGAACTGACATGAAAGCTAGATAGATACAATAGTACTAAGCTAAAGAGGATGTACAAGCTGATGAACCAAGATATGTTACAAATGTACAAGGTTTATTCATGTTTTAGTTTTTCTGAGATGGAAATGTTCGTGAAGGGTGGGATGTCTGCAATAGTTGATAGGCGGATAGGTAGATGGTTTGCAAAAAGCTTAAGGAAAATGGGATTCTTTGTGTGCATGTGATAGGATACAAGCTAGGATACAAGATTTGACATATAATACAAGTTGGAATATGGTACAAGCTTTGGACAAGATTTGGATATACAAGCTATGATACAAGGGATAATACAAGATTTACAAGCTGGGGTACAAGATTTAAAGGCTGAGGTACAAGATTTACAAGTTGTACAGGAGGTATTTACAAGCTTCATTAGATTTTGGATATTTGGTTGGAACACCAAGGGAACAAGCAGGTGTGTTATGGGATGGTGGGTGAATGGATGAGGGATAGGATAGTGATAGATAATGGATTAGTCTTAGTACACAAGGCACCTAAATTACCAGGTTTTCACCAAATTACCTATCCAAGGTGCTTGAATTGCCAAGTTTTCACCATTGGAGGCTTATTTCTCTTTACTATTTTTTTGTATTTTTCAAAAGCTGGGTATACCAAGGATCTTCAAGCATAGAACTTCTTGAGATGAATGATGTTAGTAGGATCATTCAAGAGTTTGCCTTCTATTGTAGATAGCTGATAGGCTCCAGAGCCAAAGGATGCAGTGACAACATAAGGACCAAGCCATGTAGGTTCAAACTTGCCTTTCTTTTCTCGATCAGCTTGGACTTTCATATTTTCTTTAAGGACCATGTTGCCTGGCTGAAAGTGTCGTGGGAGCACCTTCTTGTTGAAATTCCTTTTGAGAGGAGTTTGATAGACTGTGAGATGATCATACACTAGTTTTCACTTCTCGTCTAAGAGATCTAGCTGGGTGAGTCGAGCTACTCTATATTCTTCATCTGATATTTGCCCCTGCAAAGATATGCGCAAGGAGGGAAGTTCAACCTCTATGGAGAATTTCATCACACAAACATGGTTTGAATCCTCATTCGCATAGGTGGGTGTGAGGAGCTGCTCAACTAAAAACTCATACTGTGTAGCTGCTTGGGGAATTTTCCAAGAGCGAGCCTATAGTAGCCATAGCATCTGCTTCTTTGTTCTATATTCGAGGCACTTGTGTAAACTGAAGCCTTGTAAAATGTCAGGTTAGTTGATCAACTAGCTCTTTGTAGGGTAATAGCTTTTCATCTTTAGTTTGATATTCATTTAGGGCTTGCTTGATGATGAGCTGAGAATCACCAAACATTTGTAACTCAATAATATTCCATTCTACAGCTATCTTTAATCTTGCTATGAGAGCCTCATATTCAGTTATATTGTTGGTGCTAGGGAATTGTAGCTTGAAGGCTTTTGGAATTTAATCTCCTTGAGGTGTGACCAACAATATTCCTACCCCTGATCCACGAGATGTGTGTGAGCCATCAAAATAAAGTTTCCATGGGGGCTATTCTTCAATTAGACAGACATGTTCATCTGAGAATTCTGTGATCAAAGGATATGTATCTACTAGAGGCACATTAGCTAGGTGATCTACTATAGCTTTCCCTTTGATTGCCTTTCTATCCACATACTGGATTTCAAATTCGCTAAGGAGCATAACCCATTTAGCCAAACAGCCTGTAAGTGTTGTTCTGGAGAGCATATACTTGAGAGGGTCGATCTTGGAGACTAGTTGGATGGTATGACTTAGCATGTAGTTGTGAAGCTTTTGAGTTGAGAAAACAACTGCCAAACAAGCTTTTTCATAGGAGTATAATTGAGTTCATAACCAACTAGGGTTCTACTGATGTATTAGATGGCTCTTTCTCTGCCGTAGTCATTCAGTTGTGCTACAAGTGCCCCTAGAGCAGTAGGCGTTGCTGATATGCACAAAATTAGGGGACGACCAGGAACTAGAGGAACCAAGATAGGGGGATTGGTGAGATACTGCTTGAGCTGGTCGAAGCTATGCTGACATAAAGGATCCCACTTGAATTTCTCATTCTTCTTCAGTAAATGTGCAAATGGTGTACACTTATCTGCAAGCTGGGAGATGAAGCGCCGAATAGATTGAAGCTTTCTCTAAAGAGAGCAAAGTTGTCACAGTGTCTAGGGAGGAGGCATATCTAAGATAGCCTTGACCTTCTTGGGGTCGATCTCTATACCTCGTTTAGAAACTATAAAGCCTATAAGCTTGCTAGATGTGACCCCAAAGACACACTTCTTGGGATTCAGCATGAGATGATATTTGGCTAACCTATCAAAGACTTTCTCCAAGTCAGCAAGATGATCCATGAAGGTATGAGATTTGACAAAGATATCATCCACATAATCCTCCAAAATGTTATGGATGAGATCATGAAAAATGGTTGTCATAGCTCTTTGATAGGTAGCCCCAGCATTCTTTAGGCCAAAAGGCATCATGTTGTAGCAAAAGGTTCCCCAAGGGGTAGTGAATGTTATCTTATGCTGATCCTCTTCTGCAATCTTGATTTGATTATACCCAGAAAATCCATCCATGAGGGACAGAATTTCATGTCCAGCTGTAAGGTCTGCAATCATATCTATGTTGGGTAAGGGAAAATCATCTTTTGGACAAGCTTTGTTAAGATCTCTGAAATCAGTGCAGATTCTGATGTCAACAAAAGGCTTAGTGACAGGGACCATGTTGGAGATCCACTCTGAGTAGTCGATAGGTCGAATAACCTTAGCAGCTAACATTCTTTCTAATTCAGCTTTGACTAGTAATGCCACCTTGGGGTGCATTTTTCTAAGCTTTTGTCTGACGGGCCTAATCTTTGGATCAACTGCAAGATGATGAACTACAAGCTTTTGATCAAGTCCTGGCATGTCCTGATATGACCATGCAAATCAGCCAATGTTCTCTCTTAAGACCTCAAAGAGGAGATCAAAATGTGAACAAGTTTAGGGATCTCTGAAGAACCAATGTTGACTTCTCTAGTATCCTCGATTAGAATAGATGATATCTCTGGTCGATTATCTTGAGGCAAAGCTAAATCCTCAAGTTCTAATTGTGACTCTAGATTTTCTTGCTAAGGGGTTCTCTTCACTACCTTAACTAGTCTAGGTTTCACCTTAGTTCCATTTTTGGGCGTATCAGAACTAGGTTGGGGATTTTCTCCAAAATACCCCTTGGGATCTAGCTTATAGATATAGGTAGAATCTGGCTTTGTTTGCTTGTGAGGAGTTTCGGCTCCCATGAATCTCAGAAGTGCTTCCTCTAATGTGAGCTCATCAATGTGTATGATGCTTGGTTGGTCCCAATCTATGAGTTGTGGATGGGCGAGTGGTAGGTCAATGAAATGGATGGATAGTTCTTGGAGAACAGAGTCTCCCAGGGAGATTTGGTCTGGGATATCGTTGTAGGCTCTCTTTTCAACTTCCTCAAGAATTTCTTTGATTTCAACAAGGTTGCAGTGAATGTTTGAAAAAGTGTGACCATTCTCATTGGTGCCCCTAGTTGTGGGTATGCCAAAGCCAAGACCTGACTTTGATTCCCACTTGTGTGCATCGATAGGACACTGCATGGCTCTTTCTTCTGGTCCTATACTACCACCTTGATAGTTCCATTTTTCAAAGATGAAATTATGTTCTTGGGGATACTTTTAGCTAAAGTGATCAAGGCGTGCTTGATTTTTGGAAGGTGCATCCTTATGTAACCAATTGTTGATATCTGGAGTGAGCTCCTCATGAAGAGGGATTTTCGAGGATACAAAGGTTGTTGGGTCAAACTATTTTTATCGAGGAGGTGGAATCTCCTTAGCTTTGTGATATGTCGGTCGTCTATGGGCATGTGGATCAAGTGGGAGTGCCCCGACAGCAAATGCATCTGACAGACTATACTCTCCATAGCCTTTGTTATTGATCTTCATGGTAGATAGGGTGGAGGCAAGGATGGTTTTTGGATCATTACAAGTGTGGGATGAGCTGGCGATGGCTATGTCGATATCAATTCCAAGGTAATGGTTTGCATATGAAGCTTCAACCGCATTGCAGTAAGCAAAGGGTTCTAGATCAGCATAGATGGTTACCTCAGTGCCCTGATGCAAAAATTTGACGCACTGATGGTAAGTGGATGGAATGGCTTTCATGGCATGAATCCATGGGTGACCAAGGAGGATGTTACATGGTAGGTTTAGATCAATAACATGGCAGAGTGTTTCTTTGATGACTGGCCCAACCTTGATTGGCAGCAAAATAGTTCCTTCTGTGGTTCTTTCCAAGTTGTCATAAGCTTTGATGGTGATAACCTCACTAATGATATTTGCCTTAGTATACCTAGCTTGTTTTATGAAATTTAGGGTGCAAATATTCAAAGCTGATCCATTATCTATCATTACTCTTTTTATGAAAAAATTGGATACCATAATGGCTATGCGAAGCGGAAGGGTGTGATCTGGCTCGACCACGGGTATGTCAGTGGGTTTGAAAGATAGGGCACATGAGGAAGATAAGTGTCCAATGAGATTACAAACATCAGTAGCGTTGACATCTGAAGGGACACAGGATTCTATGAGAGCACTGTCAAGGATGTTTTTTTGCATAGGACTACTGCGGAGAAGGTCTAAAATGGATATTTTGGTTGGCATGTTCCCAAGGTGTTCCAAGATATTGTACTGGCTTTTTGATGGAGCTGATGGTGCTAGTGAAACGGGTGGGCCTGCGATGTTAAATCATGCTCTTCGAGTGGTGACTGCACACTCATTGTTTGGTCCTTGGATATTGATAACATTGACAGAAGGCTCTTTCTTAGATATACGACCTATGAGGCTACCATAGTCTATATAGATGAAGTGTGGTCATTATTCTTCCCATGCTGTTGGTTTGGCTAGTGGTTGTTGGTGTTGTTGTTGTTGGTTTGGATAGGCACTTTTCAAGGATTTTGGTTGTTGTGAGGAGGAAAAGAATTTTGATAGATCTGTAAGCCTGCATTGGGAGAGGTTTGAACACCAATGGTGATTTCTTTCCGATCAATGAGGTCCTGCACATAATCTTTCAGTTTCATGCATCTGAGGGTAGTGTGACCTTTTACCCTATGAAATTTGCAGTACTCATTATCTTTGTACCATGCAACTTTGGATTGGCTTGGGTCAATTTGCTAGGTAGGAGGAAATTTGATGAGGTTTTCCTTAGTCAATTTCTCAAAAATGACATCCAATGGCTCACCAAGGGGTGTATAGTTTCTAGGTGCAGGTTGGAATCTAGGCTTTTGCCCTGCAGCTACATTGATGGCATTAGCTTGATTGTTAGACCTTTGAAAGTTGGGTCCTGGATTGTGGCTTTGATAGCTTTGGTGATTCTGTTGTTGGTAGTTGATAGCTTGTTGATTGTTTGGTTGATAAGGTGGGTTGGATTGATTTTGGGAAGGACCAACAATATTCACATGTCTCATATCAGTAACCCCATCTGTTGCAACGTGCTTGTTTTTGTTCCAATACCTAGACTTGTCATTTGAATGTGTTTGATTTTGGTTGGCTTCTTTGTAAATCTTGACCACACCATCTTTAATGAGTCCTTGCTCAAGGATCATTCCTTTCTCTTTGATATATTTGTAGGTCTGCAAACAGTTCATGGTCATGTGGTGAGCCAAGCTAGGATGGGCATTATCAATAAACATTTTCACCAAATGGCGCTCTGGCAAGGTGCAAGATATGCGGGTGGTAAGGGTTTTCCATCTTTGCAAATATTCAGGAAGGTTTTCTCCACATGTTTGTTTAGTGTGGACAAGATCCAGTACTGATAGCTCTATTTCAACAAGATGGGCATATTGGGCTACAAATGCCTCAGACAATTCAGCAAAGTTTTTAATTGTGCCATATGGTATTCTATAAAACCATTCAAGAGCTGGTCCAGCCAAGATTTTGGGAAAGAGACACAAGAGGAAGACGTCATCGTATGCCACTTCTTGGCAATGCATGTAAAATTCTTTGATATGTGTGACAGGGTCTCCTTTTCCTCTGAATTTGTCAAACGTGGGTGTCTCAAAATGCTTGGGGAATGGAGTCATAATAATGGCTCTGTCAAATGGGTAAGGACACACATTCTCAAATTTGAAGGTTTTTGGATCATTTCCCTCTTGGATGTTCTTCAAATCTATCTTCATGGCTTCCCATTCTGAATTAATGGGTGATGGCTGGGGTGCCCCCAATGTAGGAGTGCCCTAAGGTAGGTATGTGCTAGATGGGGCAATGGAATATGGATGGCTTTGAGGTATGGGCTAGTAGGGATTGTAAATGGCTTGGGAAACTGAATGGTGGATGATGGGTTGCTGTAGTGGAGGTGGAACATATTGTTGCATGTGTTGTGAGGCTTGTTGTTGATATTGGATTTGAGGTTGGGATTGAGGAACATAAGCTGGTTGTGGGATAAATGGATTGCTTCGTGGAGGTAAGGTATAAGATGGTTG
Organism: Cupressus sempervirens; assembly: GCA_028749045.1. Lineage (NCBI taxonomy): Eukaryota > Viridiplantae > Streptophyta > Pinopsida > Cupressales > Cupressaceae > Cupressus > Cupressus sempervirens. The sequence continues at coordinate 87,384,955 of CM053786.1, read as the reverse complement.
TGAAGCTTGGGGAAAGGATCGGGGAGCTTGTGGAACTTGACTTTGGATTTTAGGAGTTTGACCAATATATGTGGGTTGTGCCCCCATTTGGGAAGGTATCTGCATGGCAAAAGAGGCCAAGTAATTGGTAGTTGGTGGTGGTGGATTTCCTCATAGAAGTGGCATAGAAAAATAGTTGGTAATAGGAGGTAATGGATTAGTTGGTGGTGGAGGTGGTGGGAATTGAAAGCTTGGAAATGGAACTGATGGGGTTTGATAGTTTGGTTGCTGGATTTGAAAGCTTGGTAGAGGGGTGGCAGGAGCTTGGGTCATTTGAGAGCTTGGCAGAACATTGGTAGTAGCTTGTGGGGTTTGATAGCTTTGTGGAGTGAGGGGAGTAGCTTGTGGATTTGTGGCTGATGGCACTGAGCTCCAAGGACCTAGTGGAAATGATGAAATTGTGTTTTGAGCTGAGGTAAACAAGCTAGGGGTAATGAAGGGTTGATTACTTGGCCACATGGGTGGCATCCCGGTTGTATATTGCTAAGGTTGGCCAAAGGTGCTAGCACTGATTTGGGAGATGGGTGGATTTGGAAGGCTGGGTTGGAGAGCAGCAGCAGCAATAGTGAAGGGAGTGAATGATGAGGTGGTTTGGGTGAAGGGGGTTTGAGATGGAGTGGTATGGACCAATGGTGGAGTGGTGGTGGCTAGATTGGTTTGTGGAAGGGAGATTTCAACTTGAGTGGAGGCTAGTATGTTTGGGTCTATTGGATCATATGGGGTGGGTTGAGGCTCTTCTTTTGGCACATATTGAGGATAATTTGAATCATAAGAGCCTATGGGTGGTGGGAGTTGTCCAAACAACAGGTGAGATGGATCTGATAAGGGAGGAGGTCTTCCAAATTCAAAGGCTCCTATGTTGTCCCTTCGAAAGTTAGCCATGATTTTTTCTTTGTTCTTGTCTATAATGGAGTTCACGAATACTGCATTTTCTGGTTGGTTCATGAAAGCTTCAATGTCAATAATGATGGTATAGTATTCTCTGGGCTAAAGGATGGTTGGGTGCTCAATGGGAGTGAAGTTGTTTGATCCAAATGATAGGGCTCCATTGTTTCCTTCTTCTTCTGGGCTAAACGAGTGATGGGTGGCATGAAAATGCAGAATGTTCATAGGGATGAGATGCAACAATTTTGATGGATGCAAAGGGGGAAGGCTTTTCTATGCAAATGATTTCCTAGGTTGAGGCAAAGCTATATGAAAAAACCTAAGGAGGATTGGGTTGGGGATTCTAATTTCAAAGATATGTTGCCAAAGCATGAAAGGTATGCTTTCCTATGTGCAAGCTTGGTGGTGATTGTGTCAACTTAAGGATAGATTGATGATCCTTTAGGAAGAACACGAGATTGACCACTTGTGGATCCCAACCTTTAGCTCAAGGTGATGAGGGATAACAAGTGACAAAGCTAGATTACCCTAGACAAAGCTTTGTCAAAGGGATAACCTTGGTGAGATTGGTGGATTTCGAAGATGTTAGGAATGGCAAACTTTTGGCAAAATGACAACAATTTTGAAGGCTTGGATGTGAAGATTTTGGATTGTTGGCTAGATGGTTTGGTTCTAAATGAGATGGATGAGCTAAAATGCTTAAGGGGAGGACTAAAGATGGTTGGCTTACCTACAAGGATGACTCTAAAGTGAAGCTTATGCAAGAAGATGTGGAGAAACAAGGGGGTCTAATCATAGAAATCATGCCTAGTTGGTAATGCACAAGCAAGGTTAACTCTTGGATGTTGGTTAAGTTGGATAGTGCGCTCTAACCAGGCATCTTGAAGGGCTTCGTCGGCAGCTTTGTCCTCTGCTTTGTGGAATTTGGCAATTCGAGGGCTTGGTGTTATTTCCTTTCTCTTGGCTAAAAGTTCTTGGTTTGCCTGAGATGGCTTGAGTTTGACTTTGTGAAACTTCTGTTTGGGTTTGGGTTGTTCTGACATAAATTCCTGAATGTGCTTGGCTTAGAGAGATATTGGTTGTTTTATTTCAACTCGTTCAACTTTTAGAACAGGCAGTGACTACGCTAAGTGTGCCCTACGCTAGGATTGACCAAGTTTGGCAAACATTCATTCAACAAGTAAAAAATCAAGCAATAGATAGGAACAACCAGATAGAAGTTTGTGATTCTCAGAATGTGATACTTGTGCCACAGAGTGTGTATGTTCTACAAATGTTTTGATCAGTCACTTCAAGCACATTAACATCTTAGATGGTTATCTACAAGTCTGACAGTTGGTTTAGCTAGGGAGTCCTCGATATACCCAAAGTACGTGACGCTTGAATCCGTAGATGAAACCAAAACAATGTCACATAGCCGAGAGGAGTGGTAACCCACTTCTCCTCTTTCACTTCTCAAGGGTATAATGTTCCTTGAGGCTTAGCTCAAGTGACAAAATCTTGATTCCAAGAGAGGTGTCTTTGGATTCACCTCCTGATCTTTATACTCTGTCGGAATGCTGGAGTTGAGGTTGTCCCAAGGGGTGATGAAATCTCCAAGAAGGCCTCCTAAAACTTAAACAAGATTTTATATCCTAATCGTATGGACCCAAGATGGCCTCAAAAGATGACAAGGGGAGAGAAGACTTGGATGATCTTGGGCTAAAATACAAAATTATTTTCCAAATGACATTTAAGTTTTCTAATCTAGACCTTGCAAACACACATGTTTAGGATGCAAATGTTCAATTCCAACTTGAAGCATTAACAAAAGTAAAATCGACCGAAGAATGAATACACCAAGAAGATTTAGGTTCAACAAAAGTAAACTCGCACGCTCGGAGGCCCTCCACGTCAAGTATCGATTGATTTTTCTTTAAGGCATTCAAGATTGACTGTGAGTTTTTTTTAAGCCCAAAACAAAGATGTGTGTAATTCGATTTCAAGCGCGCACCCAGAGGCTCTCCACGTCAAGATTTGTTCAATTTTTTTAATGCCCAAATGAAGTGTTAGTGAGACTAATGTGCATTCAAAGAATTTTCTAACTTAGAAAAACCAATAAAAACTTAAGTGAATGGAATTTGATTTTTGTGGAGCACTTAACACCTTCTTAGGTAGACCCATCCCCATATATGGTGCTGATATTGCAACCAATGGTTAGAATGATGGGTCAACAACAAATTCACTTAAAGTGTCTTTATTTGTTTTTATAACTTAGAAAGTTTCTAAAATGTAGATTCTTTTTATGCCCCAAAAGATGAAGTGTGAGATATTGTAATGATTAATTGACCTTTTGCATTCAAGATTGGATTTGTTGTTTTAATCATGCATTCATAAAAAAAACAAACCTGATTTTAATCCAAGCACTCAAGAGTGATTTTAGCAACATGCATTCAAAGACAAGTGATTAAACATTCAAATTTTTTTCCTTTGAACATTCAAGATTGAGATTTTGTGTGTTGTTTTAAAAACTTTGAAGTGCTTTGTTTTAACCTTAGATCATTCAAGATTGTTTTAAACTCAAAAGTGAAAATGACTCTTTGGACTTTGCTTTTCATTCAAGATTTTGTGTTCTACTTTGCATGTTTTAAGCCCAAAAATGATATTCTTAGATTGTTTTGATGCATGAAAAATCTAAGAAACATTCAAGATTTTGCAACAAGACATTTGTTTGGAACAAATAACAAAGCTTTTAAGACAATTTTGGCAATCATTTAAGACTCTTAGTTTTCATGAGATTTTTAAAAGAACTTTAAAATATTTGCAAATGAGGTTCATTTTATCCTTGATTGATACTTTGAGTTTGATTTAGATTTTAGTGTGCACTTAGTGTTGATTTTGAAACTTTTGAAATGGAAACTTGAAGTTCTTTTTAAATTTTCAAAAATGAAGTGTTCCTAACTTTGCATGAATGCATCTAAAACCTTGATGTTGCAAGGATGCAAATGATTGGATTGGTTTAGTTTCACTTTTTAAAAGATTTTTTTTTTTACAAATTTTTAATTTTTAATGGATTTAAGTATGATTTGGGGTTCATTTTAAGCACTAAAAAGAAGTGTGCATGATTTTGCTTCCTTAGAAAAAAAAATGGCCAAGATCTCGCACAAGAAGAAGAAAAAGTAGATGGAATAAGAAGAATATAGACAAGAAGAGGAAGAAGAATTCCAAGTGCTTTGTCCACCTATAAGCTTGAAAAATCTACAAATACTATGAGATAGACTATGAGTTCCTTTGTCTTCTTCATGCTCATGTGGACCTACAAAACCAATTTATACAATCCTACCAATCACAAAAACAAGTAAAATTAGCCAAAATTAGCAAATGGCATACAAAACTTGACTAAAAAAGCTAATGAGGATGACTCATGTGGGGTCCCACCGGGCATGCCAAAATGTATATGAGCAATGTTATTATGCTAATAGAAACCAAATTTAAATAAAGCTTCTACAAACTAAACAAAATTCATAAACTTCAAGATAGACTAAGATGAGCTCTCAATTGAGAATATGAGCCATTAATGGGCTCTCTCAATAAGAAGCTCTCTTGTTGAGTGGCTTTGTCTAAATAGATAGGATGTATGCTCAAGCTTCTGCTTCAAAAAGGGCTTCAAATGGAGTTGGAATTTGGGTGTGAGTGTATGGTTTTGATGTAAAATGGCTTCTTAAAATGGCATTATGACTTTACTTCATGGATTGTGTTGTCTTGCAAAGAGGAATGATCCAATTTATAGGCAAGAGGCTTGAGGGATTGAGGGCTAAGATGCAAAGATGGGGAAAAGCTCATGGAGGGCTCAGATTGCATGAGAGGAGAGCACATGGATTGTGCTTCCTTACAGCCAATCAGGGAGTGACACATGTCACAAGATGAGAGGATGGAGGAAAGGGGAAGGATGAGTCAACAAAGGAGGCTCAAGGGATAAAATCTTCATAAAGACCCTCATAATGGCTTGTAAGAGCAATGAAAGGGCTTGGAAGAGTCATTTATGGCCTAGTGGGCTTCATAAAGTTTTATGGTTGGGATATTTTGACAGAGATGAGAGGAATTTTAACTTGGGCTTGATTAAGAAGGTTTTAAGCTTGCTTAGGATTGTGCAAATGATTAGAGGATGGATTAGGATGGTTTAGGATTAGCTTAGGGATAGGCAAGTGGATGGCATTTAATGAGGGTGGGTGAAGGAGGAGATATTTGTTAACTTTGGCTTGGGTTAGTAAGTCTTAACCCATGTTTAGAGAATGTGACAAGGTTAGGAGGGGATTAGGATTAGGTTTAAAGACATCTTTTAGAAGAGTCTAGACTTTGGATAAGGATAAAGACTTTCTAGAATAGTCTAGAACTTCCTAGGATGAGGATGAAGACTTTTTAGAAGAGTCTACAACTTCTTAGGATGACGATAAATTAGATTTTAGGAAATAAATAAAGTTTTATTTATTTCAAGGGTTTGGGTTGAGGAGATATTTATTAAATCTTTTTTAATAAACATGAGGATTAATATTTAATCTTAATTAAATATTTTGAGTTGGGATTAGGGGTAACAAATGATGAGATTAGCCTTTAATCAAAATTAAAAAAGGATTAGAAGATTTTGGAAGAGGTTAGTGATCTTAAGGAAATTGGTCAAGTTTTGGGCAAAAAATAATTTTTTAATTTATTTTGGGTTTTTTGGTCAATTTATTAATTAAATAATTAATAAATAAAGAAATAATGTTTAAATAAGATTTAAACATTTTTGGGAGGGATTCCTTAATTAAATATTTTTAATTAAGATAAAGGGATTTAATGGCATAAAAATAAATTAATTAATTAATTAATGATGGTGTCATCAAGAATTTTTTTCAGAAAATAAAAATACTTTATTTTCTAAAGGATTTAGGTGTCTACACATTGTTCAATTTTTTATGGTTCTCACCAGTGTAAATGAAATGCATATGTCAGAATCACATCGCACCTAATCTCATATCTATAAATACCATTTTGAAAATTCACATTCCAATTTTTTTTAATAAAGTTCTTTGATGAGCATGTTCTAATATCTCCTTTATCTCTTCCAAATGAATGACTCTTCCACCAAAGTAATCTCCTCTTCCATTAAAGAAAACTACTTTCCTCTACTTATTATAGTGTTTGACTAAGATATGCTTACTTTATCTTCCTTACTCTAATAACCTTCACAATTGTTGGAGTCTCGTCTTGCATGTGATAATCATTCTCTTCCTTGAGATGTTTAATTTTCAAAACATTTTGTCCTTATTTTCTTTCGCATGCAATGTGAGATGTTTAATTTTCAAAACCCATTTGTGTACACTCATTGGCTCTTATTTCCCTATTTCAAGTTTTTTGATATTTCTAACAAATGTGTTATGTAATCTACAACCTACATGCATTTCTCTCATTCTTTTTAGCATCTTATCTTATGTTTTGGTTTTTTTTGTTCATTTGCCTCTTCAATTTTGTGATTGAAAACTTCATTGTTTTTGGATCTTAAATTGACATATAGTCAAGACAATTCTCCATCCTTGATGTTAGATTCAAACTTTTAATGTACTTAGGAGGATCAAATTGTGGTTCGTTACTATCTTTTATCATTGCCTTTAAAACTATAAGAATTTTCCTTAGGGAAAAATCATACCAAGGTCAAGAAGCTCAAGCACTAGCACAATATGGACCAATAAAGTATGACCAGAATAATAATATGAAATTTAATTGATGTACATACACACTAGGAGTGCCTGAATATAAAGGCCTTTAGAATGACTAGGAGTTAGCACAGCGATAAGTCTCCCAACTAAGCACATGTCCACTAAGAGTGGATTATCCTCCATTGAGCATAGAAGTTAGTGTGATGATGAGAGGATAAGCTTAACATGGGTGTGCCATGTAAAATTATGTTGTTGACACCATGTGCTAAATTAGAGTGTGAATAATTGTGTTTTTTACATGACAACTCAAATAAATATGCAAACTCTTGTGTTGTAGACAGCATGTGCTGAAAACTCCTGTGTTGTCAACAAGACAACTCATATGAGTACACATACTCCTAGGTGTCTAATCTAATAAATAATAAAATAATGCATTAACCTAAGTAAACTTAAGTAAATTATAATAATAATTAATTATTTACACTAACAACCCCCCCTTAAGTGCAACTTATGGTAATGCACTTAAGTTTATGAAAGCTATGATGAAAATGCGTGATGGGTGCCAATTACTAGGCCATTTTAGGTACCCATGTACAAATGCAATGCAATCTCTCTGAAAATGGAGAAAGAGGGAAAACCTCATGGAAAAAACCCTCCCCCAAAAGGAGAGATGAAAAAAGAAGATGCATGAATGGATGGAGTGATTAAGACCCCCCCGCCCCGCATTACAACATACATCATGTATATACAATATAGAAGTATGAGACAGACAAAACCCCATAAGAGGAAAAAGTCCCCCCCATAAGAGAGAAGAAGAAGAAGAAGAAGAAAGGAGACAAGGTAGTCCCCCCACCCTCCCAAATGTAGAATGTCAATCATTGATAGCTGCTCCAAGATGAATGTAGAAGCTGATCCAAGATTGTTGAATAATGTTCCTCCCCTTAAGAAGAAACAATGTCATAGGTACATGTGAGATGCTTCCCCAATGTGTAGAAATAATCCCAAAGATGAATGATGTCTCTAAAACTTGCTCAACTATCCATGTGTTGATACTGAAAGTTTCCCCTTCCAACATTGTTGAAAAGAACAAGTTCAGATCTAGCAAGAATGGATGTAGAACATATCCCAAAGAACCAACTGTATCCTCGAATGATAAGAGACCTCCTGCAATAGTTGTACATAAGGATCCAGAATCGTATTGACCTTGTAAGACTGATCATGTAGAGAATGGACAGGAGGGTTAGAGTGTTCCCTCACAACAACTGAAGAAGGATCTTCTTCATAAAAGAGAAGATGTATATCATCAATAATGTCTTCCAAATTTTATATGTAGGACTCCACAAACAAGCCTAGAATATATGTTCTGTAGTCAACCCCTGATTTTGGAACCAGACAACAAGGTGTACCCAATTGTATTGAATTACATAGACCTATCATTGTAGCAATGTATGCATGTGGAATTTTTTGATGTTGTGACTCTGTTTTGCATCTGTCAATAGGATCCCCCACAAGTGAACCTATTGAATCACTATCACTATTGTCACTATCAGTTTCCATAATGTATGAAGTATGGAGAGGATTAGAGGATAAGCTACTTGAACTTTCCTCAAAGTGAACATTCTTCTCTATGAATATCTCATGAGTCTTGGGATCCATAAGCCTATATGCCTTAACACTTTCATAAAATCCAATGAAAGTACAAGGCCTTGGTTGTGATGCCTTGCCTTCCCTTGAAGATATGTGTGCCCATGCTAGACAACCAAAAACTTTGAAGTGTTTCACAACTGGTTTTCTTCCACACCATGCCTCAAAATGAGTCATTCCATCTAAGACATTATGAGGAGACCTATTAAGGATGTGATTGGTACTACTTATAGCTTCAACTTCAAGTGATGGATCAAGAGACTTAGCTTGAATCATGCAATTTTCAATTGACTTAAGAGTTCTAATCCTCATTGTTGCAACACTTGTCCTTTGTGAACTAAATACTACTAGAATCTGAAGATCAATACCCTCAAGTTCAAAAAAGTCTCTAAGTCTTAAGTTCACATATCATCTTTCATTGTCCATACAAAGAACCTTGATGACTTTCCTTGATTGCTTCTCAACATGACTCTCGAAGGTGAGAAACTTATCAAACATTTCATTCTTGTGATTAAGAAAGTAAACCCATGTGTAGCATGAAAAGTCATCAATGAAAGTGAGGACATAGTGACCCTTGCTAACTGATGTTACTAAAAAGGGGCCTGCTAGAACTGTGTGAACCAACTCAAGAACGACTGATGTTCTCCAAGACATCCCTTTGTAAATCTTCTCTTCTAGATGCATATCCATTGAAAAAGTTGAACATTCACTTGTAGAAAAGTTGATTGTAGGTAGACCTTTGACCATATTTTTTGAGCTAAGTTGTTGAAGATAGTAGAAGGCAAGATGACCATACTTCTCATGCCATAATTTACTTTGTGATTGTGAATGTGTCAACAAGGCATGTGAAGGAGACTTAGGCACAAAGTGGCAGAAAGAATAAAGCCTTGTGTCATGATTAAGTTTACCCACTGCAACCAATGAATCATCTTTAAGATTTCACACCATTATTGAATCAGGAAGGAACTCAACTTTATTGCCACCTCCATAGTGAGTGATTTGGTAAATTGAAAGGAGATTAGTGCTAAGGATAGGAACATAGAGAACATTTTTGAACTCACCATTTTCCATCTCAATTCCTTTCCCTTTAACTTCTTCTTGTGTATCATTCCCTAGAAAGATGTGAGGTACCTTAGACTACTTCAATGAATAAAAGTGTCCTTTTAAAGAACCCATGTGATGTGAGGCATCTGAGCCAAGGATCCATTCCCTTGAAAAACTTGAACTTGCAATAAATGTTTGCCCTTTTCCCTATGAAGTAGATGGATTTGAATCCTTGGAACCATTTGGCAATTCATTTTGTTCTTCCTTATTAAGTTTACCAACTCATCTATTCTCTTAGTCTTGCAATGATGCTCATCATAATTTGGTTTCTTGCAATATGCACAAAATTGTTTATCCTTCTTCTTGTTGTTTCCCTTCTTGTTGGAAGAAGAATTGTCTTGTTGTGAGGAGAAAGATTGTTGTGTCTCTGATTGTGATTTTTGCTTCCGTTGCTTTTTCTTACTGTTGGTAGGACTTTTTTCGCCTTAACTTGAGTGGTTCTCATTACTAGCCACCAATGTTGTAGACTTGGACGACTTGAGAATTCCCATATCTATCAACTCATATTGTTCCAACATCAACATTTTTGCAAATGCATCAAATGTAGGCTTAGTGAAGGCACTTCCCATAGTTGACTTGTGAGTGTTGTAACTCAAAAAAAAGATGCATACTCTGAAGGTAGCCTCTTCAAAATATGATGAATCAATCTATCATCCTTCATGGGATTGCCACAATCCTTAAGCAGTGCTCTCAATTCATTGGGTTTGTTGACATAGTCTTGAATTGTGTCAAAATTCTTAGGATCCAATAGAAGTAGATCATCCTCAATTTGGAATCCCTTTTCCTCATCCACCTTACCATACAACCCTTCAAGTTTCTCCCAAGCACCCTTGGCATCCTTAAAGGTGGAAATGTGGAAGAACGGGTCTCTGTGAACATAACTCGTAATAATTCCTAAAGCATCAAAGGGTTTTACAATTGTACCGTAAACATATAAATTTAAACCTTTTTCCATTAGTATACTCCATACAATATCTTTCCATGTAGTATAATTGTGTGAAGTTCAAAGTGGAGTTTTAGGTGAACCCATGATGCAAAGAATTAAAAAAGCACAAGAGAGAAAGAGAGACACAAGAACACAAGACCCCCCCCCCCCCCCCCCCCCCCAAAAAAAAAAAAAAGATAATTTTGGAACTTTATATGTAGTGCATTTACAATAGGCCACTTGTCAAAATGGACAAAAATGGGCTTTTGATTTTGTTGTTTACAACCTCCTTTTGGAGTTCAAATCTGTTACTTAAAAATGTAGCTCAGATGTACAACAATTTTGTAGTTTTATCAAAGTAATACAATGCAGAAAAGGAACTATTTCTAAAAGTGGTATTTTTGTCCACAAAAGCCTATAATTTGATTGTAGATTTGAAAGTAGAAGAAAAAAAATGCACTTAAAAAAATGAAACCTAAATATGTGTCTAGATGAGCCCGAACTAAGCCTTTGAAGTTGCAGAAATTGAGATTTGTGATTTGCAAGAATATTTAGGAATAGAGATCTCAAACATCTTGCACCAATGTGTAGATCACAAAATTCTAACACAAAACAAAACAAAAAAAAATTCTTGAAAAAGCAATTTGTATGAGGGAGATATTGCTATTTAACAATCACCTCTATAATTATTTTCCCTAAATCACCGCCGTCACACCTTCAAAGTTCAAATGACTCTAAATTTCAACTCAAATGTCTGATTTTGATGAAACAAAAGTAGATTCAAGGATTTTTTGACTTTCTAAATCTGATGCCAACATCTAATTTGCACCAGAAAGCTCCAATCTTCACTTGCAAAAAATCTCTCCTACTAGCCTAAGGGCCAAATTTTTTGTAGAATTTCAAAAATAAATTGCAAACCCAAAAAGAACAAATGCGCAAAACACAAATGAAAAATGCAGATTTGAAAATTTAAATGCACAGATCCAAAGTGATCGCACCAAATTCACAAATTGGGCCTTCAGGTGCTGATTTGCAAAAAAAAATTGCCTCAATTTTGACTGTAGCCCAGGGTAGGAAAATTTATAGTCAAAATTCACTGAATCAATGCTCTTGACGCAATGGTGAGGTTCGCTTCAACTCTAGATGCTCCCAATGATTGTTGATTATCTGGATTTGAATCGAGGTCCTCAAGGAGGTGAAGCAAAAAAATGGTTTCCAATGGATATGTGAAGAGAAGCTCCCTTAGCTCTGATACCATGTAAGAATTTGCCTTAGGAAAAAATCACACCAAGATCAAGAAGCTCAAGCACTAGCACAATATGGACCAATAAAGTATGATCAGAAATAACAATATGAAATTGAGTTGATGTACATACACACTAGGAGTGCTTGAATATAAAGGCCTCTAGAATGACTAGGAGTCAGCACAATGATAAGTCTCACAACTAAGCACATGTCCACTAAGAGTGGATTATCCTCCATTGAGCACAAAAGTTAGTACGATGATGAGAGGATAAGCTTAACATGGGTGTGTCACGTAAAATTATGTTTTAGACACCATGTGCTAAATTATAGTGCAAACAATTATGTTATCTACATGACAACTCAGATAAATATGCAAACTCCTTTGTTGTAGACACCATCTGCTGAATTAGAGATGCTAACTCCTGTGTTGTCAACAAGACAACTCATATGCATATGCATATGCATACTCCTAGGTGTCTAATCTAATAAATAATAAAATAATGCATTAACCTAAGTAAACTTAAGTAAAATGTAATAATAATTAATTATTTACACTAACAAAAACATTTTTTTTGCTTTAATTTTACCTTCATCTACCAAGTTGACTTTGTGTGTCACTTCTTTGTCACAATAAACATTCACCTCCACCACTTATACTACTCTACTTTGTGTTGTTTTTATCACACTAAACCTATGTGTGATGACTCTCAACATCTAGATAAATATTGGGTTTGTACCTCTTAGTGGCCCATGTTCAAATAACATCCTCTATGTATCATTCTCATGCAAGTTTCTGTAGTTACAAGACTTTTACTTCTCTTCTTTACCCATATTTTTTCCCCTAAGCATTGTAACCATACTCTCACAAGATTAGTGTATTTTTGAGTCTATGATGCCTATCAATTTGGGTATGATACAACCACTAGTATGGATTACCACAACATTTTGCATTTTTTGCATTCACTTAGGTCTTCAATCGACTCATGTTAAAACACATATCCATCTCTAATATCGATTACCTGGATTATTTTATTACTTCTATAATATGTATGTATTGAACAATGCAACTGGAGTAAAATATCCACTTGTACTAACTAAACTTCTTGGTTGACTCCACTCATGTTTTTCTTCTATGTCTTTTAGTCAACAAGTTCTTCCAATCAAGTTATCGCATATTCCTCTAAAGAATACAACGTTCCTTTGTCTTCTAGTTTTTTTGTGTGAGAGATGATTCCCTTCACTTTGTTATAGTAATAACGTTGACCATAGTTGGAGTATCATCTTGCACATTACAATCTATCTCTCCCTTGGGTTGTAATTTGATTTTTCCTTGAAACTTTCTCTTCTTCCTTCAATGCCTATGAATAAGCACATTCATGTATCTTGAAACTTTCTCCCTAGTGCATTTTTTATGCCATGCCAAATATTTAATTTTTAAATCTCCTTTGTGTACACTTGTACACTATTCCTTCATTGCTTCTTGTTTTGCAACTTCTATAAAAAAAAATGTATTTCCTAATCCATACACACATTTTATGTTCATGTTTTGGACGATCTACTCCCATTAATTGGTTTTTTCCTTGTCGATAACTTTCATTTTAGTTTTTGAATGATCTTAGCATTAAGATCTTTTCCCATTATATTATCATATTGAAAACTTCATTTCTTTTATGTTTTCAATTAACTTACAATCCAAACAATCATCCTTGATATCATATTCAAATTTTCAATATACTTGTATATCAAGTTTCATTGTCTTTATCTATAGTAAATGACAAGTATATATAAGCATCACAACACACCTAAACTCATATTTGTAAATACCATTTCGAACTCTCACATTCCACATTTGTTTGAATAAACTACTTGGTTCAGTCAATTCTAGTTTCTCCAATATGTTTACCAAACAATAGGCTCTTCCCTTTGACTAAAATATACTTCCACTCTAGAGCACTAGCCATGTCATTTAGTTTTTTTTGTGAGATGTGCTTACATTCTCTGCCTTAGTCGAATAGCCTTCGCCATTGATGGAGACTTTTCTTGCATGTGTGGATCTCTCTCTACCTCAAGATGTATTTTGTTATCTCCTTGAAACTTTATCTTCCTCCTTCAATGTATGTTGGCATGTGCATTGATATATCATCACACACTCTCCTTACTGTCTTATGCATATCATGGAAATTGTTTAATTGTTTTCGTTGTATGCTCCATGTTTTTCAACTTTTATAATATAAAATGTGTCACGTAATTTGTGAGCATGCATTTACCATCATTTCTTATAGTTTAATTTTTTCATTTCCTTTACCTTTCATATTAGTTTTCGAATGATCCCAGAGATAAGATTCATGTCCTTAAACTTTTTGGATTGCAAACTTTATTGTTTTGGAGTCTACTATTGACTTACTATTAAACTAATTCTCCATTCTCAACATTGAATTTAAATTTCATTTATATTTAGGAAGATTAATTTGTGGTTTGTTCCATTGTGTTGTTATTGCCTTTAAATTCTTATATTTTCTTTATTTTCTTTAATCTTCCAAGTTCATTTTGAGGGTCACTTATCTTTTACAATCATCCCCAATGTCTCAACAATGTGTGTCACATGAATATGCAATTAGATGAACATAGTCTCCAAAATTAGATGGTAATATGTCTATTATTTAATTATATAATATTTTATCCATCAATATATAATTGAAAGAAAAATCAAAATCAAAATTTATCACAATTTACCACAATTCATTTAAACTCAATAGAAAATTAATGTTCACCAACTCGATTGAATATAACTATTTTTGAAACTAAACCAAAGCTGGAACCAAACTATATTGAAGTAGAAATATTACAAAACATGATGAAAACTCAAATTCCACCAACTACATAGCAAGTCAAATGAAAATCAAAGTTCACAAAACTAAGATTAAAATAAATGGAAGATCAAACCTTGCATCAACACAAAAGTGACTAAATGAAAATACAATCTTGTATCAAAGTCCATTTTGATTGAAAAAATCACCAAAATCAAATAAATCACAAGGGCTGCATAAAGTACCCCAAGACTCAATCTTTGACATACTTTTTTAGTGATTTTCCCATGAAAAAAAATCACAAAAGGGCTTACTCTCATCCCAACCTTAATGGCATCTTGAAGCCTCGTGGACTCTAGCCATACCCCTCAAAAAAGAAATGGACTAACCATATATTTATGGTTTTAGAAAAAAATAGTTTAGCAAAGAAAAAAAATTATTTGATAGTTTACTATATGATGCAAATCATCCATTTGTCTCAATGCTCTTGCATCGAATGCTCCAAGCAAAAAAAAAAAAAAAATGTGACTTAGCTCACAAAATTGATTTGATTCATCTAATCAATTTTTGAATTTGAGATCTTCTATGGAATAAAGTATACTCTTTTATGGAATCTTCTTTTTAATCCTTCTTCCTTCCATGGAATAATCACTACCATTGTCCAACCTCCTACAAAAAATATATTGTCCATTTCCAATTTATCTATGCACACACTAAAATAATTAATTTTAGTTATATTCAACATTTTGATTTTAACCATATTCAACATTTCACACTTTATAATATTATTTTCCTTTCACTATACCAATAAAAAAAATCAATATTTAGGCATTCTGAAAATCTTTATTTTGGTCCATTTGCATTGTTGAATATATTTTCAACTTCTAAAATTCTCTTAGCCATGAATGCACTTTCATCTCCTTATCTCACTTCATTTAATCAACTAAAGCATTCCTTGGCATTCATGAACACCTTCACAAATGTTTGTCCATAAACAAATTAAAATTGCAATGTCTTTATGTTCCTCCCTTCTCTTCAACATATTTAAAGTCTACTAATTCACTTTTTTATATATCATGTATACATTGAACTATTCATGACGAACATCGTTTCTATCTATTTACAATGGTTCTAACAACTGTAGATGAAATGCATATGTCAAAATCACATCACACCTAATCTCATATCTATTAATACCATTTTGATAGTTCATATTCCAATTTGATTTGAATAAGTTTCTTTGATGAGCATGTTCTAATATCTCCTTTATCTCCTTGAAATGAATGATTCTTCCACTAGAGTAATCTCGTCTTGATCTGAAGGATGGATCTAGACTAATTGCAGTATTGAATGCTTAAATAAAAACACAACTCAGTGGAAGTCTTCATTCATTTATACATAAATGAAATTAAGCATCACAAACTCAAAAGCTTGAGGTGAAATAAATAGAAGTGAGAGAGAAGAAGATAGAAAGTGCAAATAAAGTTTGATTTCGGAGTTCAACACAAACGTGACTATGTCTCCGAGTTGGCTCCAATAGAGTACAATCGATCCAATTATTCTCTAGAAATCAATTACAAATATGCACCAAAGAAGACCATTTCTTCTAGCACTTCGATAGCATAACAATACTCTGAAGTACGAAAATGGCTCCAAAAAATCTCCTAAAAAAATCTCCCTATTCCTTTAAAAAAAACTTCACCAAGAGCAATTTCTCTCAAGTCTCCCTTAATTTCCCATTGCCTCCAAATGACATCCTACCCCCCTTTTTATACAAAATAATTGGCTTAAATTGGCTCAAAACCAATTAAGGGTATAAAACAAAACATCCCCTTTGAATAACCCCATTTGCCATTTTTACATTTTGGCATTTATATAATTTTAGGGGTTAATGTTGTTAAAAATAACAAATAAATCTATTTTAAGGGGGCTCCACTGTTTGATACAGGTTAAATAACACATCTGCCATGCATTTAACAAGCCACATCAATGGTGTATTGGCATGTAGCTATTTTAGGGGTGGCCAAGTCGAGGGTTCAACTCCCGCCTATGCATCTTTTCAAACGGCTTTGGCGACATTCATAGTTTAAAGAGAAAATCTATTACAAATTTGCTAAATGCTCCACGTGGTCTAGTGGCAAGGAGGGAAAGTAGGGAATGAGAGGTTGAGGGTTCAAACCTCCTCAACGAATTTTTAAACCACCAAATTCGAGCTTGAGGTGCCATGTGGCACTATTTTATTTGTTCATATTTTTGACATGTGTCATCACTTGATCTGCTGATATCATGATGATGTCATCAGTATTACCTTTTGCCTCCAAAATTCAAACGGCCATAACTTTCACATATGAAGTCTACTTTTAACGAAATGAATGTCGTTGGAAAGCTCTCATCGAGCTCTTCATTTTGAAATACATTGTTGACCACTTTAGACATGGTTTGATTTTGCCCCTTATCTAGCCCTCTAGTCTACCTATTGACTAGAACTTTGACCAAGCATAACTTGCACAAACAGACTCCTTTTTGCTCCGTTCAAGCTGCATTGGAATCAAGATGCTGAGATCTTTTTGATGGTGCAAAAATTTGGAGATTTGAAGACACTTCAATTTTCACTGAAAATATCTACCGGATCAAGCCTCCCCATTGAAGACCTTTTGGACCTCCAAAAGTGACATTTACTCTGACATAAAGTGAGGACTTGGTCTCCCCACTTGTCCTGTATCATCTGTACATCTGAATACCTGGCTCACAAGCACAATGAAGACTACAACAACATTGTTGATCATAAACATTATTCTATCACATCCATAAATGTCTACATCAGTTGTCGTAGCCACTAACCAACAAACATTGACTAGCATCAAGCTGAACAATAATGTAGAAATGAAAGAGAATAAATCAACAACATATTGATCCTTAGCATGAGAAACATTTTTACCCAAGGAACCATCAATGCTTTCAATCATCATTCCCTCATGTTGTACTGCGGGTGCATCCTGCAACATCTGACCCTAGTTAGCTACTCCAAGTTCAAGTGTAGAACCACATGTACTAATAGACATAAGAGTTAGCTCTTTACTTGCATTAATTACCCTCTTTAATTGCCCTGTGTTTGCAAAAGAACGATCAGTCTTAATCCTGTGAGAATGTACAATATACTGAATGCCATCTTTAAACAAGTGATAATAATTCTTCTCCCTATAGAAAATTGCTTTTCTGTCATAAAGATAAGGGCTACCAAGCACTATCCCATAGATATCCAGTGGAACCACATCAAATTGTACTTCATCCACAAACTTACTAGTGATTGCAAATCTTAAGGTGCATTGTCTTGTTACTTGCAACTTATCATTTTCACAAATCCAGCCTAGTGGATAAGGTTTCTTATGTACTGTGGTTTTCAATCCCAAGTTTCTTACAACACTTTCAGAGATCAAGTTCACTTGAGAACCACTATCTATGAGTCCATAAATTTTAGTGTTCTTAGCAACAACCCTTAAATGAAACAACTTATTCCTTTTCTTATCTTTAGAGAAATCATTAATTGTAGAAGTAGAAGCACAACTAGCAACAGAAACACTAGAAATAGGAGCTGTACCTTTCACACCCATAGTTGTTATCTTAGTCTCATCATCTGAATCTGAACCAAGATCCATAACAACATTTGCTGCTTTCTCCTTACCTTTTTGTTTCTGATCCAATTTCTGAGCCAACTTAGGCTTCAATTCGGGATGCAACTTCCAACAATGTTCTTCATCATGACCCTTTTTGTCACAATGAGTGCAAGAAAGTTTCTCATCCTTCTTGACTGTAGCTGCCTTCTTTCCTTTCTCTGTCTCTGCATTCTTAGAAGATTTCTTTACATCATTATCAAAGTTATCAACAAAAGATCCTTTACCTCTTGACTCTTAGTGTGTAGCTTGAACAGACACTTCATCCAAATTACAAGGATTCAATACCAAAATAGAATGCCTAAGGTAGGAATGAAGACCTCCTATGTAATTCAACAAAGTATCCTGGGTGTACAAAGGAACATTCAAAGCAATAGCCCTTTTCCTAAATTCATGGGTGTACTCTTGGACAGTTTGATCTTTCCCTTGCCTAAACATTTGCCAGTCCATCATTAATTGTTGCATATGTCCTAGGGGATAAAATTGCTTCTTCAGAGCATTCACAAACTCTACCCAAGTTAAACTGACTCTACCATGTTGTGAAACTTCTGCCTTAGTCTTACTCTCCCACCAAGTTAAAGTTGTACTTCCTAAAAGAAGAGTAGCTAATTGAATCCTATCAACATCATCTAATAGGTTCTGGACTCTACAATAGACTTCAACTTGTTGAATCCAATCATCTATTTTTTCAGCATCAAGTTCACCACAATACTTAGGCAAGTCAAATTTTACATCCAGTTTGATCTTAGCCTTATACTCACTCTTGAAAGGATTAGAAGAAGTAGAATGAGGAGAAGATGGAGAAGAAGGGGAAGAGGGAGGAGAATAAGAAGAGGGTGGATCTAGTTGCTCATCACCATCTCCATGATGTTTCCCTTTCTTGTCTTCATGATCTTCTTGCTTCAACGAACCTCCTTCACATTCCTTTTGTTCTTGTCTTTCTTCAAAAAGTATGTCCACTTTAGCCTTCATCTCGAGGAATGCTCTTCAAAATTCTTACTCATTGATCTCATCAGGAACCTCCATTCCAAAAATAGACATCTTCGAAAATGTTCTACGCTTCTCGATCTCAGGATTAAATTCTTCAAGCTTTCCTTCGCCCTTTTGAATGCTGGATCTTGTTAGCATTCAAGAAAGCAACTGCAATAATAGTCAACTGGGCTCTAATACCACTTGATCTGAAGGGCGGATCTAGACTAATTGTAGTATTGAATGCTTAAATAAAAACACAACTTAGCTGAAGTCTTCATTCATTTATACATAAATGAAATTAAGCATCACAAACTCAAAAGCTTGAGGTGAAATAAACAGAATTGAGAGAGAAGAAATAGAAAGTGCAAACAAAGTTTGATTTCAGAGTTTGCCACAAACGTGACTACATCTCTGGGTCAGCTCCAATAGAGTACGATCGATCCAATTATTCTCCAGAAATCAATTACAAATATGCACCAAAGAAGACCATTTCCTCTAGCACTTCGATAGCATAACAATACTCTGAAGTACGAAAATGGTTCCAAAAAATCTCCTAAAAAAATCTCCCTATTCCTTTAAAAAAAACTTCACCAAGAGAAATTTCTCTCAAGTCTCCCTTAATTTTCCATTGCCTCCAAATGACATCCTACCCCCCTTTTTATACAAAATAATTGGCTTAAATTGGCTCAAAACCAATTAAGGGTATAAAACAAAACATCCCCTTCGAATAACCCCCTTTGCCATTTTTACATTTTGGCATTTATATAATTTTAGGGGTTAATGTCGTTAAAAATAACAAATAAATCTATTTTAAGGGGGCTCCACTGTTTGATACAGGTTAAATAACACATCTGCCATGCATTTAACAAGCCACATCAATGGTGTATTGGCATGTAGCTATTTTAGGGGTGGCCAGGTCGAGGGTTCAACTCCTGCCTATGCATCTTTTCAAACGGATTTGGCGGCATTCATAGTTTAAATAGAAAATCTATTACAAAGTTGCTAAATGCTCCATGTGGTCTAGTGGCAAGGAGGGAAAGTAGGGAATGAGAGGTTGAGGGTTAAAACCTCCTCAACGAATTTTTAAACCACAAAATTTGAGCTTGAGGTGCCATGTGGCACTATTTTATTTGCTCATAATTTTGACATGTGTCATCACTTGAGATGTTGATATCATGATGATGTCATCACTATTACCTTTTGCCTCCAAAATTCAAACGGCCATAACTTTCACATATGAAGTTTGTTTTTAACAAAATGAAAGCCGTTGGAAAGCTCTCATCAGGCTCTTCATTTTGAAATCCATTGTTGACCACTTTCGACATGGTTTGATTTTGCCCCTTATCTAGCCCTCTGGTCTACCTGTTGACCAAAACTTTTACCGAGCATAACTTGCACAAACGGACTCCTTTTTGCTCCGTTCAAGTTGCATTGGAATCAGGATGCTGAGATCTTTTTGATGGTGCAAAAATCTGGAGATTTGAAGACACTTCAATTTTCACTGAAAATATCCACCAGATCACCTCTTCCATTAAGGAACACAAATTTTGTCCACTTATTACAATGTTTGTGTGAGATATGCCCACTTTATCTTTCTTACTCTAATAACCTTCACCATTGTTAGAGTCTCATCTTGCATGTGAAAATATTTTTCCCTACACTTGTAGACTCTTATTTAATTTATAAAACCTCTTTGTGTACACTTGTAGACTCTTATTTAATTTATAAAACCTCTTTGTGTACACTTGTAGACTCTTATTTCCCTACTTCAAGTTTTTTGACATTTCTAACAAATGTGCTAGGTAATCTTTAGCCTACATGCATTTATCTTCCATCTTTTTCACCATCCTATCTTATGTTTTGGTTTTGCCTATTCATTTTTATATCATATTTACTTTTTAATGATCTCACCACTAAGAGAAATGCCTCTTCAATTTTGTAATTTCAAACTTCATTTTTTTTGGATCTTCAATTGACATACAGTCAAAATAAATTCTCATCCTCAATGTTGGATTTGAATTTTTATGGTACTTAGGAAGATCAAATTGTGGTTAGTTACTAGCTTTTAGCATTGCCTTGAAAATCTTCTCTTTGCTTTACTTTTACCTTCATCTACCAAGATGACTGTGTGTGTCACTTCTTCCTCACAATAATCTTCAACCTCCACCATTTCTACCACTCTACTTTGTGTCATTTTTATCACATTGAGCCTATGTGTCATGACTCCCAAAATCTAGATAAGTATTGGGTTTGTACCTCTGTGTGGCCAAATTATTTCAAAAATCATCCTCTACGTGTCGTTCTCATGCAAGTTTATGGAATTACAAGACTTTTACTTCTCATCTATACCCAATTTTTTTCCTTAAGTATTGTAACCATACTCTCCCAAGATTGGTGTATGTTTAAGTCCATGCTCCCAATCAATTTAGGTATTATACAAACACCAAGATGGATTACCTTAATATTTTTTATTTTATGCATTCACTTTACTTAGGTCTTCAATCAAAACATGTCAAAATACATCTCCACCTCTGATATCGATTGCATAAATTATTTATTCTTTCTATATCATGTATGTATTGAAGAATCCATTATAAGGTTCTTATATGTTCAACTAAAGTACATGTAAGCATCATATCACACCTAATCTCATATTCATAAATTCAATTTTAAAATAAATCTCACATTCAACTTGTACTAATCAAACTTCTTGATTGTTTCCACTCATTGTTTTCTTCTATGTCTTTAAGACAACAAGCTCTTCCCATTGAGTTATAGCATATTCCTCTAAAGAATACTATTTTCTCCATCTTCTAGTATGTTTATGTGAGAGGTTCTTCCCTTCACTTTGTTATAGTAATAACCTTAAGCATTGGTTGAGTAACGTCTTGCATGTCAGAATCTATCTCTCCCTTGGGCTATAATTTGATTTCTCCTTGAAACTTTCTCATCTTCCTTTGTGTACACTTGTAAGCTCTTCCTTCATTGCTTCTTTCTTTACAACTTTTTTTTTAAAAATGTATTAGGTAATTCGTACACACATTTTTTGTTCACATTTTTTACTATATTCTCAAATTCTTTAGTTTTGTTCTTGTCTATACTTTCAATTTAGTTTTTAAATGATCCTAGCATTAAGATCTTTGTCCATTAAATTAACAAATTGTAAACTTCATTGGTTTTAAATAATTATTTGTCCTTAACATCATATTCAAATGATAGAGGTACGCTCTGATACCACTGACGAAGGGCCACACCACCCTTACTCACTCACAATCAAGAAAGCAACAATATGGAGACCAATAAAAAAAATGCTTCATAAGAAATTTTATCATACTTGAAGATCCTTACAACACCCACAAGATGATATCAAGCTTCCCCTTGAGCTTCTCCTTCCACAACTTCTACTTCTCAAGCTTCTACTCCTCGAGCTTCTATTTCTTGAACTTCATTACAAATGATAATAGACCTTTCTTAAATAGGCACTTCTAACCCAAGACATTACAAACACAACCAATGTGGGATAAAAAGGTAAATACAACTACCTTTAAATAAATATTAAATTCCCACCCAAATACAACTAAGCACCCAAAAAATATTAAATACATGATTTATCCAAAACCTTCTAGAATTTCCACCTACACACCTTGATTAATGGAATGACAACTATTTTCCTATTTTCTATTTATGCCACCCATGCACCTTGAAAATAGAAATTCCTCTTTTCTCCATTTTTCCTATTTTCAATTTTTAAAATTATTTTCTTTCTATTTTCGTCACTTTCTCTCTCCTCCACAAATTTATTTTTTTTTTTTTTTTCAAATTTTTTTTTTTTCAACTTTTTTTTTTCCCCAATAATTTTTTCATGCAAGATGCTCTTGCATCAAACTCCCCTAGTAGATAGAAAAGTGTGTCCCACACTTTGATGCCAAAAAGAAAGGTCTACAACCATCTTCATCTTCACCAAAGGCTTCCACCTCAACACGGACAACAAAACCACCATGCAAATCTTCCACATCTGCATTACTCTATCAAACACCAGAATCTCAACCGTCCAATCAGCATGCTCACCCCCCGGAACAAACTGAACATAATTCTTCATCAGAAAACCCTCATCCACATCAGCAACTAGTGAATTCATACCCATAGCAACAAACCCCAAATCAATAGCCACATGTAGATCTCCATCAACACATGCCAAACTCTCTACAACAACAACCTCATTACTCACAACAAGATGCTCTACAATACATAACTCACCTCCAACAACTGGACCATCCACCTCCAAGTGCTCTGCAACATACAAGTCACCACCAACATCAACTAGATCATCCATGACCGAGTGCTCCACAATCTCCATGTCAGTCTCAACCATTTGATCATGAAAACCAACCTCTATGCCAACATCAACAACATTAGGAATATCTTCAGCAACAACCTCTAGTTGCTTTGCAGGTTCTGCATCAGGCTCCACAAACTGATCAGCAAAACCATCCTCTTCCACCTTGACCTTCTTAGCTTTAGCATCCAACCGAGAAAACATCTTAGAAAAATTCCTCTCCACTATATCATGGATTTTTGCAATCATCTTAGGGTCCAATCCTCTTGGAGCCATCTCCCAAGATCTTCGTAAACCCTCTACAACAAATCCTTCCCACACTCCTTGTGACAACCAAATCGTTTGCAAGTCAGATCGCAACCTGCCACCTCGCACGAACAATCAGGAACCACATCACAAGTCTAGGACAACGGATTTGCAATCCACAAGCTCTGATAAACTTCACCCAACCAAGGTCCTGGTACAAACTGCCTCACTCTTCGGCGATCTGTTTGTACACTCAAGAAAACCTGCTCTGATACCACTGATAGAGGTACGCTCTGATACCACTGACGAAGGGCCACACCACCCTTACTCACTCACAATCAAGAAAGAAACAATATGGAGACCAATAAAAAAAATGCTTCATAAGAAATTTTATTATACTTGAAGATCCTTACAACACCCACAAGATGATATCAAGCTTCCCCTTGAGCTTCTCCTTCCACAACTTCTACTTCTCAAGCTTCTACTCCTCGAGCTTCTATTTCTTGAACTTCATTACAAATGATAATAGACCTTTCTTAAATAGGCACTTCTAACCCAAGACATTACAAACACAACCAATGTGGGATAAAAAGGTAAATACAACTACCTTTAAATAAATATTAAATTCCCACCCAAATACAACTAAGCACCCAAAAAATATTAAATACATGATTTATCCAAAACCTTCTAGAATTTCCACCTACACACCTTGATTAATGGAATGACAACTATTTTCCTATTTTCTATTTATGCCACCCATGCACCTTGAAAATAGAAATTCCT
Source organism: Cupressus sempervirens (assembly GCA_028749045.1). Classification (NCBI taxonomy): domain Eukaryota; kingdom Viridiplantae; phylum Streptophyta; class Pinopsida; order Cupressales; family Cupressaceae; genus Cupressus; species Cupressus sempervirens. The sequence goes on along the minus strand of CM053786.1, from coordinate 87,360,623 downwards.
CTTTTCTCCATTTTTCCTATTTTCAATTTTTAAAATTATTTTCTTTCTATTTTCGTCACTTTCTCTCTCCTCCACAAATTTTTTTTTTTTTTTTTTTTTCAAATTTTTTTTTTTTCAACTTTTTTTTTTCCCCAATAATTTTTTCATGCAAGATGCTCCTGCATCATCAAATTTTCACTATACTTGTTTGTCTATAGTAAATGACAAGTATATGTATCCATGAGATCATACCTAATCTCATATTTGTAAATATCATTTTGAACTTTCGCACTCCACATTTGTTTGAATAACCATCTTGGTTGAGTCGTTTCTATCTTCTCCTATACATTTTCCAAATTATAGGCTCTTCCCTTCTAAATTATTCTACCACTAAAGAACACTCCTCGCACCTTTTAGTTTTTTTTTTGGTGAAATGTGCTTACTTTATCTTCCTTACCCTAATAGCCTTCATCATTAAAAGAGACTTTTCTTGCATGTGTGGATCTATCTCTACCTTGAGATGTAATTTGTTAGCTCCTTGAAAATTTATATTCTTCTATTAATGCATATTGACATGCCCATTCATATATCTTCACGCTCTCTCCTTCATATCTTATGCATGTCATACCAAGTGTTTAATGGTTTTCTTCCATTGTGTCAAGTTTTGCAGCTTTTATAAGAAAATGTGTCACGTAATCTAAAGGCATGCATTTTTCTTTCATGTTTTTAACCATCCTTTCATGTGTTTTACTTTTGTCATTGCCTTTACCTTTCATGTTAGTTTTCGAATGATCCTAGACATAAGGTTCATGTCCTTTAAATTTTTGGATTGCAAACTTGGTAGTTTTGGGGTCTTCAATTGACTCACGGTCGAACTAATTCTCCATCCTCAACATCTTATTTAAATTTGCACTATACTTAGTGTTGGTGTAAATAAGTATTTACTTATTACACTTACTTAAGTTTTACTTAGGTTAATGCATTATTTAATTATTTTGCATTATTTTATTATTAGTTTAGGTGACACACTTAGGAGTTTGTGTACTCACATTGAGTTATGCAACTCTAATTATGCACATGGTGTCTACAACACAAGAGTATGCATCATTCACTAAGTTGTCATGATAACAACACAATTATCCGCACTCCTCATTTAGCACAGGTTGTCTACACCACTGATTTGTGTGCCACACCATTGTAGGCTTATCCTCTCATCATCGTACTTAATCTCGTGCTCAATGGAGGATAACCCATATCTGGTGGACATGTGCCTGGTTTTATGACATATCATGATGCTGACTTCTATGCATTCTAGAAGCTCTCTTGAGGCCTTTATATTCAGGCACTCCTAGTGTACTCTCATCCAGTTATTGAATTAATATCGTCATTCTGATTAGACTCTGTCTATTTTGATCTAGGTGTGCTTGTGTTGAGTTTTTTAGTTCTTGGGTGAATTATGGCCTAAGCCAAATTCTTACACTTAGGAAGATGAATTTGTGGTTTGTTCCATTGTTATTACATTGCCTTGAAATTTGTATGTTTTCTTTATTTTCCTTAATCTTCCAAGTTGATTTTGAGGGTCACTTATTAGTTACAATCATTCCCAATCTCTCAACAATGAATAACACACAAATATGCAATCAAATCAACATAGTCTCCTATAGTTAGATGGTAATTTATACATTGTTTTATTATATAATATTTTATCTATCATATATAATTGAAAGAAAATTAGAAAAAAAAATTAACACAATTGTTTAAAACTCAATAGAAAATTAATGTTCACAAACTCAATTAACAATAAATGTTTTTGAAACTAAAATGAAAATAGAAGTCTTAAAATCTCAATAGAAACATTATTTGAAATCAAAATTTCTCAAAATAAATTGAAATAAATAGAAAACTCAAGGTGGAACAAAACTATATTGAAGCTAAAAATTTGCCAAACTCGATGAAATATCAAAGTCCACCAACTAAATAGAAACTCGAACGAAAATAAAAGTTCACAAATCTCAAATTAAAATAACTAGAAGATCAAAGCTTGCATCAACACAAAAGATAGGAAATGAAAAATATAATCTTGTATCAATTTCCATTTTGACTCAAAAAATTGCCAAACTCAAATATATCACAAGGGCCACATAAAGTCATGACTACCCCAAGACTCAATCTTTGAGATACATTTTATAGAGATTTTCCCATGGAAAAGAAAGAGAAAAATGCTTTCTCTCCTCCCAATATAATTGTCCATTTACAATTTATTTATGCACTTCTTGAAATAATTTATTTATTTTTTATTTTTTGATGAATAGACCTTTCCATTAATTTATAATATTAAGAGATACATTCACAAAAAAGGGGCCAAGGGATACAAGATCATCCTGTGAGTTCAAATGGCATAGGGTCGGATTAACAACTATTCATCAAAAAAATAGTTTAAAGAAAAGCATCAAGCCTCAAACGGTGAGATCAATGATAGCCGAAGGAGGATCTTTATCATCAAAAGTTTATAAGTCATTGGGGTCAGTGGTTGTCTTAGGGGGAGCCCAACTGTTAGCAGCATCATCATCTTTATCTCCCTCAAGCTTGGACAGGGATATAGATAGGTCTAGCCAAGGGAACGTCCACTTAGGATCTTGTTGCACAGATAACCAACCTATAATAGGGGTCGCAAGAGGAGCCACCAGGGACCATCCCGAGCCCAACCTTCGTGGAGGCAAGGATGAGCGGCAACGACCATCAAAACCACCACTAGGAGAGAAGGGATGTTGTAGCAATCGAGGAGTGTGCGAGCAACGTGTAGATCTGCTCCGACCTCACTAACGACCACAAGGAGTATGATCACCAAAATTGCATCTAGAGGCACATAGGCAATCGTACATGGCGCATTTCCCCAATGAACAACTAGCTCTTGTAGGTGAGCCACCTCCAACATGACTTTGTCAGTTTGTACTTGAATATCCATCATGACATTATTACAAATACATGTTGTAGAGTACTTAGCAACATGAATATCAAGAAACCTAGAGAGAATAAAACCACATTTTGGTGCTGCCAAATAGTAAACAAAATTTCCATTCTAAAAGCATGCAAAATCTTGGCATATCTAAAAGGAAGTCTTGGTGGATCTTCCAGCACCATCATATGCCAGGTGAACTCCTCTGGGTGGAAAGGCTTGAAAAAGTCATGATTCCAAACACCCATTATCTCTAGGCTCCCCTGCAAAACCAAAAAAATTGCAAGAAGCTATCGAGTTGGCCATTAAGATCTTTTTCCATTAAGTTATCAAATTGTAAACTTCATTGGTTTTAACTAATTATTTATCCTAAACATCATATTCAAATTTTCACTATACTTGTTTGTCTGTAGTAAATGAAAAGTTCCATCAAATCATACCTAATCTCATATTTTTAAATATCATTTTGAACTTTCACACTCCACATTTGTTTGAATAAACATCTTGATTGAGTCAATTCTAGCTCCTCCTATACATTTTCCAAATTATAGGCTCTTCCCTTCTAAATAATTCTACCACTAAAAAACACTCCTCACACCTTTTAGTTTTTTTTTTGGTGAAATGTGCTTACTTTCTCTTCCCTACACTAATAGCCTTCATCATTAAAAGATACATTTATTGCACGTGTGGATCTATCTCCACCTTGAGATGTACTTTGTTATCTCCTTGAAAATTTCTCTTCTTCTATCAATGCATATTGACATGCCCATTCATATATCTTCACACCCTCTCCTTCATATCTTATGCATGTCATGCCAAGCGTTTAATGGTTTTCTTCCATTATGTCATGTTTCACAGCTTTTATTAAAAAATGTGTCATGTAATCTGCAAGCATGCATTTTTCTTTCATGTTTTTAACCATCCTTTCAAGTGTTTTACTTTTTTCATTCCCTTGACCTTTCATGTTAGTTTCTAAATGATCCTAGACATAAGGTTCATGTCCTTTAAATTTTTGGATTGCAAACTTGGTAGTTTTGGGGTCTTCAATTGACTTACAATCGAACTAATTCTCCATCCTCAACATCTTATTTAAATTTGCACTATACGTAGCAAGATGAATTTGTGGTTTGTTCCATTATTATAGTATTGCCTTGAAATTCGTATGTTTTCTTTATTTTCCTTAATCTTCCAAGTTGATTTTGAGGGTCACGTATTCTTTACAATCATTCCCAATCTCTCAACAATGAATAACACACAAATATGCAATCAAATCAACATAGTCTCCTATAGTTAGATGGTAATATATAGATTATTTTATTATATAATATTTTATCTATCATATATAATTGATAGAAAATTGGAAATAAAAATTTAACACAATTGTTTGAAACTCAATAGAAAATTAATGTTCATGAACTCAATTAACAATAAATGTTTTTGAAACTAAACTGAAAAATAGAAGTCTTAAAATCTCAATAGAAACATTATTTGAAATCAAAATTTCTCAAAATAAATTGAAATAAATAGAAAACTCAAGGTGGAACAAAACTATATTGAAGCTAAAAATTTACCAAACTCGATGAAATTTCAAAGTCCACCAACTACATAGAAAATCGAACAAAAATAAAAGTTCACAAATCTCAAATTAAAATAACTAGAAGATCAAAGCTTGCATCAACACAAAAGATAGGGAATGAAAAATATAATCTTGTATCAATTTCCATTTTGACTCAAAAAATTGCATAACTCAAATAAATCACAAGGGCCACGTAAAGTCATGACTACCCCAATACTCAATCTTTGAGATACTTTTTATAGAGATTTTCCCATGGAAAAGAAAGAGAAAAAGGCTTTCTCTCCTCACAATATAATTGTCCATTTACAATTTATCTATGCACTTCTTGAAATGATTTATTTATTTTTTATTTTTTGATGAATAGACCTTTCCATTAATTTATAATATTAAGATACAAATTCACAAAAAAGGGACTGAAGGATACAAGATCATCCCATGAGTTCAAATGGCATAGGGTCGGATTAACAACTATTCATTAAAAAAAAAGTTTAAAGAAAAGCATCAAACCTCAGAGGGTGAGAGCAATGCCAGTCGAAGGAGGATCTTTATCATCAAAAGTTCAGAATTCCTTGGGGTCAATGGTTGGCTCAAGGGGAGCCCAACTGTCAGTAGCATCAACATTAGCATCATCATCTTTATCTCCCTCAAGCCTAGATGGAGAGATAGCTAGGTCCAGCAGAGGGAATTTCCACTTAGGTTCTCATTGTACAAATGACCAAACCATAATAGGGGTAGCAAGGGGAGCCACCAGGGACCATCCTAAGCCCAACCTTCATGGAGGCAAGGATGAGCGGCAACGACCATCAAAACCACCACTAGGAGACCAGGGATGTGGTAGCAATCAAGGAGTGTGTGAGGAGCATGTAGATCTACTCCAACCTCACTGATGACCACAAGTAGTACAGTCACTAAAATTGCATCTAGAGGCACATAGGAAAACATACATGGCACATTTTCCCAATGAACAAGTAGCTCTTGTAGGTGAGCCACCGCCAACATGACTTTGTTAGTCTGTACTTGAATATCCATCATGACATTATTACAAATACGTGTTGTAGAGTACTTAGCAACATGAATATCAAGAAAGGTATGTGAGAATAAAACCACATTTCGATCCTTCCAATTGTAAACAAAATTTCCATTCTGAAGGCATGCAAAATCTTGTCATATCTAAAAGTAAGTCTCAACGGATCTTCCAGCACCACCATATGCCAAGTGAACTCCTCTAGATAGAAAGGCTTGAAAAAGTCATGATTCCAAACACCCATTATCTCTAGGCTCCCCTGCAGAACCAAAAAATGTGTAAGGAGCTATAGGGTGTGCCACAAAATGGGCATCTAAGATCTGGAACTCCCAAATGCCAAAGCCAAGGGCCCAAAGGCAAGCTGTAGAAGAGGAGATACTAGGAACAGTAAGCAATCTTTGGCTCTGTAATGGCATTCTAGAAAGTAGTAAATCTAAGACTCCAAGTCTTGCGAGAAGAATGCAAATGCCAACACTAATTAAGGGTATCAACCATTGGAAGATGGGGCACTAGCCACCGATACCCCAGTTTGGGCTTGTTGTTAGATAGGAATTGCAGGATTCCATTTCCAATCCTTCTACCAAGGGTGAGATGAGTAAATACCAAGCTTCTGTAATAGATTGGGCAGTACCGCATAAATCAAAAGATCAATTGTCTATTGATCTACATAGATGAGCTTGAACTGAACCTACAGATCCTCCCAAGACCGAAGGCTCATAACAACTCTAGAAAATAAGTCCTTGGAAGTTTTAATACCCCTGCAGAATAAACACAAAGTGTTGGCTCCCTGAATCATAGCTAAAGGATCACCTTGATTGGCAAACAAAGGAGACCACCAAAGCTTTCGTTGGTCCATTGAGAGCCCATCTCTTAACCCATTACTAGCCCAACAAGGCCATGATTTGAGGGCTTCCAGGCTTTCCAAATTCTCTTAACAAAAAAATTTCCTTGAATGTGAACAAGTTTAGGAGTCACAAGAAGGGTCTGAAAACCAATCCCCTTCCAGGCCTCATCTCTAGTGAGAGCCTAAATGAACCACTTGGTGCAGAGGGTAGTCCCCTATTTTCGAGTGGAAAGCAACCCAAGCCCCCCTGAGGTTTTGGGTAAGCAACAATAATCCCATGCAACCTTATGAAAGCCATGATGCATAACATCAACAACCTAGAGGAAGTCCCAGAGGAGATGCTCCAACTTGAGATAAGAAACTTTGGAAGGATCCTAGTAGGAAGAATAATACACATGGGTGGTAACAAGGACTTTAGAGCGAATTTGAAGCTTCTGCAAGGTAAAGTGGTTTAGTGATCCAATATTCCTGCTTCTTCTCAATCTTGGCAAGGACAACATTGCACAACTCCACAGGGGAGGCTTGAAAAGCAAAAGGAATGCCTAAGAATTTAAAGATTTCCCCACGCTAGACCCATTTCCACCCATATTGTTGAAGCCACTAAGGGCCTGGCAAGAAGGACTATCAGTAGCAAAGGGTTTTGTGTGATTGAATAGCAGACCCAAAAGCAAGGCAAAAAGTATCTAGGCACTACAAGGTGTTGCCTATATTATCACCCTCCTCAAGAAAAGTAAGGAAGGAGTCACTAGCAAAAGCTGTGTAGAAGATTTTGGAAGAGAAATACCACGAACCATACTCAAAGAAATGGCATTGCCAAGAAGATAGCCAAAGCCTTTAGCTGCCAACACATAGAGCGAAGGTGCAAGATGGCAACCTTGACGGATAGATCTGTAAAGCCCAAAAGCTTTAGATTTTCTCCCATTAATGGCGATGCAAGCAAAGGCATCCCCAAAAAGCATCTACATAGATTGCAAAAAAATTGGCCCAAACCTAGAGCTCGCAACATAGCTAGAATAAAGAGCCACACAATTCGGTCATAAACTTTGGCAAAATTGATTTTAAGAAATAAGACGTGCTGCTAAGATTGCCTAGCCCATTCCATGCCTTCCCAAACAACAATGATCTTGTCCAAAATATAGTGGGATTTCATGAAACTAGTTTGTTCATGTAGTGCCTGCCCCTAATTCGCATTTTGTTATCATTGCTGAACTCTTTTAGAGCTAGTTTTATGTTGTTGGTTAGCAGTATTGTTTTGAGATTATCAGATATTGTGCTATGGATTTAGTTGATATGTGATGAGATTACTTAGACTCTACATTTTATGTATGTATGATGATTATTTTTAGTATTCACAATTATTGATGATGATTATTACATTGCTTTCAGTTATTAATGATGATTAATAAGATGATTTATTATCATATGTGTTTTTTTATGGATACTTACCCCATACTTGCATATGTATGGTGTGCGTGTTTGCTTTGTGTGTTTTCTTTTGTATGGCGTGTCTGATGTGGTTAAGGAAGGGAGTCGTAGTCACCTGCTAGTCGGGATCTACACGATGCACCACTTCCTGCCATTGCCTGTTTTGTTTAGTATATATTGTGCTTGTACATGCATGGTTTTTATGCAGGTTGCAGGTACCGGGTATCGACTTTTCTGAATTGTCAGGATGAGCGTACCCTATCACATTATCTCAATGATAAGAGAGGGGAGATAAATTCTCAAGTCCAAATCCCAACCCTTTAAGCCATTTGTTCTAATTGAAAAATTAGGACAAGTATCTAAGTTGAGTACCCTCCGAATGCATCAGATGATGTAATTCGTGACATAAACCTCTTGGTTTGATTTGTATGTATATTAGCTATGATGGATTTTTCATATTTTTACCCTTGTGAGTCTTTGGAGTATTTTCTATTAATTAAGCCTAATTAAAAGATTTAATTAATGGTTTAATTAAATGAAAAATTAATATGGTATTTTATTATTTTTTATTTAATTAATTGAAAAATTAATTAAATAAAATAATTAAATTGAAAGATAAAAGTTATAATATTAAATTTGGAATGTAACAATATTTATTTTAATAATAATATATTTGGAGCTCATTTTTAAATAAATGACTAAATAATATTATTGTTAAAGCTAACAAATATTTTAGCAAATAAAATTTTGGAAAATGAAACTTAAAAGTGGAAAATATATCTTAAATTATTAAAAGATTCTAAATCTTATATGATTAAAATATAAATATATTAAGATTGAAAAGTGGAGATACTAAAATTAGTGCATGAGACTAAATTAATTAATTAATTTGGAAAGAGTAAAGTAAATTGGAGTTATAAGCTTGCGTGGGAATTAGCATGTATCATCAACACGAGGGTTAGTGCATCAATTAAGCACAAGGTGTCTACAATTTTATGACTCATCAAAAAGAATTGGAAAATACTCATGCTTAGTTGGTGACACCTTTCAGCGGTTTCAAAAAGCATTCCAAAAGTTTCTTGAGAGCTCTTGATATTCAAGCATTCATAAAAGCTTAAAAAAAAGTTTAATAGAAGCTACAAGATTAATGGAAGCCACGAGCTACAAACAAAGATAGAAGTTTCAAAGTTTACATGCATGAGAGAAGATTCATATGCTCATATATTTTCTACTTGCTTCTATGCTCCTTCTAGCACTTCTAATCACTTGGAGGATTCGATCGGCTGGGATTCTTGGAAGAATTGCGAATGATAGAGAAGGAAGGGATTTTCTATGGACTTCTGAGACATGGCAAATTAGCATCAGTGTCCAAGTGCACTCGTGATTTTTTCATATTTCCTTTGCACTATTTCTCTTCCTGTCTTCATCATATCTGTTTTATGTGTCTGAATACTCTCTGTGATTGAATCTATTATTTGAAATTGGAATCTTGATATTTTATTTGGATGAGAAGAAAGCAATAGAAGAATCCTAGATCCAATTAAGAAGAAATTATTAGATCTTAATTCGGGTTTGGGTTCGAATTTATATTGCAAATTAGATAGACAAGATTTGGAATTAAAATAGAAATTTTATAGTGAAAATTCGAATGATTAGATGTAATCTTTCTATCAATTATATTTTTAGATGCATATGAATAAACCCTTTTATGGGTAAATTTAGAAAACAATTATTTTAAGAGGAAATTCTTAATTCATCACAATTTGTCTTGTCGCTGCCTCTTGGATAGACCCGAATTCAATCATTCATAACTTTTTATCGGGATCGAATTTATTCGATCGCTTCGGTCAGAATTGGCGCAGCTTGGCCCTCTCCAACATATTTAAATTTCAACCCGATCCAACGGTTCATTAGAGAGATATGGCCGCCGTACTGGGACTGTTTTATTCAAGAACGGATGTCTCTTCATCTTCCATAACCAAGAGTTCTTTATGCTTAAACTTCACAAGAATAATATATCAAAGTAATATAATTAGATCTAATAATTATTTAATTAGTCTAAAGACTAATAAAAATGTTCTAAATGAATTAATGGAAATTTTTAATGGAAAGTTGTGGATGAAGCTGAAGGATAGAGATATTGAATTCAATAGAGAATGGATGACTTTTAATAATAATTATTTAATGTATATTACATACTATTTAATATATAGTTAAGAGGTGGTAATTTATAAAAGTATTTAATGATGATTATTAAGAGACTCAAATTTTAATGATATTAGATTTAGATTTAAATAAGAATTATTATATTGACAAGGAGTCATAGTTACATTATAACATTGTTATAACATAGCTACGATTTGAATTATTGATATGCCTTAAAAGTTAGTTAAATAATAACTAATGGGGCTTATGGAAATATAGTTTGATGAGTTTATTATTTATTAATGTTTGTTGGATTTAACAAACTATTAATAAATAATGGTTTAAATAGTTATCAACAAATTTGATTAGAAATGATCTAGTGGAGATTATTCAATGAATTAAAGATATTATTGCAATCTTTCCTTATTAGAATCTTATTAATATGCATTAGTTTTATATGGTCTATTATCTAATCTAATGCAATTAAGATTAGTTAATAGTAGAAGAAGTATAATTAATCTATTCATCAACCAACATAAGAGATATTTAGTTGAGAAAATTATATATGATTTTAAAAGAACAATTCTTCTTAGAAATATTAACATTTACTTGATATTCATTGAATGATTGAATCAGCAATGAATCTGATTTAAATATTGATCATTATAATAATGAAACTATTAATGGGTTTATTATTTATTAATAATTGTTAAGGTTAGCAATTATTCATGAATGATAAGTATAGATGGTATAACTATTAATTAATTCAATTAAATTCAAATTGAGATTAGTTAATAATTGAAGTATAGCAATAAGTTATAGATCAAGAATCAGTTTAGACAAAATTTCAGGAGGTATAAGACGTAAGGTTAAAGTAGGTGTTAGTTAATGATATTAAGAGATCGTTAACTTTATATCATTTGGAATGCATCGAATAATAGTTATGGAAGTTTTTCTAAATCGATCAATATGAATTTGTTAAGAAAATATTAGTATGACGAATGAGGTCATTATGAATAAGATTTCCAAAGTAACTTGTTATTATTATTATTGAAATATTAATACTTGTGTAATGGATTGAAGTTGACTTTCTACGTGCAAACTATTGTTAGTTAACAGACAACTGATATTCATTGGGTCGTTGATATGGTTATGTAATTATTAATTAAATCAATTAATTCGAGTTAATTAGATTTAATTAATAATTAAGTTATATAATAAAATCTTTAATTGATATAATTCTTAAAACAAGATTGTTAAAATATTGGTATCAAAAGTTGGTAAGTCTTATGATTTGAATTATGACCTTAGATATTGTATGGTTGTCAACGATGGTGACGATTAAATTCAAAGACTCAAACTTTAGTAATACTTAATTAAGTTTCTAATTGAAAACTAATAAGATGTTAATAGGTCATGGATGGTGTACCTATGTTAATGGATTGAGATAAATAAAGTTATAATCTCTTATTCAAAGAATGATAATTGGTTCTCTTGTAATATAATGAATAATGATCTTAGAAAAGTTGAAAGGTTAATCAATTAGAATATGGATCATGGTTAAATAAGAGAACAATTTTATTAAAGGTCAATGATGATCAGTCTAGTGAATAGTTATCCTTAAGTTATGGAAGGATAATGCTATCGGAGAACAAATGGGTTAACTTGTAGGTCAAATGATGAAACTTAAGACACTTGAAAATATACTTGCAAACAGAAAACTGGAAACCTCTACATTTGATTTAACTATGTAAGATAGCAAAACCAAAACATGTGTCTGCATCGTGTATTCTATATGCTTCTTGTTTTGGGTTTTGGGTTGACTAGCGTTGACCAGTCTTAGGTTGTGACTAGAGGCTTGAGGGTTATGAGATGTGATGGCATGTTGATCTTATTTGGTCTCGATCTTTATAAGCCCAACCATGGTTATGTGATCGTATGCTCTATGAAATGTTTGTATTTGTTCATCAGTCTTCATCTGTGAAGCTGAGATGTATGTGTATGAGACACTTGAGCTAATCATTTTTGAGTCATCGATCAGTTATCCTTGGATTTTTTTGTAGTCGCCATGATGGGACTAAAGTGTTGATTTATTTCTTGATGATTTCATATTGTGACATGTTTGACTCAACCATTTTTGGAGTCTTCGATCAGTATGATTTTGAGATATCCTTGGTTGCTTGTTGAGAACCAATGGATGTGATGATATATTTTGGTTAATGAGAACCAATTGGATACTTATGATTATCAGTGATGCCTTCAGTTGCCAATAGAGAACTGTTGTGGTCATGATTTTCTATGGATGCTTTTCGGATGCTCATGGAGATTTGATGATTCTTATCTTGGAGATTTGATGATTCTTATTATGGATATTTGATGCTTTTATCATGGATATTTGATGATTCTTTTTATGGATTATCTTTTGAATTTTCTTTACAATCGCTTGTATAGGACTGTGGTGATTTATGATTCCATGAGCATTAGGGTAGGTTATCTACTTGTAGTGTCGGGAAGTGGCTTGCAATGAGGGTCGGGGCCCTAAGTGGCTGCCAGGGTAACTCATTGTAAGTTTGGTTAATAAGTGATAACATTTACACACTAAATGGGGATTAAATAAACCTAAAAAGATAAGAGTTTTGATGATCTCGCCCATGCCTTGAGCGCTTGTACAGGCTAGGATGGGAGTAGTGAGACGCATGGTTGCGACCTTGCATTCCATAGTATGCCTCGTCAGTATGAGAGGATACTAGTGGCCGCATGAGATCTGTATGGACCCGTGGAGTTTAGCTAACTGCCAGGGTAACTTGTATGAGATAAATGCGATGACACTTTCCCACTTGCAGAGTAGGTTTCCTACATGTTATTGTTGTGCCTCTGGAAATTAGATGTCGATTGTGTGTGTGATTGGAACCTTTGAGTTATTATACTTTTAGGATTCCTGGACTTTAGAGATTTGTGCTATGTGATTTTGTTATCCTGTTGGGACTTGAGACTATCTCCTCAGCACGGTGGGAGTGGACCACTTAGGTTCCACGCGGTCGGGTGGTAGTAATTTTTCCACTCTTATCATTTGAGATCCGTCGGAGACACCGTGGCTGGAGCATTCTTGGTTGGTATTTATCTTCATTATGTTCTTAGAGCATTATGATAGATGATATACCTTATGATGGATGTATTTACTGGTATGTTTCATATATTGATAATTTGCATATGTTAGATGATGGTATCCTATGCTTTACTTTGTATGTTAGTAGGATGTTTTAGGAGTGACATTCCTACTAGGTTAATACCGATGATCTCTTCGATGCTTTGGAATGTTATGCACGGAGGGATGGTTAAGATCCATGATGGTCTAATGATGCTATTAACGGTTGGGAGGAACCGTGCACTTAGTTTATTTTGTTTGATCTTTATGATAGATGTATATGTCTTTTATGATGATGTATCATGTGATTATCTCTACTTTGATGTATCATGGATTGGAATAGGATAATGTACCTTATTTCACATATGTATATTCTTTTAAGCCTTCATACCCTGTGACATGTACAGTGGATGATTGAGCATTTGAAAATGTAATGTAGGAACGTTGGACTTATCATTATTATTCATGTGGATGTTGTACTAGATGGATTCATGTATGTTAGTTAATTTAGATGTGATACGATGTTAAGGGATCTTTAAAGAATGTAGCATGTTATGTATATATGTTGTATTTATTTTCATTTGAATTGTTGCTATTGCTTCCGCAAATGTTATGAATGGTTTTATCTTTCATGTTTTTTTATAAAAAAAAAAAAAAATTGTTTGGTAAACTTAGCAAAATTCTTTGGATCCCTTGGCGGGGCATTACATTTGGTATCAGAGCCCGAGTTTCAACATTGGGAGCTCTGTGTATATTGGAATGTCACTAGTTGATCAAAATAAAAACTTTGAACTATCATGTGTATCTCTTTCAAACTGAAAACTTGAAACTAGGTGAACTGAAACAAAACTTGAAACTGTTACTTGCATATTTTCCATACTTCAACACTTAGCTTTCAAAATTGAAAATTCTACTGAAAACTTAAATGAAGACAAAACTGAAAATTGAAACTTATTCTAGTTGCAAAACATGTATCTTTTATCTAAGTTTCAAGGTAGTATACCTTTGTTTATCTTTGCAAGCATTAAGTTGCTCTTGTTTAGAATGTATTAAGGGATATATTTTAGTACTTGTTAAAAGAATGATGTTGGATTAATATGGTTTTCGGTTTACCATTAAACCAGAATCATATTACTCTAAGTGTGTTGTGAAATTCTCAGTAGAATCATATTCCCCTATAAGGAGGCAAAGGGTTCAATGGGACCCGCATAGTGAGTATCTTAGCTTTTCATTCTTGTAGGCTTCCAGGAGTAAGCCTAATTCTAGGGGGCGTGGATGTAGTGTCTACCCCTAGTTCGCATTTTGTTATCATTGCTGAACTCTTTTAGAGCTAGTTTTATGTTGTTGGTTAACAATATTGTTTTGAGATTATCAGATATTGTGCTATGGATTTAGTTGATATGTGATGAGATTACTTAGACTCTACATTTTATGTATGTATGATGATTATTTTTAGTATTCACAATTATTGATGATGATTATTACATTGCTTTCAGTTATTAATGATGATTAATAAGATGATTTATTATCATATGTGTTTTCTTATGGATACTTACCCCATACTTGCATGTGTATGGTGTGCGTGTTTTCTTTGTGTGTTTTCTTTTGTATGGCGTGTCTGATGTGGTTAAGGAAGGGAGTCGTAGTCACCTGCTAGTCGGGATCTACACGATGCACCACTTCCTGCCATTGCCTGTTTAGTTTAGTATATATTGTGCTTGTACATGCATGGTTTTTATGTAGGTTGCAGGTACCGGGTATCGACTTTCCTGAATTGTCAGGATGAGCGTACCCTATCACATTATCTCAATGATAAGAGGGGAGATAAATTCTCAAGTCCAAATCCCAACCTTTTAAGCCATTTGTTCTAATTGAAAAATTAGGACAAGTATCTAAGTTGAGTACCCTCTGAATGCATCAGATGATGTAATTCATGACATAAACCCCTTGGTTTGATTTGTATGTATATTAGCTATGATGGATTTTTCGTATTTTTACCCTTGTGAGTCTTTGGAGTATTTTCTATTAATTAAGCCTAATTAAAAGATTTAATCAATGGTTTAATTAAATGGAAAATTAATATGGTATTTTATTATTTATTTTATTTAATTAATTAAAAAATAATTAAATTGAAAGATAAAAGTTATAATATTAAATTTGAAATGTAACAATATTTATTTTAATAATAATATATTTGGAGCTCATTTTTAAATAAATGACTAAATAATATTATTGTTAAAGCTAACAAATATTTTAGCAAATAAAATTTTGGAAAATGAAACTTAAAAGTGGAAAATATATCTTAAATTATTAAAAGATTCTAAATCTTATATGATTAAAATATAAATATATTAAGATTGAAAAGTGGAGATACTAAAGTTAGTGCATGAGACTAAATTAATTAATTAATTTGGAAAGAGTAAAGTAAATTGGAGTTATAAGCTTGCGTGGGAATTAACATGTGTCATCAACACGAGGGTTAGTGCATCAATTAAGCACAAGGTGTCTACAATTTTATGACTCATCAAAAAGAATTGGAAAATACTCATGCTTAGTTGGTGACACCTTTCAGCGGTTTCAAAAAGCATTCCAAAAGTTTCTTGAGAGCTCTTGATATTCAAGCATTCATAAAAGCTTAAAAAAAAGTTTAATGGAAGCTACAAGATTAATGGAAGCCACGAGCTACAAACAAAGATAGAAGTTTCAAAGTTTACATGCATGAGAGAAGATTCATATGCTCATATATTTTCTACTTGCTTCTATGCTCCTTCTAGCACTTCTAATCACTTGGAGGATTCGATCGGCTGGAATTCTTGGAAGAATTGCGAATGATAGAGAATGAAGGGATTTTCTATGGACTTCTGAGGCATGGCAAATTAGCATCAGTGTCCAGGTGCACTCGTGATTTTCTCATATTTCTTTTGCACTATTTCTCTTCCTGTCTTCATCATATCTGTTTTATGTGTCTGAATACTCTCTGTGATTGAATCTACTATTTGAAATTGGAATCTTGATATTTTATTTGGATGAGAAGAAAGTAATAGAAGAATCCTAGATCCAATTAAGGAGAAATTATTAGATCTTAATTCGGGTTTGGGTTCGAATTTATATTGCCGAACAATTTATGGAAGCAAATGCCAAATCTTGAGAGAGAGGGCTTTGCCAATGATCTTGTAAGAGAGTCAAAAAGGTGATGGGTCTCCAATTGAAAATTTCCTTTAGATCACTAGCTTTTTGTATGAGTTTAATATTGCCCTTATTGATAATGCTTCCTAGGGAATTAGAATTGAAAGCTTCATGGTGAACCTAGAGCAAATCAAGACCAATACCATCCCACAAGATTTTGCAGAATTCACAAGGAAAGCCATCATAATAAAGGGCCTTGTCAGCGGTCATGGAAATGACAACTTCCTTCTGCAACTGTTAATTTTTTCTCACAAAAGGCATATTGCTCAGGAGCAAGTCGATTGGGAGTAAATGCAAGGCATTCTTGAAGAGCTTGGTGACATGTAGCAAAAGGCCCTTAGGTTGTGAAAACCTCCTCATAATGGAAAAAAAAAGCCTGAAGAATATTTGTCAAGTCAATAAAGACCTGATGATCTTCACAGATGCTCTTGATGCCAACTACAGAGTGATAGGCCCACACAACATTAAAAAATTCCTTGGAAGCCTGATCGCCAACCTCCAACCAATGGAGACAAGCCTTGATCTAAGATCCTCTAGTAGCATAGTTGTCTGCAACTTGCTTCTAGTGTCGAAGATTGGCAAGCCTAATCTAGAGATACATATCAAACAAATTCATGGAAAGAGCTTCTGAAGCCATATGCAAATCTTTGGTAGTGTCTCATAAGATCTTCTATGGTACTTGGCCAACTATCTACCATAAATGAAAAGAGACCTTGCAGTATGAAGAATGACATCATTCCACCACTAAATCCACCCAACATGGGTGTGGGGTCAAGACTCAAGATTCCACACTCAAATAATGTGGAAAATAGTGGGAGGATGGGACAACAATGAGGTGTTGAGGTAAAACTGGATTTTACAAGTATGGGGCTGAGTCATTTGCCAAGTGATCGAAAAAATAATGGGGGAGTGATTTGACAATGTCACATCTGGAAAAGGAGTGACAAGTAGGGCACTAGTGGGAAAAAAGAGAAATAGAACTATGCAGAAATCATAGCCCTATCAAGTCTCTTTAAAACTCTATCAGACCCAACTCAAAAATTGGACAATGTATGCCAAACCCCATCTAGGTGACAAAAGATAGCATTGTGATCAAAAAGACCTAGCTTATTCTGCATGTAAAACCAAGCCTCACATTCACCAGCAGCCCATCTAAAAGGAAAAATTCCCCCCTTGTCAGTGGCTAGCTCAACCATGATGAAATCCCCACAAAAGGCCCAAGTTGCAGGTGGCAAATTATCTGCCAACTAGCACCACAAGTGTGATCACTCCACAACATCATTAGGAGCATAAATATTAACAATACCAAAAGAATTATTTTGAAAATACAACAAAATCCAAACCACCTTGTGCAGTGAGTCAGAACCATGAGAAATAACATAAGAGAGTAAATGTGAAGTGAGAAGAATAACTCCACCTTGACTAGCCTCATGTTGGGAAGTAAATACGACACTATTCGGCCATATAACAATACAAGATGAGGTGAGTAAAAACCTGGTAACTTTAACTTTTTGAAGACAAAAAACATCAATATTACCAAGCTTGTGCTTGGTGTCACAAACATTATATTTTCCAGGGAGGTTTGTCAGCCCCCATACATTCCATGAGAGATAATTCATTGTAAACCATCTTGCATGTCATCCTCATCTCCAAGAGAGGAGAAGCTATTATGCAAATATGTTGAAGCATCGAATGAAGAGTCATCAATAGAAATGACTCTTCAGATCTTCTCCCCTTTATCAAAATACTCATTACGGTCATCTAGAATGTGAGACCTACAAAGAGTTCATTGTGAGATCATCAATGCCACTTGCAACGCTTGAATCCATAAGGTCCAAGGCTCAACAGTGCAACCTTCTACTATTCCCTACACAACAAGGTTTGAAATAGGAGGCGGAGGAAGCAAAGGAACTAAAGGCTCCGGTTGAACTAGGCTTGGGCTAGGTTGACCTATATCCATAGGCAAAGGGCTTGCCTTAGATGTAGCCGAGCCCTTTCCTTTTTTCACTACCATTGTCCATTCATTTTTTTTGGTAGTCGTAGGTTGCTTGGCTTATGAGACGGGTGGGCGCCTGCAATCCAACAAAGGGTACTACTTAATCATGTGCTCAACAGACTGTCACCAATAACAAGTATTTAGAAGGTTAAGGTAAAGCACCTTATGAGTGAAGGTGGTACCACCAATCTGGATATCCATAGAATCCTTGAGGTCCAGAGAGAGGTCGACCTCAACAAAAACCCTACACCAGTGCTAAGCATGGAAAAATTTGTCAACTTCAAGACATATAACCTTGTTGATGGCTTGCGCAATGACTGACAGAAAGGACCAGTATGGGATAGGTAAGCCAAGGAACTCCACCCAAATAGGCACCTTAAGCTTCTTATCATCAAAAACGAAAAAGTCATGTGACCAGCATTGAAACCCCAAGAGGAACAACCTAACAGTCTAGTGACCTCAAACAAACAGATGTTCAGCTTGGCTAGAAGTACCAAAGTGAAAAAGGAAAATGATTTTGGTAAGGTTTTGCATGCCTTCAAGGTGGACACCTTGAGGTGTCCAAACCTTGGAAATCCAATCCCGCAACATGCTTTCAGAAGGAGTGCGGCCCACAAAATACCCAATAAGGGTTTTTTGCTCTAACTTGTTGCATGCATTATCAAAATCCTTGACATTAAAAACAATATTAGGAGAGGAATTACCTCATGGAACACCTTGGGAATGAACTTGCATGGACGTTTGTTTGACGTCACCGTTCTCTCCCATAACAACAACTCTAGCTCCAGCATCAACTACTGATCTAGAGAAGGCAAAGGCCATTATAAATGAAAATGTATTCCCTTAGTAAATGCGGTAAGTCAAGCAACAAAGTAGTGAAGGCTCAGACGGAAGGCATACAAACCCTAGCAAAGCACTTCATCTTTTAGATTTTAGCAAATAATTTATTTTACGTATATTCAACATTTTCATTTTATTCATATTCAACATTTCACACTTTTTAATCTTATTTTCCTTTCACTATACCAATAAAATACAAATCAACAACATCTTCATTCCAATCTATTTTATCTCTTTGCCCTTCACAACATTTTCTTCTTCTCACACGTCATCGATATTATTATAAAACCAAGGAAATTTAGACATGGCCACTCTCTTTGAATATTTTACTCCAGTTGCATTGTTGAAAATATGTGCATCCTCTAAAATGCTCTTAGTTATCAATGCACTTTCATTTTCCTTATCTCACTTCATTTTATCAACCATAGTTATCCTTAGAATAGCTTAAAAGCGTTCCTGGTCATTTGTGAACACTTTCAAAAAGTCTATGCAAAAATAAATAAAAACAAAAATGTATTTATGTTCTTCCCTTCTCTCCAACAAATTTTAAATCTACTAATTTACTTCTTTCTATATCATGTATGCACTGAATTATCCATTATGAACATCTTTTCTATCGATTTTATATGGTTCTAACTAGTGTAGATGGAATGTATATGTAGGAATCACATCGCACCTAATCTTATATTTATAAATACCATTTTGAAAATTCATATTCCATTTTTTTTTTAATAAGTTTCTTTGTTGACCATGTTCTAATTACTCCTCTATCTCTTTTAAATGAATGAAACTTCCACAAGAGTAATCTCATCTTCCATTAAAGAATATTACTTTCCTCCACCTATTATAGTATTTGTGTCTCGTCTTGCATGTGAGAATCTTTCTCTTCCTTATGATTTTTAATTTAAAAACATTTTGTCCTTATTTTCTTTTGCGTGCAACGAGAGAAGATTAATTTTAAAAACTATGTGAAAACTTGTTGGCTCTTGTTTCCCTACTTTAAGTTTTTCAATATTTCTAACAAACGTATTTAATAATCTAGAGTATACATGCATTTGTCTCTATTCTTTTAAACCAACCTATCTTATGTTTTAGTTTGCATTGTCTATTCACATTTAGTTTTGAATGATTCCACAACTAAGATAAATACCTCTTCAATTTTATGATAGTAAATTTCATTGTTTTTGGATCATCAATTTACTTATAGTCAAAATAATTATCCACCCTTGACTTTAGAGTCAAATTTTTATCATACTCAGAAAGATCAAATAGTCATTTGCTATTAGATTTTGTCATTTTCTTAAAAATATTCTTTGTGCTTTATTTTTAAGTTCATCTACATGTTGTCATTCTCATGCAAGTTTCTACAATTACAAGACTTTTACTTCTCTTCTTTACCTATATTATTGTCTTAAGCACTATAACCATACTCTACCAAGATTTGTGTATCTTTGAGTCTACGCTTCCAATCAATTTGGCTATGATACAACCACAAGATGGATTACCTTAAAATTTTGTATTTTCTGCATTCACTTTACTTAGGTCTATAATCGACTAATGTAGATATACATCTTTATCTCTGATATCAGTTGCATAAAGTATTTTATTCTTTCTATATTATGTATGTATTGAAGCATCCGTTATGAACTTCTTATATGTTGAATTTCCAAGCCCTTCGTTATAGTAAAAAAAAAAAAAAATTAGGTATAATATCAACCCTAATCTCAATTCATAAATTAAATTTATAAATAAATCTCACATTCTACTTGTACTAAATAAACTTCTTGGTTGACTCCACTCATTTTTTTCATCTATGTCTTTCAGAGAAGAAGTTATTCTCATTGAGTTATCACATTCTATAGTAAACAATACTATTTTCCTTTTTCTTCTAGTATGTTTGTGTGAGAGGTACTTCCCTTCACTTTGTTACTATAATAATGTTGGCCAAACTTTCCTTCCTGCCAAATTTTTCATATTTGAATTCAAATGTTAAATGGTCACATCCCACCTTTAATACTAAACAATACCATGGAAATACAAAATAAGTTAAATAAAAGCCTTATAATATTTCCATGTTTGACTTAAATAAAAGCATTATAATATTTCCATGTTTTACTAAGTTTATTTTTTTGACAACCACAACTTTTCCAACCACCACTTTTCCAACCGCCAGATCTCCCTAAGATCTACGGTAGTCACTTTCTCGTTATTTGAAATCGCCCAATGTTTAATGAATACAAGGAAGCAACCTTTTGCCACACGTCCAAGGTGGGGCCTTGCTTCTTGTTGTGTGGGTTGCAATGTGACAAGGTGATGAGTGGTACTGAATTGGCATACGAAAGGCTTCTTGGATTGGTCGAAGTACTGATAGTTTTAAAAGGTAGACTGCATGTTTCATCCACCATCCGATCCTTTCGGAATGAAGATGATCTATGGTCGTCGTTATGTCACTATGTAGAGTTGCAAGGTAGTTATTTCATGCGACATAGCGATGGCTTGAAGCGTGTATTTTGGTGGACCCTTTCCTGTCAAAGCAACCGGGCAATTGCTAAAGCACGTTGGCAATTTGTTGGTTTCTCATTGGCTAAGGTAATGACTGTGCAAGGTGTGGGCTAGTTCCTTTAGTGCATTCTACCCACCATCAGATCAAGGATCATCCATGGTTGTTGCTTTGTCTCCTTGTGAACTTGCAAGGTATTTCATGCATCATAGTGAGCACTTGCCACGTGGATTGTGGGTCTTGTTTCCCTTGGCTAGCCACAAAAGTAAAGATTTATCAGACAAGTTGGCATACGATGGGCATTTCATTGGTCAGCTCTCTGACATGGTTAGTCTGGTGGGTCACATGTTTGTAATTTCTACTTTTGTTGTTGGATGATGGCAAATCAATAGTCCTCACCATGTCACATGGAAAGCTACAAGTATTGTAGTGATAGTGACATAGCAAGCACTTTCCATGTTGTAGGTGGGTCCTTTCCTTTTGTGGGTTGTGGTGTGGTGGGTCAATGTCAAACAAGTTGGTAAGAGGCCATGTTTTTATTAGTTGATGCACTGACAAGTTTGGTAAATTTTAGAGCCATCCGATGGAGGTAGATTGATGTCTCTTGTTATGTCACTATGGGAAAAATACCAATCTTTAGTCATACCAACATAGCGAGGTCTTGCCAAGTGTCCCAGCAGTCCCAATTGAAAGGCAGTCATAATTAAGTTGACATCACAATTAAGGTTGGTAGTAATGTAAGTCATCATAGTTAAGTTTAAAAGGTGGCGCAGTTAGCTAGTTAAAGTGGTCAAACATGTGAAGACTCTGTGAGGTGGTCAAAAAAATAACACGGTTGGCCCACATGGCTTATTCTAGTTGTGTCACTAGGGTGACCTACTAACCTTGCTGATTCATAAGCCACAAATGAAGAAAAATTGGGTTTTCTTGCACAATTTGATCTTTCTAATCAATCCCAACCACTCCAAGTTAATGTTAGGTTTTAAAGGATGCAAAGGACACTCTTCCCATTGTCTGATCATCCATTTTGAGGAGTTTTAGCATTGATTTGTGTTGTTTCCATCACTTTATAGTTTGCTCCAGTCAGTGTTTCCATGATTTTCATGTCTCTACAAGTGTACCAAATAAAATCTATTGTTTGGATCATCTTCATTGTTCTCTGAGCACTAAATGGCAGTGGTTGAAGACTAACTTCAATTAGAAATATCTCAGTTATGCCTTAACTATAAAGGCAAATTTTGTAATCTTTGTAAGGGTTGATCTTTCTCTGATTCTCTAGTATTGCTTCTATGCATACTACTATAATTGCGCATGCCTTTAAGCCATTGTAGTCCTTTGTTGAATCTCTTTTAGCCATTAGCACACTGTACAAGATTTCTTTGCCTCTAGTTAATGTTCTTATCTATATTCTGCAATTTGCATGATTGTATCTACTTTTGGCATTTGAATGATATTAAGTGAATATTCTTCCTCTAGCATTCTTTTGTTGTCCAATCTACATGTGGTTTTTGAATTAAGAAAAGTCTAAATATGTATTCTTTGAGGTTCTAACTACTTAACTGTGCATTTATGAGTGGAGATAAGGTCAAACGATCTATTTTGGTGCATCACCTCTTACGTTACAGTAAGTAGAATTGCTTTCATGGATTCCTTTCTCCCTTTTCCTCTCCAAGTGTAATTAGGTGCACCCTGATAGTAAAGGAAGTCGACCTTCTCTGGAGACTAACCCTCACAGTTCAAGTGCCACATCTTGGATGTTTTTTCCATGTTTCACAAGGTTGTCCTTAGGTAACAACTTTGGACAAGGCTGGAAACTTTTGTAACAATAGTTTTTGGCACGCCTGGTGGGAACCTATAACAAGAAGATTTCAAGTCTATTGGTGTCAAGAAGAAGAAAATATCATGATTATGCTGAAGAGATAGTACTAGCTTTAGTATTCAAGCCTTCATGGGGCTCATTCTTCAAGTACTTGGTGACTCCAATCTTCAAATACATCTGGTTTCAAACCTAGTTGCAGTGATAAGGGCAGAAAACATATTAATACAAGAAGGAAAGTTAGCTCCAAGGCCTCCTATGTCTTTCTTCCCTAACATCCCAAATCACCAACCAACAATGGCCCCTATTCCCACAAATCCCACATCATAACCTATTGTTCTAACCCCTCAAGCTTCCACATCTTTGAATGAAATGGATGAAATCAAGGAGATGATGAAGTCTATGATGTTGAACATAAATAAAATATTGCAAGGTCAAGAGAAGAAGTTGGAAGATAGCTTCCCTATAATACATAAAGTGAGCAAAAAAGTGGTGACTTTGGAGAGACAACAAGCTCAAGGTAATAGGGCTCCTCAACTGCAATATCAAACTTTGAATAATGGTAGACTCCCAAAGCATAATTATGGGAATACTTATTTTGATTAGAGTAGGCAGAATAGTCATACTTCTACCTCAAATGAAAATCAAAGTAGGGCCATAGTACCTCAAAACAATATGGCTCAAGACGAAGATTTTTGCTTTTCTTATAACTATTCTTATGCTCATTGCATGTGCCAGAATGCAAAATATTGTTTGGCATTAACTACCCAAGGGCCTACGGTATGGAAACCATACAGTGTTAATCAGCCTACTAATGTTTCTCATTTACAGCAGAAAAATGATTGTTCTTTTATGAACCATCAATTAGAGCAACATTTTCATGCTAGCTATGATGTTATACCTCACAATACTAGGAGTAAAAGAAGAGTTATTGAAGATGCTACCCCTCCTCCTAATCAAGCTTCAATATCAAATACACTAGCTTATGTACAAATAGTGAATGATCAAGCCAATGCCCCTTAACAACAAAGACAAAATAATAACAAAGGAGATATGAATGGCCTCCAAGTTATTCCAACTCAACCCCCTACACATGCAACTCCCAAGGCTTCTACTAGACCACCTAATGCCTTATTTAGTGTGCTAGAGTAGATGAAGAAGACAAATGTGAATATTTCTATGTAGGATGTTGTTGCTACTATACCCATTCAAAAGAGGCTACTACTACAAGAATTGGAAAGTATCGAACCAAAGGATCAGCCACCTAGCATGGAAAGCGCCACAAGCCTAGTGCAACCATCAAGGGAGGTTGAAACAAGTAAAAAGGTTAGACCTCCTCCATTTTATGTTTCTCTAATTATAGGGGATAAGCTAGTCCACAATTGCATGATTGATTTAGGGGCTAGTAGTTCAGTGATGCTTAAGTGTGTTGATGATGCTTTACAAATGAAATATGATCCTATTGTTAAGGATGTATTACAGTTGGATGGTAGTATTTTCAAGACTGTAAGGATTCTTAGGAATGTTGAAATGGCCCTACATGCATGCCCTAGTTGTACTATAACTCAAGATATATTAGTTGTCAAGCCACATTTTGTTATTTGTCTTTCTAGAGACTTTACTATACAAATAGGTAGTTACATATCTTCTAATTGGTCATATCTATTTTTTAGAACAAGATATGGAACTAAGGCTTTAATCATAGTAGAGCCTCGATCCCTCCATCATATTGAGCCCTACAACCCTAATCTCATCAATATGAATTGTACTATCCAAGAAATGGATGAGAATGACATAGTAAATGAGCCTGCCACTTCTCTAGCAGAGATACCTAATTTCCTCTTAGATGAATGGGCTAATGCATATCAATATGATCCCATTTTAGAAACCCTTGAGATAGGTCTTCGTACATATTGTGTCTCAAAAAAGGATGATGTTTCCCCTAACTTTGTGAAGACCAAAGAAGATATGAGTGGAATATGGAGTATGTACTTTGATGGATCAAGAAATAAGAATGGATCAAGGGCTGGTGTCATGTTGATTTTTCCTACACAAGTAAGGTACTACTTCTCCTTTAGGCTCCAATTCAATTGTACCAATAATGTGGCCGAGTATGAATCCTTGATTTAAGGTCTCCTACTTGCTCAAAAAAGAGGAATTCAAGCCTTAAGTGTATATGGGGATAGTGACTTGGTGGTTAATCAAGTAAGAAATTAGAATATCACTAAGAATGGGTTGCTCAAGTCTTATAAACATAGGAAATGGGATTTTCTTGAAAGTTTCAATGCATTTAATATTCACAGCATCCCTAGAAAAGAGAATAGACATGATGATAGACTTGCAATAGTAGTTGCATCTTATGATATCCCTAAGAACCTTGAAGCTAAAAAAAAGAAAAAAATTAAAGTGGTAGTTGTAGACACCTAAATTTGATTACACCGCTTTAGTAATCCTATTTAGTTATCTCTAAAGGCATCATTAATTAAATTCTTATTTAATTAATCTTTTGCCATCCCTAGCTGATTAATTTAATTAATCATCTATAGTCCTAATTGATAAATCAAATAAACCTATTATTTATCAATTAAATCATATTCTTCTATCTAATTCCAAAAATCCCCATTTATTAAATAAATCTATTTGATAAATAAAATCCTCAAATTCAAAAACTCCTAACCTATCTCTAATCCTCCATTTAGCCTAATCCACCCCATCCACCCATACTAACCAAGCTTAGCCACTAACTCACCCACCCTCATTAATGCCATCCACTTGCACATCTCTAACATCCTTAATCTAATCCTAAACCTAAGCCTAATCCACCCCCTAATGTTGTTACATTCTCTAAACAAGTTTAAGACTTTCCTAAACCAAATCAAAGTCTCCCCTCAAAAATCACAACCACCAAGTCATGAGTGCTCTTACAAACCATAAAAGACTCTTACAAGCCCACTCATGACTCTTACATCCATCTTCCACACTCTTCCCTCTTCCACACTCATTCCTCTTACATCTCTCTTACATACTCAACCCCACTCATCATGTCTTTAACCAACCCTTTACCCTACCCTCTCACACTCATCCTCCTTGTGACAAGTGTCACCTTCCCATTTGTGCTAAACAAGCACAATCCATGTGCTCCCCTTTGAGTGCATCTTAGCCCTCCTTAACCATCTCCCCATCTTTGCATCTAAGTCCTCCATCCCTCTACCCCTTGGCCTATAAATTGAATCCCATCCCAAGCCATTTCAACAACAATCTTTGAGCTAAAGTTATCATGCCCTTTTGAGAGTCAAAATCTATACCCATATCCTTATAATGCCAAATTGAGAGCTCACAAAGCTACCAATTTGCTATTATCTATCTCCACCATTGAAGCAACTTTGAGCAATTGAACATACATCCACATCAAAGGACACATCTACAAAATCAAGGAAGTATGGAGTGTTTTCTCTTTTGAAGTTTGCATTTCTTGTTTGCTTTCTTTGTCTAAAGCTTATATGTGAATTTAGTTTTAGTTTGTGAATGTTTCTCTTATTGTTAATGTTCCTTGCACACTAAAATCTTGTTCTACACTTTGGCACGCCTGGTGGGAGCCCGCTATGGGTCATTTTTTTATCCATTTCAATCTACATGTTGCTTTTAAGAACTAACAATCTAATTGTTTATGTTGTCTGAAGTTGTTGCAAGGTGTGTTTGGTTGTTTTTGCAGGTTGAAGAATGCACTAAAGAGAAGGACGTACCTTTTAAAATCTGAAAATAACCAAGAAAAGAAAAAATACTAGAAAAAACCCGCGTCCGTCGGTTCACTTCGCGCGGTGTCGTCTCCGCCTATCGTCTCCGTAGTTTGACGTCTCTGCCTGTTGTCTCTGCAAAACGTCGTCTGCGCAAACTCAATCGTCGTCTCCGCAGGCTCAATCATCGTCTACGAGAGATAAACCATCGTCTGCGCCTGCACAACCGTCGTCTGCGCGAGCTCAACCACCGTCTCTGAAAGACCAAACTATCGTCAGCAAATTTTGGCATCTTCGCCTGTCAAGTTGTCGTCTCCACCACCGCAAGCTGCCAACTATCGTCTCCGACACTGCCAGCTACTTTCTTCATCAGACTATCGTCTACGTAGATCAGTGTTTGCGCAGATCAACATCTGCGTAGATTGGCGTCTTCGCCTGTTGTATTGTTTTCTAAGATTTGTCACTTAGTTTTGGGTTGTCTTGTTGAAGTCATTGTCTTTGCATACTTTCAAAACTCTAACAAATGAACCTGTATGTTTAAGAACACCAAAAATCACTATAGAATTTTATTTTTTTTTTTTTTAAAAAAGAGTATAAATCAAAATTTGACTTTTAGTGGTCCCGTAGGAAATAGACCATTCTAAGCATTTTTACACGTAGGAAAAACAACAAAAAAAAGTTTTAAAAAAATTTCTCATAGTTAAGCTCTCATTTTTGAAGATTTTGGCTAACTAACTAAATTGCTTTTTTTTGTCTCATTGCAAGTTGGAGCACATATGGAACCACTAACCATGTTTCTTGCAGGTTTTCATGTTGCTAAAAAATGAACTTGAATGTTTAACCATTTGTCTTTGAATACATGTTGCTAAAAAATGAACTTGAATGGTTAAACACATTTTTCATTGAATGAATGTTGCTCAAAACACACTCTTGAATGCCATGGATTAAAATCAATTTTCTTTGGAATGCATGCTTAAAACAACAAATCCAGTCTTGAATGCCAAGGATCAATTAGCCATTGCAATATCAAACACTTCATTTGGTGCATTAAAATTGAACAAAACAAATCTCTTTTTCACATGCAACTTAGGTAAAGTTTGATTTTTGGACAATTAAGAAACTTTGTTAAGTTAAATACAAATTTGCAAAAATCAATTTGAGTAGTTCCTTGGACTCACCTCTTTTCTAATCACCCATCAATTCAACCATTGGTTGCAATCTCAGCACCATTTATGGGGATGGGTCTACTTGAAAAATGTGTTAAATGTTCCACAATATAACTCACTCACTTGGTCTTTGAACGTTTGTTTTAACTTTATCAAAATTCTTAAATAACCAAAACTCTAGATTAAATCGATCACACTTCAAGTTTGGGCACTAAAAATTGAACAACAACTGACGTGGAGAGCCTCCAGGCGCGCGCTTGAAATCGAATCTCACACACTTTTGTTTTGGGCTTAAAATAAACTCAAACTCAATCTTGAATGCCTTAAAGAAAATTAATCGATACTTGACGTGGAGGGCCTCCGGGCGCGCGATTTTTCTTTTGTTGACCCTAACTCTTCTTATTGTTTGCATTCTTCGATCGATTTACTTTTGTTGGCGCTTCAAGTTGGAATTAAACATTGTCTCTTAAACATGAGTGCTTGCAAAGTCTAGATTAGCACCCATAAAGAGTCAGTTGGTAAAAGAACAAGCGTGTTTTTTAGCCCAAGGTCATCCAAGTCTTCTCTCCCCTTGTCGTCTTTCGAGGCCATCTTGGGTGCATAAGATTAGGATCCAAAACCTTGTTTCTTTTTAGGAGGCCTGCTTGGGGATTTCATCACCCCTTGGACGACCTCAACTCCAACGTTCTGGCAGAGTATAAGAATCGGGAGGTGAATCGAAAGACACCTCTCTTGGGATTAAGATTTTGTCACTCGGGCTAAGCCTCAAAGAACTTTATACCCTTGAGAAGTGAAAGAGGAGAAGTGGGTTACCGCTCCTCTCGACTGTGTGACATCTTTTTGGTCTCATCTATGGATTTGGGCCTCATGTACCTTGCGTATATAAAGGACTCCCTAGCTAAACCAACTGTCAGCCTTGCAGACAACCATCTAGGATGTTAATGTGTTTGAAGTGACTGATCGAAATATTTGTAGAACATACACACTCCTCGGCGCAAGTATCACATTCTGAGAACCACAAACTTCTATCTGGGTGTTCCTATCTATTGCTTGATTTTATTTTACTTGTTGAATGAATGTTTGCCAAACTTGGTCAATCCTAGCTTAGGGCACACTTAGCGTAGTCACTGCCTATTTTAGAAATTGAACGAGTCAAAGCAAAACAACTGAGATCTCTCAAAGCCAAGCAAATTTAGGAATATATGTCAGAACAACCCAAACCCAAACAGAAGTTTCACAAAGTCAAACTCAAGCCATCTCTGGCATACCAAGAACTTTCAGCCAAGAAAAAAGAAATAACACCAAGCCCACGAATTGCCAAACTCCACAAAGCAAAGGACAAAGCTACCGACGAAGCACTTCAAGAGGCCTAGTTAGAGTGCACCATCAAATTTAGCCAACGTCCAGGAGTTAATCTTGCTTATGCCTTACCAACTAGGCATGATTTCTATGATTAGACACCCTTGTTTCTCTACATCTTCTTGGATAAGCTTCACTTTAGAGTCATCTTTGTAGAAAAGCCAGCCATTTTAGGTTATCCCCTTAAGCATTATTAGCTCATCCATCTCATTTAGAATCAAACCATCTAGCCAGCAATCCAAAATCTACACATCTAAGCTTTCAAAATTATTGTCACCTTGCCAAAAGTTTGTCATTCCTAAAATCTTCCAAATCCACCAATCTCACAAAGGTTATCCCTTTGACAGAGCTTTGTCTAGGGTAATCTAGCTTTGTCACTTGTTATCCCTCATCACCTTGAGCTAAAGGTTGGGATCCACAAGTGGTCAATCTCGTGTTCTTCCTAAAGGATCATCAGTCTATCCTTAAGTTGACACAATCACCACCAAGCTTGCACATAGGAAAGTAGACTTTTTGTGCTTTGGCAACATATCTTTGAAGTTAGAATCCCCAACCCAATCCTCCTTAGGTTTTGTCATATAGCTTTGCCTCAACCTAGGAAATCATTTGCATAGAAAAGCCTTCCCCCCTTTTGCATCCACCAGCATTTGTTGCATCTCATCCCTAGGAGTATTTTTCATGCCACCTGTTACTCGCTTAGCCAAGAAGAAAGAAACAATGGAGCCCTATCATTTGGATCGAACAGCATCACCCCCCTTGAGCACTCAGCCATCCTTCAGCCCAGAGAAAGCTATGCCATCACCTACTGACATTGAAGCTTTCATGAACCAACCAGGAAATGCAGTATTGGTAAATGCCATTATAGACAAGAACAAAGAGACAATCATGGCTAATTTTCGAAGGGACAATGTAGGAACCTTTGACTTTGGAAGACCCCCTCCATTATCAGATCCATCTTACCCATTGTTTGGGCAACTGCCACCAACCATAGGCTCTTATGACCCAAATTATCCTCAATATATGCCAAAAGAAGAGCCTCCAACCAATCCATATGATCCAACAGACCCAAACATACCATCATCCACCCAAGTTGAAATCTCCATGCCACAAGCAAACCCAACCACCACCACTCCATCCTTGGTTCATAACTCTTCGCTCCAAACCCCCTTTACCCAAAACACCTCACCGTTCACCCCCTTCACTATTGTTGCTGCTCCCCAACCCAGCCTTCCAAATCCACCCATCTCCCAAATCAATGCTAGCATCTTTGGCCAACCTCAGCAATATACAACAGGGATGCCACCCATGGGGCCAAGTAATCAACCTTTCATCACCCCCAGCTTGTTCACCACAGCCCAAAGCACAATCCCATCATTTTCACTAGGTCTTGGGAGCTCAATACCATCAACCACAAATCCACAAGCTACTACCTTCATTAGACAAAGCTATCAAATCCCACAAGCTACTGCCAATTTTCTACCAAGCTCCCAAGTGACTCCAGCTCCCACCACCACTCTACCAAGCTTCCAAATCCAGCCACCAAGCTATCAAACCCCATCAATTCCATTCCCAAGCTTTCAATTCCCACCACCTCCACCACCAACTAATCCATTACCTCCTATTACCAACTACTTTTCAATGCCACTTCTAGGAGGTAATCCACCAATCCAACCAACCACCAATTATTTGCAAATACCATCCCAAATGGGGGCACAACCCACATATATTGGTCAAACCCCACAAGCCCCCCGATCCTTTCCCCAAGCCTCACAACCATCTTATACCTTACCTCCACAAAGTAATCCATTTATCCCACAGCCAGCTTATGTTCCTCAATCCCAACCTCAAATCCCATATCAACAGCAAGCCTCGTAGCACATGCAGCAATATGCGCCACCTCCCCCTCAGCAACCCGTTATCCACCATGCAGTTGCCCAAACAATGTACAATCCCTATCAGCAAATCCCTCACAGCCATCCATATTCAGTGGCCCCATCTAGCGCATCCCTACCTCAAAGCACTCCTACATTGGGGGCACCCTAGCCATCACCTATCAATTCAGAATGGGAGCAAATGAAGACGGCTCTGAAAGCCATCCAAGAAGGGATTGATCCGAAGACATTCAAGTTTGAGAATGTGTGTCCTTACCCATTTGATAGAGCCATTACCACGACACCATTTCCCAAACACTTTGAGGTACCCAAATTTGACAAATTCAGAGGAAAAGGAGACCCTGTCACACATATCAAAGAATTTTACATGCACTCCCAGGACGTGGCATACAATGATGTCTTCCTCTTGCACCTTTTTCCCAAAAGCTTGTTGGCTGGACCAGCTCTTGAATGGTTTTACAGAATCCCTTATGGCACAATTAAAAACTTTGTTGAATTATCCGAGGCATTCGTAGCCCAATATGCCCATCTTGTTGAAACATAGCTATCAATAGTTGATCTTGTCCACACCAAGCAAAAAGGTCGAGAAAGCCTTGCCAAATACCTACAAAGATGGCAAACCATTACCACCCGCATATCCTGTACCTTGCCAGAACGCCATGTGGTGAAAATGTTTATTGATAATGCCCATCCCAGTTTGGCTCACCACATGACCATGAACTGTCTACAGACCTATAAGGATATCAAAGAGAAAGGAATGGTCCTTGAGTAAGGACTCATTAAAGATGGTGTGGTCAAGATTTACAAAGAGGCCAACCAAAATCAATCACATTCCAATGACAAGTCTAGGTATTGGAACAAAAACAAGCATGTTGCAACAGATGGGGTTACTGACACCAGACATGTGAATATTGTTGGTCCTTCTCAAAACCAGTGCAACCCACCATATCAAACAAACAACCAACAAGCTATCAATTACCAACAATGGAATAACCAAAGCTATCAAAACAATACAAGACCCAACTTTCAAGGGTCTAACAATCAAGCTAATGCCATCAATGTAGTTGCAGGGCAAAAGCCCAGATTCCAACCTGCACCTAGAAACTATACACCCCTTGGTGAGCCATTGGATGTTTTTTTTGAGAAATTGGCTAAGGAAAACCTCATCAAATTTCCTCCTACCTAGCAAATTGATCCAAGCCAATCCAAAGCTGCATGGTACAAGGACAATGAGTATTGCAAGTTCCATAGGGTAAATGGTCACACCACCCTCAGATGCATGAAACTGAAAGATTATGTGCAGGACCTCATTGATCGGAAAGAAATCGCTGTTGGTGCCCAAACCTCTCCCAATGCAGGCTTACAAATTTATCAAAATGCTTTTCCTCCACACAACAACCAAAATCCTAGAAAAGCACCTATCCAAAACAACACCAACAACTGCTAGCCAAACCAACAGCATGGGAAGAACAATGACCACACTTCATCCTATATAGACTATGGTAGCCTTATAGGTTGTATATCCGAGAAAGAGCCTTCTGTCAATGTTATCAATATACGAGGACCAGACAATGAGTGTGCAGTCACCACTCGAAGAGCGCGATTTAACATCGCAGGCCCACCAGTTTCACCAGCACCATCAGCTCCATCAAAAGCCAGTATAATATCTTGGAACACCTTGGGAACATGCCAGCCCAAATCTCCATTTTAGACCTTCTCCACACTAGTCTTGTGTACAAAGGCATCCTTGACAGTGCTCTCATAGAATCCTGTGTCCCTTCTGATATCAACGCTACTGACTTTCGTAATCTCGTCGAACACCTATCCTCCTCATGTGCCCTATCATTCAAACCCACTGACATACCCGTGGTCGAGCCAGATCACACCCTTCCGCTTCGCATAGCCATCATGGTATCCAATTTTGCCGTGAAAAGAGTAATGATAGATAATGGATCAACCTTGAACATTTGCACCCTAAAATTCATAAAACAAGCTGGGTATACTGAGGCAGATATGATCAGTGAGGTTATCACCATCAAAGCTTATGACAACTTGGAAAGGACCACAGAAGGGACTATTTTGCTACCAATCAAGGTTGGGTCGGTCATCCAAGAGACCGTTTGCCATGTTGTTGATCTAAACCTACCATTTAACATCCTCCTCAGTCGCCCATGGATTCACACTATGAAGGATGTTCCATCCACCTACCATCAATGCATCAAATTTTTGCATCAGGGCACTGAGGTGACCATCCATGCCGATCCAGAACCCTTTGCTTACTGCAATGCGATTAAAGCCTCATATACAAATCATTACCTTGGAATAGACATCGGCACAGCCATCGCCAGCTCATCCCACACTTGTAATGACGCAGAAACCATCCTCGCCTCCACCCTATCTACTGTAAAGATCAACAACAAACGTTGTGGAGAATATAGTCTGTCAGATGCATTTGTTGTCGGAGCAATCCCACTTGATCCACATACCCATGGACATCCAACATATCACAAAGCTAAGGAGATTTCACCTCCTCGATACAAACAGTTTGGCCCAACCACCTTTGTGTCCTCAAAAACCCCTCTTCATGAAGAGCTCACTCCAGATATCAACAATTGGTTACATAAGGATGCACCTCCAAGAAATCAAGCACGCCTTGATCACTTCAGCCAGAAGTATCCCCAAGAACATAAGCTCATCACTGAAAAATGGAACTATCAAGGAGGTGGACTAGGACCAGAAGAAAGGGGCATGCAATGTCCCATCGAAGCACATAAGTGGGAAACAAAGTCAGGTCTTGGCTTTCGCATACCCACAACTGGGGGCACCAACGAGAACGCTCATGCTTTTTCGAACATCCATCGCGACCATGTCGAAATCGAAGACATTCTTGAGGAAGTAGAAAAGAGAGCCTACGATGATATCCCAGACCAAATCTTCCTAGGAGACTCTGTTCTCCGAGAACTATCCATCCATCTCATTGACCTACCACTCGTTCATCCACAACTCATAGATTGGGACCAACCAAGTGTCATACATGTTGATGAGTTCGCATCAGAGGAAGCGCTTCTAAGATTCATGGGAGCTGAAACTCCTCATAAGAAGACAAAGCCAGATTCTGCCTACATCTACAAGCTAGATCCCAAGGGGTGTTTTGGAGAAAATCCCCAACCTAGTTTCAATACACCCAAAACTAGAACTAAGGTAAATCTGGGACTAGCTAAGGCAGCGAAGAGAACCCCTCAGCA
This sequence comes from Cupressus sempervirens, assembly GCA_028749045.1. Lineage (NCBI taxonomy): Eukaryota > Viridiplantae > Streptophyta > Pinopsida > Cupressales > Cupressaceae > Cupressus > Cupressus sempervirens. The sequence continues at coordinate 87,325,795 of CM053786.1, read as the reverse complement.
AGAAAATCCAGAGCCACAAGTAGAACATGAGGATTTAGTATTGCCTCCTCAAGATAATCGACCAGAGGTGTCTTCTATTCTAATAGAGGATACTAGAGAAGTCAACATTGGTTCTTCAGAGATCCCTAGACTTGTTCACATTGCTGCATCCCTATCACAAAACCAAGCTGACCTCCTCTTTGAGGTCTTAAGAGAAAATATTGGTTGATTTGCATGGTCATATCAGGACATGCCGGGACTTGATCCAAAGCTTGTAGTTCATCATCTTGCAATTGATCCAAAGATCAAGCCCGTCAGACAAAAGCTTAGAAAAATGCACCCCAAGGTGGCATTACTGGTCAAAGCTGAATTAGAAAGAATGTCAGCTGCTAAGGTTATCCGACCTATCAACTACTCAGAGTGGATCTCCAACATGGTCCCTGTCACTAAGCCATCCGGTGACATCAGAATCTACACTGATTTTAGAGATCTAAACAAAGCTTTCCCAAAAGATGATTTTTCCTTACCCAACATAGATATGATTGTAGATCTTACAGCTGGACATGAGATTCTATCCCTTATGGATGGATTTTCCGGGTATAATCAGATCAAGATTGTAGAAGAGGATCAGCATAAGATAGCATTCACTACCCCTTGGGGAACCTTCTGCTACACTATGATGCCTTTTGGCCTAAAGAATGCTGGGGCTACCTATCAAAGAGCTATGACAGCCATTTTCCATGATCTTATCCATAGCATTTTGGAGGATTATGTGGATGATATCCTAGTCAAATCTCACACCTTCATGGATCATCTCGCTGACCTGGAGAAAGTCTTTGATAGGTTAGCCCAATATCATCTCATGTTAAATCCCAAGAAATGTGTCTTTGGGGTCACATCTGGCAAGCTTCTAGGCTTCATAGTTTCTAAGTGAGGTATAGAGATTGAACCCAAAAAGGTCAAGGCTATCTTAGACATGCCTCCTCCCCAGACACTACGACAGCTTCGCTCTCTTCAGGGAAAGCTTCAATCCGTCTGGCACTTCATCTCCCAGCTTGCAGATAAGTGTACACCATTTTCGCATTTACTAAAGAAGGATGAGAACTTCAAGTGGGATCCTTTATGTCAGCGCAGCTTCAATCAGCTCAAGCAGTATCTCACCAATCCCCCTATCTTGGTTCCACCAGTTCCTGGTTGTCCCTTGGTCTTGTATATATCAGCAACACCTACTGCTCTAGGGGCACTTCTAGCACAACATGATGATTATAGCAAAGAGAGAGCCATCTACTATATCAGTAGAACCCTAGTTGGCTATGAACTCAATTACACTCCTATGGAAAAAGATTGTTTGGCAGTTGTTTTCTCAACTCAAAACCTTCGCCATGACATGCTAAGTCATACCATCCAACTAGTCTCCAAGATTGACCCTCTCAAGTATATGCTCTCCAGAACAGCACTTACAGGCCATTTGGCCAAATGGGTTATGCTCCTTAGCGAATTTGACATCCAGTATGTGGATAGAAAGGCAATCAAAGGGAAAGCTATAGCAGATCACCTAGCTAATGCACCTCTAGTAGATGCATATCCTTTGCTCATAGAATTCCCAGACGAGCATATCTGCCTAATTGAAGAACAACCCCCATGGAAGCTTTATTTTGATGGCTCATACACATCTCATGGATCAGGGGCAAGAATATTATTAGTTACACCTCAGGGAGATTATATTCCAAAAGCCTTCAAGCTACAATTCCCTAGCACCAACAATATTGCAGAATATGAAGCTCTTGTAGCAGGATTAAAGATCACTGCAGAATGGAATATCACTGAGTTAGAAATCTTTGGCGATTCCCAGCTCATCATCAAACAAGTCTTAAATGAATATCAAACCAAAGATGAAAAGCTATTACCCTACAAAGAGCTAGTTGATCAGTTGACCCAACATTTTACAAAGCTTCAGTTTACACAAGTGCCACGAATGCAGAACAAGGCAGCAGACGCCATGGCCACTATCGGCTCGCTCTTGTAAATTCCCCAAGAAGCTACACAGTATGATTTTTTAGTCGAGCAGCTCCTCACACCCGCCTATGCGAATGAGGATTCAAACCGTGTTTGTATCTTGGTTGGTCCCCAATCCCCTTGGTACCATGAAATTCATGCTTACCTTAATGATGGTATCATATCCCCTCACCTCACACGTACCCAACGCTAGAACCTCATCCGAAAATCATCCCGCTATGTTATCATAGCCAATACCCTATATCGTTGGGGTTATCACGATACTCTCTCTCGATGTTTAGATGAAAATGAGGCCGCGATGGCATTAAAAGAAGTACATTTCGAACTTTGCAGTGCCCACACGAGTGGTATTGTCCTAGCACAACAAATCCTTAGAGCAGGCTACTATTGGCCTACCATTGAAGAAGACTCCTGTGACTTTGTCAAAAAGTGTCTCCCATGTCAGCAGCATGCAAATCTTGTGCACGCTCCAGCACAAGATCTACAACCTATTGCACCACCTTGGCCTTTAGCTTGTTGGGGCCTTGATCTAGTTGGAACTATCACCCCTCTCTCATCTGATGGACATAAATGGATAATAACAGCTACAGACTATTTCACTAAATGGGTGGAAGCAGTCCCCCTAGTCTCAGCTACAGGAGTTCAGGTCTCCAAGTTCATCTTGTACCACATTGTTTGCTGCTTCGGCATCCCATCCACCATCTTCATTGACCACGGAGGTAACTTTGAAAATCTCAACCTAGAAGAATTATGCACTTCCCTCCACATCCATCACCGCTTTTCTAGCCCATATTTCCCACAAGGTAACGGCCAAGCAGAGGCAACTAACAAAACCCTCCTCAAAATTCTAAAGAAAGTTGTCAATGATTCCGGCCGTGATTGGCACCTACAAATAAATCCAGCTCTATGGGCCTATCGAACTTCCTTCCGTACATCCATAGGCACAACTCCATACTCCCTAGTCTATGGTGCCAAAGCGGTATTACCTATAGAAGTTGAACTTCCCTCACTACGCATATCTTTGTGAGGGCAAATCTCAGATGAAGAATACAGAGTAGCTTGACTCACCCAGCTAGATCTCTTAGACGAGAAGAGACAACAAGCCTATGACCATCTCACAGTCTATCAAACTCATCTCACAAGGAATTTCAACAAGAAGGTGCTCCCACGACACTTTCAGCTAGGTGACATGGTCCTCAAAGAAAATATGAAAGTCCAAGCAGATCGAGAAAAGAAAGGCAAGTTTGAACCTACATGGCTTGGTCCCTATGTGGTTACTGCCTCCTTTGGCTCCGGAGCCTATCAATTATCTACACCAGAAGGAGAACTCTTGAATGATCCCACTAACATCATTCATCTCAAGAAGTTCTATGCTTGAAGATCCTTGGTATACCTAGCTTTTGAAAAATACAAAAAAATAGTAAAGAGAAATAAGCGTCCAATGGTGAAAACTTGGCAATTCAAGCGCCTTGGATAGGTACCTTGGTGAAAACCTGGTAATTCAGGCGCCTTGTGTACTAAAGACTAATCCATTATCTATCACTATCCTATCCCTCATCCATCCACCCACCATCCCATAAAACACCTGCTTGTTCCCTTGGTGTTCCAACCAAAAAATCCAAAGTCTAATGGAGCTTGTAAATACCGCCTGTACAGCTTGTAAATCTTGTATCATCCCTTGTATCATACCTTGTATATCCGAATCTTGTCCAAAGCTTGTACCATATTCCGGCTTGTAAATAATCTTGTATCCTAGCTTGTATCCTATCACATGCACACAAAGAATCCCATTTTCCTTAAGCTTTTCGCAAACCATCTACCTATCCACCTATCAACTATTATAGACATCCCATCCTTCAAAAATATTTCCATCTCACAAAAATCAAAACATGAAAAAACTTGTACATTTGTAACATATCTTGGTTTGTCAGGTTGTACATCCTCCTTAGCTTAGTACCATTGTATCTATCCAGCTTTTGTGTCAGTTCCTCCTTGATCAACATCTTGCACACATCGTACATCTTGGTTAGCTATTCCAATGCATCCTTTAGCTAGACTTCCTGTCACCAAAGTGTTATCCTTCTTAGTTTAGCTTGCTAGACGCATCACTTATCCAAATCCACCAGCTTAGGTACTCTCCGATAGGTCCTTGCAGGATATAGCTTTCCTCATGTCTGATCTTAGTCCGTTAGTACCTCGTCCTACCCATCTCGTTGGCAAACGATTCTCTTTTAGATTTTCACTTTCTTTTGATTTGGGATCTTCCCTTTTGGGTCTTGAAATATCTTTTCCAAGCAATCTCCTTGTTCCCTCCTCAAGGTTGCCACGATCTTCCATATCATGGTATGCTGCGAATGGGGCAATTAGAGCGTAAGGTCTTGATCAGGTCTTTTGCTTGTTTTCTTTTTCTGCTTGTGGGTTACCTAGTGTCGTTTCCACGCTGCTTCCTCTGGGATTCATGTGTGATACTGGGGCAATCCTTGCATGTTTGTTTCGAGTCAGTTTGTCAGTCCTTTGGACGGTTGGTGAAAAGGCCTTGATGTTCTTGGTAACCTTGGCAATTAACCAACAGTCCTATAGCAAATCTAGTGCTCAACTACATGGTGGTACTTCTCTTTGAAGTACCCCCCCCCCCCCCCCCACTCAAAAAGCTTCAATGGATTCCCTTCATCTCCATTATCCCCCATCCATATCTAGCACCTACCCCAACATATGCATCAGTATCTCTTTGGATCACTCCTTACACTTAGCTTTAGGGATCCACAATCCTAGTCTTAGGGATCCACCAATCAAATCAACCCACCAAGCCTCATTTTTCGAGATCCACAATCCTAGTCCTAGGGATCTCTGAAACCCATCTTCCACCAATCTGACTCTTTGAAATCCTATTGCATCAGCTTTATCATCCCATCATCCCTCCCCTCCTCCATGGATTCCTTTTATAGTGCTCCGCTCCTCCATCCTCCTCCCCCAATCCTGGAAAGTCTTAAGCTTTCTTTACTGTTGTGCCTTTGATTTCCCTTTATCATTCTCCCGTAGTGAGAGATTGAGCTAATTCAGCCCCTTCTCTTTTCCAATCTGTGTCTTAACTCATCTCAATTTCTTGTACTTTTCAAGAAGTCGTCGAGCCTCATTTCTCTCCCCGCCACCTTCTTGAGGAGGCATCATCTAAGTCTAGTCTCTCCTCTTCTTATCCGAGACTAGGGCAACCTTGTTGCTAAAACATCTTACTCGTGTCGTCGTCATTCGAACTTCTTTGAAATAGTGTTGTCTCAACACTATGTCAAAGAGGGGCAAAATGTAGACACCTAAATTTGATTACACCGCTTTAGTAATCCTATTTAGTTATCTCTAAAGGCATCATTAACTAAATTCTTATTTAATTAATCTTTTACCATCCCTAGCTGATTAATTTAATTAATCATCTATAGTCCTAATTGATAAATCAAATAAACCTATTATTTATCAATTAAATCCTATTCTTCTATCTAATTCCAAAAATCCCCATTTATTAAATAAATCTATTTGATAAATAAAATCCTCAAATTCAAAAACCCCTAACCTATTTCTAATCCTCCATTTAGCCTAATCCACCTCATCCACCCATACTAACCAAGCTTAGCCACTAACTCACCCACCCTCATTAATGCCATCCACTTGCACATCTCTAACATCCTTAATCTAATCCTAAACCCAAGCCTAATCCACCCCCTAATGTTGTCACATTCCCTAAACAAGTTTAAGACTTTCCTAAACCAAATCAAAGTCTCCCCTCAAAAATTCCAACCACCAAGTCATGAGTGCTCTTACAAACCATAAAAGACTCTTACAAGCCCACTCATGACTCTTACATCCATCTTCCACACTCTTCCCTCTTCCACACTCATTCCTCTTACATCTCTCTTACATACTCAACCCCACTCATCATGCCTTTAACCAACCCTTTACCCTGCCCTCTCACACTCATCCTCCTTGTGACAAGTGTCACCTTCCCATTGGTGCTAAACAAGCACAATCTATGTGCTCCCCTTTGAGTGCATCTTAACCCTCCTTAACCATCTCCCCATCCTTGCATCTAAGCCCTCCATCCCTCTACCCCTTGGCCTATAAATTGAATCTCATCCCAAACCATTTCAACAACAATCTTTGAGCTAAAGTTATCATGCCCTTTTGAGAGTCAAAATCCATACCCATACTCTTATAATGCCAAATTGAGAGCTCACAAAGCTACCAATTTGCTATTATCTATCTCCACCATTGAAGCAACTTTGAGAAATTGAACATACATCCACATCAAAAGACACATCTACAAAATCAAGGAAGTATGGAGTGTTTTCTCTTTTGAGGTTTGCATTTCTTGTTTGCTTTCTTTGTCTAAGCTTATATGTGAATTTAGTTTTAGTTTGTGAATGTTTCTCTTTTTGCTAATGTTCCTTGCACACTAAAATCTTGTTCTACAGTAGTAAGGCCTACAATTCCTAACAACAACACGAATTAGCAAGTGTTTGAATCTGATGCACAAATTGTAATTTTCTTGTAGAATGAAACATAATTCTCAAAGAAAAACTAGTCAAGGTGGCATGGCCAATATGGGAATCAGATCATCAATCTTAGTTCTAATAATTTTCCTAAGGGTCTCATTACTTTAGAGAGTGTCTTCAACCCTGATGGCCAAGAAAGAAACAAAAGCATGAGCCTAGCTACTGACAAAGATGATTATACACCAGTTGTGGTTGCTAATGGAAAGGCCTTAAACATGGGAAAGGTATTATCTAAAACTAAGCAAGAGAATTGAGTGATGTGTTTGCATGGACATATGATGATTTAAAGGGTTTTGACCCAAGTTTATTTCAACATACTATTGATTTAATTGATAACATCAAAACCTTTAAGGCAAAAATAGAGGCTAGTGAATCCTAAGATTGAACCATTAATAAGAAAAGAGCTATCCAAACTGATTGAGGCTAATATAATTTTCCCTATCAAGTACTCATCATGGGTAGCAAACATTGTCCCTATTAGGAAAAAGAATGGAGAAATCAAATTATGTGTGGATTTTAGAGATCTTAACCAAGCTTTCCTTAAAGACCATCATCCTCTCCCTTCCATGGATCAAATATTGTCCAAGGTTAGTGGTTTAGAGAGGTTCTCATTTCTTACTAGATTCTCTAGTTACAATCAAGTGTTGTTCAAATAGTCTGACAAATACAAGATTGCATTCACCACGAAATGGGGCACCTATGCTTATAGTAAAATGTATTTTGGGATAACAAATGCAGGTGCCAGATTTCAAAAAGCAATGCAGATGGCCTTCAAGAACATGATTGAAAGGTTTGGTTTGGTTTACCTTGATGATATCATAGTTTATTCAAAGGATATAGCAGATCATTTTGGTCATCTCAGACAAGTTTTCATAAGATGTAGAGAGTTTGGAGTATCTTTGAATCCAATTAAGTGTGTCTTTGCTACAAATCAATGAAAATTATTAGGACATGTTGTATTTAAGGATGGTTTGACCATTGATCCAAAAAGAACAAAGGCAATACTTGCTCTCTCACTTCCTAGTCATAAGAAGGGTATGCAAAGTTTTCTTGGTAGAATAAATTTTGTTAGGAGGTTTATCCCTAATTTAGCTACCATGGTGAAACCTCTTACAACAATGCTTGAGAAGAATATGGTCTTTTCATGGAACAAGGAAGGGATTAAGGTAAGTTTTGAAGAGATCAAAGCAGCCATAGGCTCAACCCCTACTCTCATCAATCCAAATTTTGAGAAGGATTTCATTCTTTATATATTAGGAGGTAAGTCAAGTATCTTTGCTATCTTGACTCAAGAAAATGATAAGAATGAAGAACAACCTATTGCTTTCTTTAGTGAAGAGCTTAAGGAATATGAAGACAAATACAATTATGTAGAAAAGAAAGCCCTTGCAATCATAAGAGCTTTGTAGAAGTTTAGGCACCTTCTATCACACAACAAGATCCATTTGCTAGTGCCTCATGCAAGTGCAAAGGAATTTCTTTTGAGCAAAGATATTAGTGAGAAGAGAGCTAGATGGATCACTAAGGTAATGGAGTATGATGTGGACATTCAGATTACGAAGTTGCTAAGGGGAAAAGGATTGTGCAAACAAATGATCTTATCTCATGAATCAGATGAGGAAGTTGTCTTGGTATTGATAGAGCAGCAAGAAGCAAGAAATGATAATCCAAAGAGTTGGATAGATGACATGAAGACCTTCTTAATAGGAAATGGTGATCCTCAAGGGTTTGATAAGGCTAAAAGGAGACGTTCAGATTACAGTCAATCCCCTATGCTATAGTTGATGGTACCCTGTTTAGCAGACTCTTCAATGGAGCCCTATTGAGATGTATTGATACAAACCCAGCTGAAAGAATGATCAAAGAGCTTCATGATGGTCCTAATGGTGGCCACTTTTCAGCAAGGACAACTATAATGAAGATCATGAGGGCTGGTTACTATTGGTCATCCTTGTTCCATGATTGTCACAGGTATGTCAAGAAGTGTGAAAAATGGGCCTTCTTCTCTGGTAAATAGATGCTTGGAGCTCTTCCACTTCATCCCATTCAGGGAGATCAGCCTTTTTCTCGGTGGGGATTGGATTTCATAGGCCCCATCAATCCTCCTTCTAGCTCTGGACACAAATGGATTCTAGTGGCTACAGATTACTTCACTAGATGGATAGAGGCAATAGCATTGAAGGAGGCCACAAAGTCTTCAATTGTTGAATTCCTTGATGGAATTGTGACCAGGTTTGGTGCCCCTTCAACCATTATTTTAGATAATGCAAAATCCTTTATAGGAGCTCAAATTTTTGCATGGGCAGTTGATCACAATATCTACTTGAGCACATCCTCAACCTAATATCCTTAGGGCAATGGATTAGCTGAGTCATCTAACAAAAACCTAATCAGAATTATGACGAGGATTATTGAGGATAACAAGAGATGTTGGCATCAAAAGTTGAATACAACACTGTGGACTAATAGAATAACACCTAAGAGGGTAATAGGAAATTTTCCCTTTATGTTGGTATATGTCAGGGAAGCAAGGCTTCCAATTTCATTAGAATTACCATCTTTAGAGTTGGCTCAACAATTGGAGCCAATTGAAAAGATGCCATGACAATAAGAATGGCAGAGTTGATGAAGCTAGAAGAGAAAAGAAAACAAGTCATGCAAACCGTAGAGGCACATCAGCAACAAATGAAAAAGAGCTTTGATAAGAGGGCTAATGTCAAAAAATTTAGAGAGGGTGACCTTGTGCTCAAGTGGGATGCAGATAGGGAAAAACTAGGTTGGCACTCAAAATTTGATGCACTATGGAGTGACCCCTATGTGGTTATCAGTTGCAAATAGGCCAATGCTTTTCAATTAAGAGCAACAAGGAAACTACTGGCGGATATCCTCAATAAATCCCAACTCCACAAGCTCTAGCCAACGCGGGTTCTACTGATATCCTTTCACACCGATGTAACTATAACTACAAGCTGACAGTAGTATTACTAGAGTCTTAGTCGGGTTTCCTTCAACTGTCCACCATTCCCCAACTACTGAATGCTACTCACGTTAATATGATGACACATTCATGTCCTCCTTCCAATATTGGATCTTGCAGCCATAACAACTGTTATTCCCACTAAAATTAATAAATAAGTAGATCCAACACATACCCAATCTGATATTTCGTCTGCATAGCCCTTGAAATTGACCTCGCTATAATCCTTATTCACTTGTCGATAACTACCTGTTTTGTGCTATAACTTCAAAGAGGAAAAAGATTGGGGTGACGTCCAATCTGCCTCGAAAAACTATACTCGAGGAATTTTGTCCTCAGAGTTTCAAACTAGTCACATTAGAGCAACCAGAATGTATTGATATGTTGATTTCATATATTCGTTGTGTATTTCCACAGGCTGGCAGGATTCTTAGCTCTGATACCACTATAATATCCCTTTTCGGATATTTTACCAAAATCTGTGATATATATTTGCAAATTTAAAGATGAACAGTAAACCAATATTTGATACAAATTCCAGAACCTTAATCCAACTAATAACCCGCAGATTTGCATACAAGGAAACTCAGAAAACTTTGTTTTATTTCACCAATATTCAGAAAGTACATATATAAACTAGGAATTAACACAAATAACCACAAATGCATTACTGTATTATACAACAACAATACAATAGCGTGCAACAATTCAAGTAATCCAATCTTATAAATAGAAATGACATTCAAATTGGCAATGTAAATGAAACCTATAAGGAGGCTAGGTTTGCGTCCAACCTTCAAATGCTTCAAGGGTTTGCGTCCTCGAAGAAATAACCACCAACTGTTTCCAGCTCCCAGATTAATATTTGTTTAAATACTATAATCTTCATAACTTCCCATGAGGAGCCTATTGTACCTTTATCACTTTTCCCAATGTGATGCACACTCTTTTGAAAAATGGGGGATAAAGCACCTTTTTGTCCTTTAGTCACTTAAGTGAACATAGTACCTTTTTATAATAAAGTGACAAGTTAAATGAACCTTAAAAGTCACTTAGCTAGTAAACCATATAATCATCAGGCATTAAAATAACTGACCAAACGAACTCGCATAAGCACATGCAATAGCTCATTGGAAAGCTCTTGGCGAGACGCTTCCAATCCAACACTGAGATATCAAGAATACTGAGCTCTGTCTACTTACTAAAAATAGTAAGCATCCAGACAACTTGCCAAAACTGCTTTGATGGGTCTGAAACTGGAAATGTCTAGGTCAAATCTCAAACAGAACCTCGTAAAGAACCCTCTCGCCCCTGAAACCTAGGCAAAGTGAGCCGCAACATTAAATTATAATGTCCCAGAAAAAGGGGACATTATAGAATGTTATTTTCGTTTAGAGTTTGAGTAAGTTATTTTTTTGGGCTTGTCCCCAAGCCTCTCTGTGTCATGGTCACAATATAAACTAAATCACATGCGACTAAAGTTTATTCTCCTAATCATCTACGAGAGATGTTCATCACATTTTTCTTTAACTCGAATTGCAAATCAACAACTAGTTGAAGCGTGCAGCATCTTGAATAGCGTTGTAACTATGGAAGCTCTTACTTTCACTTTTGGAAACTCGTCATTTAAAATGATTTTCATATGATTATGTGTTGCATTTTATATGAAGAAGATTTACTTATAAGAGCTTTGGTGACTAGAATTAGGGATTCATTTGTGAAGGTATTATGATACCATTACTATAAAGGGCAAATCAAATCATAAATCTCCCTAATAAATTTGTTTCCAGTTTGCAATTATTATTATTGGTAAATGAATAAAAAGATTTACAAGTAATTGTACAAAATAATTGAATACATCAAATAGAAAGGCTCTTAAGCTTCACCAAGATTTGTTAAAACATGGACCAAAGGAAAAACACACAAAGTAGCTCTGCCGAATGCAAGCTATTAACATCCAATTTATAAGAAATGAGCCATACAGTTAGCTATAATATTTATGCTAGTTAATTGAGATAAAGCTGGCCTTGATGGTGAGGATGACGAAAGTATTGCTTCATCAGCTGGGCATGCTATGAGAAGCCTTGTTGCTTTTTGTGCTGATAGGAAAATTAATTTATTATTCCAGCATCCCCTCGTAAATTAATTATTCCGGTGAGTTGTTTTCCTATATTCCCGTAATATAGAAGGGATGGGTCCTTATATTTACGTCCCCATTTACAACACTTATTCAAGTTCTCCTTGGCTGGGCTTTAGTGTGTTGCTCATTTTTCTCACTTTCCCTCAATCACAATCACCTTGGGATTTTCCTAATCAATACACTTCCCAAATGGTTCTAGTTGACCACAAAATACACAAATGGTTTCTAGTTGACCATAAACTTTGCATTAGAGTGTTTTTGGCAATCTGCAAACCCTGAATATAGGCTTTTACCATGAAGTATTTCCTACTTTGCAATTTTCTCTCTTTAGGTCTTATCCATGACGTCTTTCCTATCTTTTAATTGTATTTGAATTTCTGATAACTATTGTTTTATCAATATACCAGCTTCTTCTCCGAATTCATTTTGTTAGAAAACGAATTCCACCTTGAACTAAAGATAGATCAGTTATCAAAATGATCATCAGTTCAATGATCAACAACTTAAATTTGAGTTCAGAAAATGTGGTAACAATTTCAACCAGTCACAAGTTGTGTCTGATTTTTCTTTTACCTTTTTAATCAAAGAATGTGATCTGAAGAAGCGTCGATACTAGCAAAGACTTGTATCCAAACTATAAAAATCCGATGTCTGAATAATACCTTATTTAGAGGTCACAAGCATTACATAAACATAATTTTCTTAACTAAAAGAATTTTATATAGTTTCTAAATTTATTTTGTTGTTTCATTTCATTAATCCTGCATTATCTTCTAAAGGTTGTAAGTCATTCATGTTGGAGATAATTAGAACATGTCGCAAAAAATTCAGAAAACGCAAGGCTGACTGGAAGTTTTTTTTGGCTATTTACAGATACATGTAAAGTGACTTGCATGTACTCTCAGTTTTTGGCATCCAGGAATCCAACCTGCTGTGTTTAGTTATCTGCTTTTTATGTTGATGAAATAATTCCCTGCAACACCTGTGCTTGCAGTTGCAATGAAGATCAAAATCCTGATGAAAAAAATTGTATCCAGTACGTCATATTGATTACTAAAAAACTGCTAAGTAAACTCATATGGATCAAGAGTAATTGCAATTTTAACTAATTAATTTTAACAAATATCCAAAATCCTAGTTCATAGCTGCTCTCAATCTTGTCAATTTGTTGCTTCATTCAATTTGGTACAAATAGCTAAATTGTCCTTGAGACCAAAAAGTACTTGCTTTTGACATAGAACATGATCTTCTATTGTGTGAATTCTTGGTGGTGATAGTCTTCTATTACGATAAAAACAAATCTTGAAGGGACCTAAAAACCTTTTTACAAAAGATTCTTACAAATAACCAGATAGAACCATCAAACACCAAAGATTAAACTGAAACAAAAAAGGTGGCAGATAATCACAGAGAAAGCGGCAGCCAAAGACCAGCAAAAAATTCAAAAGACAACAGAAAAAACCAGAAAATGGAGAAGAGAAGTGCCAACTAAGCCAGGTTCTTGAGCGTCTCTGCTACCTTAGCTTCCAGTTGGCTCATGTTCAGAGGGGGTAAACTCTTCTTCCAAACAGTCCTTTACCTTCCACGTAAGACTCCCATTGCTGATGACACCTTTGTTGGCATAGTCGTCAGCAACCATGTTTGCCTCTCTATAAGCATAGGAAATGAAACATTTATAAAATGAAGCTATTATCTCCTTGGATCTATTAATCTAATTTTCTATAGTTCATGAGGGCTCTTACGCTTGCCCTTAAGACATTGGATTATACTCTTTGAATCCCCCTCCAGCCACACATATTTGAAATTCTGTTGTCAGGCCAAATTTAGACCCTGGAAGATACATATGGCTTTGGCCACGTGATTGGTCTGCTGCCCAAGGGTAGTGCCACAACCAAAATTAACTTGCATTTTCATCCCTAATCACTCCCCCACACCTTGAAGGCCCAAGATTACCCTTGGTCGCCCCATCAAAGTTAATTTTAATCCATCCTATAGGAATACAGAGAGGAGCACAATTCTTCCTACTTTTTTCATCTTATACAAAGAAGTTATGATATCCAATTGGACTTTCCATGCCTCCACAATCATTTAGTCATACTCCTTACAATAATCTTCCCCTTATCTCCCACATGAATATTCAAAATGTTAAGATTTTCCTTTATAGCTGTAAAAAAATTCCTCCTAAAGATAATCTCAGGCACAAGAGACTTACCTCTTAAAATACGGTTGTTGTGTTCTTTCCATCCCCAGGTCATGTAAAGGAAAATATATGCACCAAGAAATTTCAAGATATGATTTTCAGAGGTCAGTCTCCACTGAACAAAGAAGTCAATAACTGCTTTAGAAATCACCCAAGAGAGGTTCCATAGTTGCTAAATTTGATTTCAACTATCTAAAGAAAAAGGGCAATGAAGGAAGAGATGATTAATCGGTTTTACATCAGCAAGGCAAAGGTAATTCTTAGTGATGATAGTTGACTGTAGAAAAAAATTATATGTTTTTCCTTAAAAAATGTTGAACATTTCTTGAACAATTTTGCATTATGGCTAACATTAGAGCTTACTGCTATAGAAAGTTTCTCACTAAAATTGGTGGTTGTATTCAATACAAGATACAAATGCTTGACTAAATTGAGTATCTTAAAAGGTTGTCCCCCAATAGTACTACACTAAAAAAAGCACAATATGATGTTCAACAACCACTCACTACCTCTTATTTATAAGTCATTTAATAGTATTAATTTCTTAATTCCAACAAAACTTGCCTAGATTACAAATAGTAAACTCAAGAGCTAAAATGGCTAAAATGAAAAACTGTGTAATTCATAGTTTATGACCATATGTTAGAGATTACTCAGCAAAATGGAGAGCCTGAATGGCATAGTCATTTAATAATAGAAATAGTACATAGCATATTTAAAATTCCCTCTTGATTCATGCATATTGGGTAGAAGCTCTTCTTACAACGCTTTAACTTTTGAATCATGGTGTTGTTCCTACCTCAGTATCACTCTCAAGTGTGCCTCTAGATTTTTGTGATAAGGAGATTATGTGGGTATCCAGAATCCCCATGGTAATTTTCTCACCTTGGATAATGTTTCCACGACAATATCCAAGTTTGTGTGTGCCTAATTCGATGTTAGGCATAGAGCTTTACACGATCCTCTTGACCTTTGTCCTTTCGGAGTTCAAGCTTGCTAACTAGTCTCAATCTATCAAGTATGAGAATACAATCCAGCCCTCTAAGCTTCACTCTTCCTCGGAGCATGCCTCTAGTTCTTGAACTCTGGGGTTGAAAAATCCCAACCCCCTCACTCTCTTTCAAAGGCTACATCCTTAGGGGTGCTCTTCTTTTGTCCATCTTGTTCATGTGGTCCCTTTGCTGTCGGCTTCCCCTTCCCACCCCCACATCTCTA
The DNA here is from genome assembly GCA_028749045.1 of Cupressus sempervirens. Lineage (NCBI taxonomy): Eukaryota > Viridiplantae > Streptophyta > Pinopsida > Cupressales > Cupressaceae > Cupressus > Cupressus sempervirens. Next base: position 87,310,727 of record CM053786.1, on the reverse strand, counting down.
CAAGCTATGCTCCTCATCTCTTCTCTACTCCTGCCTCTCCCCTTTCCTCTATTTTTCTTCGTGTCACATTGTCGATGGTGCCTACTTATTTAGTGATTGAATTGGTCCTTCAACTAGAATTAACTCACCCTCGCTTCCCCAACATGTTTCCTTGTCATCTCTGCTTCCTTTGGATACCCTCCCTCCTCAATCCATCCTCATGTTCCTCTAGCAAGAACTATCTCTATGGTCTTCCCCTCTCTTTGTTTCCAAGGCCTCCTCCCCTCTCTCTCCACCTCCCCAAGTTTCCTCCAAGGCTAATGACTATTATGCTAATGTTGGTGTTATCTCTATGTGAGATAGGAAATCCAATAGGGGGGATTGGCATTATGATAAGGTTGGTGTTATCTTCATGCGAGATAGGAAATCCAATAGGGAGGATTGGAGAATTCTTTTGCTAGAAATGTTGATAATGGAAGCCAAAGTACACTCAAGAAAGAATGCCTTGAAACATCCAAATAAAGATAATTATCTCATAGAACATAAGAGAAATGAGTAGTCATTACAAGTAGAATATCATCAAGAATATTATATAATATAATAAGCTTGATATTATGTTCATGCAAGAGACTGAAGGAAGAATTAAAGCCTTTAAAAAGAGAATCAGTTTCTTTGGTTGGCTTATTCAATGCAGCTTTACTTAGAACATCAAACCAAAGAGTGTTGGTCATTTCATGTTGAAATGGGTGTAGCAAAGAGACATTCAAAGCATGTATGAGAGTTAGTAGATCCCCTCTCACACTGCTAATTATTTTGAAGTCAAGAGGATGGTCACTTTCCATTTGGATTGGCAGATCTAGAAGGAATGTAATGGCCATTTCTTTAGGAATAAATATGCAATAGGCATATTGTTGTGGAGTTAATAGCTAATGTCATCAAGAGAATATAAAAAGCTAACTTAAGATCCTTAAAGAAACTTGTCTATGTTGGAGATTCAAATTGCAAGAAACAAGGATATCTCAGATTTACTTAATTGGGTGGACAACCTTAAAGACACCATTGAGGCTAGAACTCCCTAATCTCTCTACTGTCAACTAACTTAAACCCAATTTTGATGGCTCCTCAAACAGACCAAGGAAGGGAGTAGGGGGCGGGTCTATAAGTGACCCTAAAAGGAAACAGCTATTGTTTTCCTACGTCATCAACCTTGGGTTACAAATGTCAAACTTTGTTGAGGTGGTGACAACTTTCTATGGTATACACACGACCAAAAATAAAGGCTTAAACAATGTCATCATTAAAGGGGATTCACTTAATGAGATCAACATGCTAAATTATAAGACCAAGCTCAGTTGGCCCATCCATGACATGATAGCTACAAACTATAAAAATATTGCCTCTTTCCATATTCACATGCCTCAGCATATGTTTAGGGAAGGCAACTAAATGGTGGACCTTCTTGTTTATCTAGCAACTTAGAGTAATGTCATTGAATGTAACGAGCACAAGCTCATACTTGACTGGGTGAACTAGTGTAAGAAAATGTTTTTAACTTGTTTCAATTAACTACAATTATACAACATTAACAATTAAATAATAAAAGCACAATAACACAAGACTTAGATGGAAACCCTTTTGAAAGAAAACCACAACAAATTTGCTTACATAAATAGTTCTCTTACATATAATTAGCTCTCTTAAAAATTTGCTTATTCAATAGTTCTTTTACATCTAAGTGAGCATTAGCCTTTGGTGAATCAGGTTGCATATAATTAAGGTAGGAAAACAGGAAGAGCACCACTATTGCCTATTTCTGAAGATCAGATCAAACATAAAAATATTATCGCAATAAGTGATATTCAAGGCAATTGCATGCATTTAAGGGTCAAGATCAGAAACAGTAAACACCACAATATGCAATATTGAATATACTCACAAATTTAAAGAGACAGATCAGAATTAGTATACATTGCTGTAAGTGATATTTAATATATTTGCATACTCAGAGTTAAAGATATATGAGGAGCAGCAAGACACCACATCAATATAAGCAATAGAAGAAGATTATAGCATATTTCTCTGTGCTGTATCAAAGATAGCTATCAATGACATTGATTGCACATTTCATATTGTCTACCAGAAGTGCAAATCAGATAAATAGATTACAGATGGATATTTCATATTGCTAACAGAAGTGCTTGATGGATATTCTACACATAACTCACTGACAAGAATCTTAATTATTACAACAGTATTATGATTGATTTACTTGTTGATTCTTATCAAATGTGAAGGAAGTAGCACATGTCTTAGATTTGATGCTGAGCGCTATTATATTATGTATAATAGAGGTTAAAAATAACACAGAAATTGGATTATAAACATATTGAAACCTGATGAAGCCCAATTTGGAAGAAAATTTCCAAAGTTTAATGATTCCCCTCCTCATAACACCATCTTGTTTCTGTTTTATAAAGGTTTAGCGTCTTCCAGTGTTCTTCATAGATACCTTATAGTTACACATACAAGAGCACACCCAAACACTTATGCAACAATACTACTTCTCTCTAACCTTCACAATCACACTCAGACCTACTTAAGATAGTGTGATTGAAGCAATTAGGTATAATAAGCCAAATACACAATAGAAAAAAAATACCATGTAATATTTAGCGCCATCTCATTTCTGTTTTATAAAGGTTAGCGCCTTTTGAAGTTCTTCATAGATACTTTGTAGTTACACATACAAGAGCACACCCAAACGCCTATTCAACAATACTACTTCTCTCTAACCTTCACAATCACACTTAGACCTCCTTAAGTCAATGTGATTGAAACAATTAGGTATAATAAGCCAATTACAATAGAGAAAAAACACCATGTAATGTTCCTTGGGGGGTAACACAACCCATGAATTACAAAAGAACTATGTATGTAAGCCCAAAACAACTTTCACAACACTTTAGCTTAAACTCAAATGCTACTATTCATTTGTTGTCTATCGGCTGTCTTTTTGCCTTATTTTGGAAAGTTTTACAACGAAAAAAATTCCTATAAGTGCAAACAGATCAATGACACTCTAGGCTACAAAGGAAAGACTACAAATTTCTCAGGTGAGACTGGTAACCTCATTATAACTATTTTTTCATGATTTTGAAAGTTTAATGAGTCTTTGACTCACTTAAGTGACTTTCAGCTCTCACTACTTTAATCAGAGTTCTCTACAATTCCATTTCCGATATTTGCCACAATACTTGAACCTGCTCATTTATGGAAGTCTTATAATTAGAAATCTTCAAGTGTATGTTCAGTTGAAGTGTTAACCACTTTTACTAATTGACCTAAACCATTTCAATATGAAAAGTATGTCATGCTCCTCATTGTACATCAAATTTTTTCGCATGGTCTAAAGAACCCCAAGTTTCAGTACATAAATGAGAACACCTAAATGCTGATCCAACAGCAGCTTTTCATGTATTACATGTAGTGTCCCTTATGAGATATTCCTGATTTTTGCCGAACAACAATTCCAACTTATGATGAGAACTAAAATATATTTATAAATATACTTTTATCAAAAATGAGGAAATTTAATTATAAATTCTCCTTATAACTCTGAATAATTCAGAAGACAGAACAAAACTTGATTTTCAGCTATAATCCTCTTTTAGACTGTCTTGGCGAAGATCAAAAAGTTATGATAATATTCAAATTGTTACATCATAGGGTCATTATACTTCATGTCAATTAATCATAGCATCACTTAATATTCATTAACATTATTAATATTTTAATCATTGCATACTCCTCATAAACCACATCTTGAATTCCTTTCAAATATTCTTACAAATAGCAATATCAAGGCTGGTCATCCCTGAATTATCAAGAGTATCAAAGGTGGGGCACTCTTCTACCTCATTGTCTACCTTGGAGGCTGGTCATCCTCCTTGATCAAGCCCAAGAGCATGGAAGCGAGTCTATCCATTCCATCTCCTGTTCCATTTGATAAGAGCATGAAAAGTGGGTTGTCCTTTCACCTCTCATTAACTTGGAAGGTTGGCAATCATTCCTATTTGTAAAACACTTCCACAAATTCAAAACTGATTTCTTGAGGAATTTGCTAGACTATTGCTGATTTATAATTATTGATGGATTGAGATCCAATCCCTTGAATACTATTTGAATGTTAGTACGAATGTTCCCTAAACGAATTTCCAAAGTTATATGTGTTGTTGAGTATTATCTACTCTTGATTTAAGGTATGATTTTCTTATCTCTTGTAGAAGATTCTCTATTGATTTATGATCTTTAGAGTTGAGAGAGACGCGCATAGATAATAATGCTTCCCCATTAAGTTGTCACCACTATTTTTTCTTTTAATAGTTGGCCACTAATAATAATTAATAAATCACAGCCAGCCCCTCAGTAATTATTATAATCTTTCTAATCTTGGTTGGTCACCTTTGAATCACTATCGATTTCAATGCCTGGACTTATTTGAAATGTCCCTTTTCTGATTTTATATGATATTTCAAGCCTCTAATCAGATTTTCAAAATCAAACAACCAATATTACAAAGATCCACCAATTTCTCAATAAACCCCAAATCGAGTATGTCCGAAATAGTGTCAAAAACTTCACAACTTCACATATTATTAATAAATCTGAAAATGAACATTTTTTATAAAAATTTCAGCAGCATAATGGCCTACAAAATGACATTTCCAGATCTGTATAGCATTTACACAACAGCTCCCAAACGTAGAACAAAAAAACCATGCTCATCGGGCTCCCAAAATTAACACAAAAATGCCCGAAAACACCACAAAAACACTAATAATCTATCTCAAAAGTTTAACCACATCCCAATACATATATTCAGCTCTATTTTAACATCTTAAAATCTGAAACACAGCAGCAACCCAAACTGATATGAAATACTCAACTGAAAACACCAAACTCTTACAAAAAACACACACAAAAATCCACAAATTTGCACTGTTTAGCACAAGGGCAAACTCTACATGAGCTTGCACATGGAATGGCTTCAAACTTCCGTCCTTAGCCTTCCTGAAAACCTGCAAACTCCCACCTTGGGTCTCCTTCTCCACAGGTTTGGCAGCCTCTGAAGAACAACAAAGCAATAAGCGAAAATCAAGTTCTGGAATGAGCCCAAAATGCCTCTGAATCCCTTAAAAGAGGGCATAACCCTAACTCACATCCAAGAGGGGTTAATAAAATATATTTTAATAATAATTTTTATTTATTAGTCCATTGGTTTCCAAAGATTAGCCCCTTTTGCCGAAACTTCACCTTTTTTGGGCCTGCCTGCCTTAGCAAAGATTATTATTTTTAAATATTTGAAAAGGGGACATGACAATTCCTTCCCTCCCAAATATTGCTTGTCCTCAAGCAATGAAGATTGGAATGTTAAAGAATATGTGCTCCCTCCCAAGTTGCATCCTCCAGTGGTAATCCTTTCCATTTGACCAAATGCTCTATGATGCTCCTGTTTCTCAATCTTTTCTCTCTTGTATCCAAAATCTCTTCTAGTATCAAAACTAATTTCCCTTCATAATCAAGAGGTGGTAATTCTGTAGATACTATGGTCTACTGGCCTAGAACCTTTTTCAGGCAAGATACATGGAAAACATTATGTATTTTGTTGTTTGGTGGGAGCTCCAATTCATAAGCTACCTCTCCTACCTTCTTGGTGATCTTATAAGGCCCATAGAACCTTGGCTTGAGTTTCTCTGCCCCACTCCTCTTCAAGGTGCTTTGCTTATATGGCTGCAACCTGACAAATACCAAATCTCTCTCCTCAAAAGATCTTTCAGTCCTTTTCCTATCAGCATACAACTTTTGTTGGTTCTGTGCATGTTGTAGATTATCCTTGAGGGACCTTATTATGTCTTGGCTTTGCTTGATGAAATCACTTGCTGTAGGTACTCTGCTATCTGAAAGTACTAAATCAACAAAAGAAAGGGCACCATAACCATAGAGAGCACGAAAAGGAGGCATACCAATAGACATGTGATGAGATGTATTGTAACAATACTCCCCTAGGTGCAACCATTTCACCCAAGCATGTTGTTGATTCGAAACATAGTTCCTCAAATATCCCTCTATCCATTTATTAACTATCTATGTTTGTCCATCTGTTTGAGGGTGATAGCTAGTACTGGGAGTGAGTTCAGTTCCTACCAAATGAAAGAGCTCCTTCTAAGAAGAGCTGAGGAATCTACTGTCCCGGTCACTAACAATGTTTCTAGGCAAGCCATGTAATCTAAAAATCTCCTTGAAGAACAATTCGGCCACTTGTGATGCCTTGAAATCAGATGTGATAGGAAAAAAATGTGCATACTTAGTTAATCTATCTACCACCACATATATGCAATCCTTACCTTGAACCTTGGGCAACCCGGTGATGAAGTCCATGAAAATACTTTCCCATTTTTGTTCAGGAATAAGAAGTGGCTGCAACAACCCTGCAGAAAAATTTTGCTCACTCTTGCTTTGTTGGCATACCATACATTCCTTAATGTGTTTAAGGACATCCTCCTTCATACCCTTCCATGAAAACCGCTCTCGAATTTGTCTGTATGTTTTGAAGTATCCCTAGTGACCAGCCAAAGGTGTGTCATGAAAAGCTCTCAATATCCTCTCCTTAGTTTTTGATCCTGGCACTAAGAAGATCCTGTTCTTGTAATAAATCAATTCATCAACAACCTTGTACCTATTATCATCCACTAACTTATCCAAAATCTTGGTGGCAAAGGAATCTTTAGCATACTCTAAAATTATGGAGACTTTCCAATCAGCAGAGATAGATGTTAAGGAACACAAAGTGGGCTTTCTTGAGAGAGCATCAGCAACCACATTATTCTTTCCTTTCATGTATTCAATATCAAAATCATAAGCTTGCAATTTGCTTACCCATTTTTGTTGACGATCATTCAAATCCCTTTGGTTCAAGAAGAACCTGAGGCTATTATGGTCTGTCTTAACAATGAATCTCCCACATATCAAATATTGTCTAAATTTATGAAGTGCATGCATGATTGCCAACATTTCCTTATCATAGATGGAGTAACCTTTCTCTGATTGATTTAGTTTTCTACTCTCAAATGCTATTGGATGTCCCCTTTGAGTTAAGACAGCCCCTATACCTTCTCCAAAAGCATCACATTCAACAACAAAAGGTAAAGAGAAATCTGGAATTGCAAGCACAGGGCATGAACTCATTACCTTCTTAAGCTTATCAAATGTTTTTTGTGCCTCTTCTGTTCAAACAAAAGCTCCTTTTTTTGTCAAATCAGTCAAGAGGGTAGCAAGCTGAGAAAATCCCTTGGCAAATCTCCTATAGTAGCTACACAACCCAAAGAAACCTCTCAACTGTGTAAGATTAGTGGGTGGAGGCCAATCCAAAATTGCTTGAATTTTTTGTTGATCAACCTGTACTCCTTTAGAACTTATAATATGTCCCAAATATAGGATCTATGTCAAACCAAACTCACATTTAGATAGATTCCCAAAACAGTGTATATGTGCTTTAGATGCTCTTCCCATGTTTTACTGGAAATCAAGATATCATCAAAAAATACCAAAACAAATTTTAGAAGATGCTGGCTAAATACCTTATTCATACAAGATTGGAATGTTGCAGGTGCATTAGTGAGGCCAAATGGCATAACAAAAAATTCAAAGTGCCCATAGTGACATCTGAAAGCAGTCTTTTCCACATCTTCACCCCTCATTCGGATTTGATGGTACCCTGATCTTAAGTCAATTTTTGAGAAGTATACAGCACCATGTAACTCATCAATGAGTTCATCTATGCGTAGTATGGGATACCTATTTTTTATAGTCTTCTTTTTTAGAGCCTTGTAGTCTATACACATTCTCATTGTACCATCCTTTTTCTTGACAAGTACCACAAATGATGCGAATGGACTAGAGCTAGGCCTTATGAATCCCATGTCCAGGAGTTCCTTAATAGTTTTTTCAATTTCTTCCTTATAACCTCTTGGATGGCGGTATGGGGTTGTTATAACTGGTTTGGCAGCCTGTTCTAACTCTATAACATGCTCAAAACCTCTATCTGGTGGTAATCCTGGAGGCAAATCATTGAAAACTATACTATGCTTATCAAAAATATTTTAAATTTCAAAATAGAAATTACTTTGATTCTTTGGAGAGCTTGTTGGATGGATTATGACTCCTGCTGCCCATGCTACTTGTCCTCTTCGAAAAGTCCGCTCCATCCTCTTTGCAAAGACCGCCTTAGGTGCTCCATTTGATAAGCCTCTCAATAAGACTTCTTTCCCATTGGAATGAAATTTAAACTCCATAGTTTGATGGTTCATGTAATAGCCTCCAATAGAGTGCAACCATTGAACACCCAATACAAGATCTATCTCCCCAATGCCAACAACATAGAAGTCATCACATAACTCATAATCTCCTAAGATCATCTTGAGTTGTTTCACCACCCGTGTACAAGGCATAGTGAATCCATCAGCTACAATAACATTGAATCCTTCAAAATCTTCTGCTTTAAGCCCTCTTTTCATGACAAATCCCTCATTAATAAAATTGTGAGTTGCCCCACTATCAAGAAGAATTGTCAACCTCTGCCCTGCTAGTACCTCTCAAATTCAAAAGGGATGGTATCTTGGGACTCCTGATAATGCTGCTAAAGTGCCATCCTTGCTGATTTCTTTTCCTTTCTCCTCTTCTTCCTCCTCCTTAGTGTCATGAAATTTCTCATGCTCCTCTGAATCAGATTCTGAAGCAACTTCAATATAGTGCACTTGACCTTTCCCCAAACATCTGTGTCCCGGAATCCATGGTTCTCTACAAGTGAAACAAAGCTTTCTCCTTCGTAATTCACTCCTAGTCTCTTCATCTACCTTCTTTTTTGCCACATTTATCACATCTTTTGGTGGTAGTGTTGGAAAAGTCTTTTTCTGAAAATTTCCCTTATGTTGCCCAAGATTTGGGCGTTTTTGAGTAGTGATTGATTTCATATGCATGCAAGTTTCAAGTTGAAGCTTCTTTTGATAGCTTCCTGTAAGGTTGAGGGTGAGAAAGCCTTAACCAAACCCTTAACAGAATCTTCCAAACCATCAAGAAAAAGATAAACAATCCTTTTTTCACTCATATCAGGTACCATAACAGCCACTTTTTGAAACTCTTCTATATACTCATCAACTGATTTGGTTTGCTTCAACTTTGACAATGCTTTAAAGTACTCTTCATCATCCTTGAGGTCAAATCTATCTATCACTCTTTGACTGAAATCATCAAATGTAGTTACCTGATCATGACCTTGACTAGTCATTCCATGATACCACCAATCATAGGCTGCATCTTCCAAGTGTAGACTTGCAAATTGAACAGCATCACTCTCCTTCATGGGGTTAAGTGTGAAGAAGGTCTGTAATTTTTGTAGCCATGCTCTAGCTAAAATTTTATTTGTTCCATCAAAAGTAGGTGTTGTAAACTTGCTTATTTTATTTTTGAGCTCTCTTCCACTTATTTCATGCTCTCTCCTGTACTCTTTCTTGGGCATCAAAGTGTTCATCATATCCACATATTCTCTAAAAGGTACCGAACTGCAAAAGTCATCATCTAAGCCATTGTAAGTAGCTCTTAATGCAATCAAGTTACCTATAACTTCTTCCACGGGATTAAGGGCTGGATTTGGTACTGGTGGCTCATCTGCAAGCACGAAAATAGTTTTTGTTGATTTAGAGGGTGTGGGTTTCAGATTTCTTGGCTCCTCTGAAGTGCTCCCTCTCTCATTAATAGATGCAACTCCTTGCATTTTTTCTGGCAATATCCGCAAAGCCTCTCTAGTTTCCGCCAAACTATCCACTATTTGCTTCTGAGTATCTTGGATGTCTTGGAAAAATTTCTTTGCCATCTCATCTTGATCAGGCATACTTTTTCCTTCCTTGGATTTTGTACTTTTACTTTTAGCTAGAGGTTTGATCAAAATTTCTTTATTCTTTTCTTGCTGCAAATATCTCTTTTCTCTTTCATTTGGTTGGATGCAAACTTCTACAAACCCTCAGGCTGGCAAGATCATAGCTCTGATACCACTGAAATGTCTCTTTTCTGATTTTATATGATATTTCAAGCCTCTAATCAGATTTTCAAAATCAAACAACCAATATTACAAAGATCCACCAATTTCTCAATAAACCCCAAATCGGGTATGTCCGAAATAGTGCTAAAAACTTCACAACTTCACATATTATTAATAAATTTGAAAATGAATATTTTTACAGAAATTTCAGCAGCATAACAGCCTACAAAATGACATTTTCAGATCTGTATAGCATTTACACAACAGCTCCCAAACGTAGGACAAAAAAGCCATGCTCATCGAGCTCTCGAAATTAACACAAAAATGCCCGAAAACACCACAAAAACACTAATAATCTATCTCAGAAGTTTAACCACGTCCCAATACATATATTTAGCTCTATTTTAACATCTTAAAGTCTGAAATACAGCAGCAACCCAAACTGATATGAAATACTCAACCGAAAACACCAAACTCTTACAAAAAACACACCCGAAAATCCACAAATTTGCATTGTTCAGCACAAGGGCAAACTCTGCATGAGCTTGCACATGGAATGGCTTCAAACTCCCGTCCTTAGCCTTCCTGGAAACCTGCAAACTCCCGTCCTTGGGTCTCCTTCTCCACAAGTTTGGTAGCCTCTTAAGAACAACAAAGCAATAAGCGAAAATCAAGTTCTAGAATGAGCCCAAAATGCCTCTGAATCCCTTAAAAGAGGGCATAACCCTAACTCACATCCAAGAGGGGTTAATAAAACATATTTTAATAATAATTTTTATTTATTAGTCCATTGGTTTCCAAAGATTAGCCCTTTTTGCCGAAACTTCACCTTTTTTGGGCCTGCCTGCCTTAGCAAAGATTATTATTTTTAAATATTTGAAAAGGGGACATGACATTATTCATAAGGTCAGCCTCTTTGACTTGTCACTTCCTATTACTATTGGCTAGGCTTATTATTGATAAAGGCTATGCTTCGTTTCTACTAAGGGCCCCAGACCCTAGTTTGGCAGGGGTATGACATTATTGGGAAAATAGTGCAGCCTAATCTCATGGTCTACAGAAAGGCCAAACCATCTTATATGATTTGTGTTAATGTAAATCCACCTCCTACATTTTTGGTATTATCCAAATCAATGTTATACCTAACAAAGCCTTAGTGATTCACAAAATACTATGCCAACAATTTGGATACCACACAAAAACCTAGGATGTTTGAATGTAGTGTGCTAGCTCAACAATGGACCAAGTTAGCAACATCACTGAGTGCATCTTGGTCTAACTTAATAAAGCTTAGATCTGCACACTATGTAAACCAAATATAATTTCCCTATCCTCATCTTTCATGAGGGTAAACCCCTTTTCACTTGACTCAACTATCATTGACACTAGGTGAGACTCACTAATGCAAGAGTAATCATTTAATCTCCATAAAAATTCCTCTAGCTCTGTTGCATTATATATGTGCATATGTGAGCAATTAGAAAGCATGAACGAACCAAAGGTAAAGAATAACAAACAACCCTTCATATCTTTCAAGAGAATGGCAAGGTTAATAACTCAATATACACACTTACAAAATTGATGATACAATTTATATAGTTTCTCTACATTTCTCTCATAATATAATTCTATATCTGAATTCTTCTTTAACACTTTTCTTTTACACATACCACAGTTGAGTTTTAAAAATTTTAAATATTGAACCCCAAATATTTCCCAACATCTAGATGGCATTCTAACTTAAAGGAATTCCTTACATATCATGTGGAATTAGTAGTTTTGTAATCTCAAATTCACACTTCTACCAGCTTATAAGAGAAGACCATTCAAAAAGTGAGTTTTCATGATCAGTTTTTTTACTTAGATAATGGGTTGAACAGCTTAAGGCAAGATCTGAGAAATAGTTTGAATGGCAGCTCAAATGTTCCAAAGATGATGGTGTATGCCAAATAGAATATACTTAGCTTTGTAAGATGCAACTTTTTTTAAAATAAAAGAAGAGACAAAATAATAAAAACAATTAGCTGTCAATTGTGATGTCCCCCATAAAAAAATCAAGAGTCAAGACAATTAAGAAAAAGAGTTCGGTTTAAACAAAATGTATGAAGATTTGCAAGGTACATAGTTTGCTAGAGCAAGTTTTCTTATATTTTGTAGCTACCCCAACCCATTAAATGTCATAGTGCATTTAATTGGAAGTCTTGGTAACCATTCTCAATGTCTATTAATGATCACCACAAAGTGGATTATAATCAATTCTAATATAGACAAGCCATAAACATTTCAGACTAAGATAGTGCCTGATTTTTCCTCTTGCAATTCATATTTTGCAACTAATCTGAAAGAAAAGAAAGCATTTTAATATTTTATGTTCTACAATGTGAAATAAAATTGGTGAGTATACAATATTACGCTTTTTAAAATAATTTCCAGCAGTGTTTAGTAATTTACCTTAGTGGAGATAACTCCCTTCCTGGAATTTCTATCATTTAGTTGTTGATTTCAATTCCAGACCCTGCAGCATGTCTTCTTGATGCACCTCTGAATTCTTCTCCTATTTGGAAGAGTATCTCTGAAATATAAACAAATTTCTTCTGGTAAACTTAAATTTACAGAAATAAATAAGTAGCATGTTTGCAGATATTAATATAACACCTATATAGATAAATAATAAATACATATAATGCCACTTACAACATTTAATGAACTAATTTCTCAGATAGATCTCACTGAACTATCGAAACAAAATTCGTAAAGCAGTCTCAAATCAATTTTACAAAGGCGAAGTGACTTAAAATTCTACCACCAATTACAAATATTTTGCCTTCTTGTTGTATCTTCTTTCATGTGTAGGCAGGTAAGTTAGATTCAATAGACCTAAACACTGTTGGTCATTCAAATTTTTTAGATAAGGTTGATCCTTTCAAAAAAAAAACCAAGTTGTCATTAACAAAAACGGTGAATTAAATCTGGAGGGTGATATAAATCTTAAATATTCTAAAGTTCATGCATCACCGACAAACTAGCTTTCCATGGTTTTGAGGAGTTACCTCAATCGAAATATCTTTTTTCTTATCCTTTTTACCAGCTTCAATTGCTGGAAGTCCTCTAAAGACAAGAAATATATTGTATTTCTTTTAATCCTCTAAAGTCCATGGGCTCATGGAAGGTAGTTTCGACAATGTCTACATAGATTTATCAAAACTCTTATGCATCAAACGAGTATGAAAATAAAAAACAATTACCCAAATATCTAAAAAACATTGTAAATAGTAATAATGTTTGTAACAAAAACGAGTCATGACCAATATTTGGAAGTCGGAAAAACCATAAAATACGCAAAGGGAAATAGAAGAATTAGAGAATCAACATATATTTCCAAGGAATACCGTGAATAATTAACTTTCTGTAACTATAGATTATGGTATAGGACACCAAATCCAAAACATACAAACTAAGCAAGGCTGAAAAAGATAAATTCGAATCAAATCAGTTCTATTTATAATAAATAAATGCAATAAACAGCACCTGAAGATTATACCCTGTCTCACCGATAGTCATTACAAATAAAGCCACAACTACAGTTCCTAAATTTCCTACCAGCCCTCAAAATAGAAATGGTCAACAAAAAGGTTTAAATCAGGACATAGCCATACCGAAATTCAGAGATTTTGCTCTGCAAGCAACACAGACTGATAGAAACCCCGATCGACACGAAAACTCCACAAAATGCTCCACAAAAAATGACCAACCCTTTTCAACAAAGCTTCCAAAATATTTATAAAATTGAGCTAAACTGAAAACTTAAGCTCACCAAGATTGCCTCAGGGCTTGGCCGTGTAGAGCCTCCTATGTCCGTAACATGCAGGTTTGGCATATTGAAATGTCTCCGCCTGCTGTTTTCTTTACGACGCTGTAACTGCAAAATAGAGATGTCGCGAGATCATTTCATTTAAAGAATTGAAACCACGACGTCCTACTACGCTTTAACATACAAAACAAACATCCAAGAAATGTTATAGATAAAACTCTTAAATAACCTCAACAATATTCGAGATCCCAATACAGGATGAAGAAAAAACTTACAAAATCAGTCAAAAAATCATAAAATAGGTAAACAGAAAAATTAAAGAATCAAAATATATTTCGGAAGCATCCCATGGATAGAAACTTTCATTAGCTAATCAAGAATTAAAAAGATAAATTCAAACCAAATCAGTCCTATTTGTAAAATGTAGTAAACAGCACCTGACGATTTAAACCGTATTTCATTGATAATAATGATAGAATGCAAACGTCGACGTAATGCTAAAGTAATAGAATAACCTCAATAAGAACTGAGATTCGAACAGAGGACGTAGAAACTTCACAGAATCGAACCCACGACCCACAGACCAGCTCGAAATCAAGTTTGTTTAAGCTGGTATTCGGCGATGAAGCGCGAGTTTCTATTATATCATTAAACATTAAACATATTTCAGCATATGATTTTACGCCACGTAGCTAAAAGGTCCTTTTGTCGAGTTGCCATGCGCATCTGTATGGCCTTTCGCAAGATATTTGCAAAGAGAGGATCAAATTTTTTGTCCGACTTTCTAGATGGAAGGGTGGCGATGTACTCAGCTGTTCTCGGAACCAATCTGTGACTTACATGTGGCGGCATTGGAATTTTTCAAGGAAAAGCCCTCTACTCTTAGTAAGTGGTAAAGTGCATGTTGTTTGTCATATTTAATTGGTTACTAATAAAATAAAATATGTTGTTCGTGCCCTTACACTATCATTATTACGAATTGTCATAGTTTATTACTATAATAATGAGAAAAGTCTAGGAGTAACTCTCAATTAGGCTAGTTTAAATATTAATAAAAGTCTAGGAGTAACTCTCATTTAGGCTAGTTTAAATATTAATTTTGGTATTAGTATTTAAATTTATGTTTTTCTATTTTTAAGCGGATAGGCTATTTGTGGACTTTGTTCCCAGAAATTAAATTTTTAACAGAAAATTTGCAAGAGTATGACCGGAAAATTGAAAATTCTTTAATTAACCGGTGATTTTTTTTATCTCCCTCCACTTTTAACTCTTGTTTTGATATTTATTAATTGTTATCTCCACTTTTAACTATTGTTTTTCTTTTTAGATTTATTAGTTGTGATCGTCACATTAGCTCTTGTGATCAGTTAACTTTTGATTTTTAAAATTGATTTAGATTTTAGTTTTTAAATTTTTATTTTTTTTTATATATTAGTTTAATTTTTTCTTTGAATATTAATTTTTAGTTTCTATAATTTATTTAGTCAATAGAATATTTATTAGACATGTTATTTTTTTGTATTTTTCTTATTAATTTTTCATAATAGATTTTTTGATGAGTTTTTTAAATGACTATTTTTTCATATTTGATAAATTTAATTTAAATAAATAATATTTATTAATCTATTTAAAAGATTTGAGTAAATATTATGTTATTTAAAATGAAAATTATTAATAATCTAATTTGTTCACATAAGATTATAATTTAAATATCCACTTTTAACTATTGTTTTTCTTTTCTTATTTATTTAAAAAATAATTATTTATTTTTAAAATTGATTTAGATTTTAGTTTTTAAATTAATTTAATTTAAATTTTTTTTATTAGTTTAATTTTTCTTAAAATATTATTTTTTCAGTTTCTATAATTTATTTAGTCAATAGAATATTTGCTAGAGATGTCACTATTTTTCATTTATTTATTTTTTATATTTCTCTTATTAATTTTTCGTAATAAATTTTTTGATGGGTTTTTTTTTAAACGATTTTTTTTTTCATATTTGATAAATTGAATTTAATTGTAAAATATTAAAATTATTGAACACATTTCTTAAGCAATATTCAAGTTTCTTAAATATTGCAAATTTTATACCTATGTTTTAATCTTCAGCTTTTTTATTTTTGTATTTTCATTTTAAAAAAACTTATATTTACATTATTTAATGTTCATTTTACATTTTTCTCTTAAATCTTATCTCCTATCGACGCACTCGTTGCATGTACAAAAGCATGCGACTGCTAGTTATTTTTTATTTTTATCAATAGTATTAATGTCTACTATTTATTTGTTTGTTTTATAATTTGATTTTGTATGTACATGTACATTTGCATACACACGAAGGGCCTTTTTTAATATGAAAATGTGTTTCACTATATATATATATATATATATATATATATATATATATATATATATATATATATATATATATAGTTGATAGACTATGTATATTGTAACAACATCCTCACCAAAATCAATTCCTCGTATTGGAGACAAAATAAAAATATGTTGGTTAAAAAGATTAGCATCTCAAACAATTAATTTTCCCAAAGTTAAAAGGGGTCCTTTTCTGGATGATAATTCTATAGTGCTTAAAAGAAGAGGCGCAAGCACCAAAGTTCATGCTTGTAGTGTAGTGGGTTTTTGGGTAAGATTTGAGTAAAACCTTCATGATACACTTAACAATATACTTTTGGGAAGGGACTAAAGACCATGTTGACTCCCATAGAAGGAGTGTTCGTGATGTTCAATTAGGTATAGTAGTGCAAGAGGAATAGAAGGTTTTGTTCCAATATAACATTTTGATGAAGCCAAATAGAATAGAAGTTGCATGGAACCATTTGAAACTTATAGAAAGGTACACATATAACATTGTTTGTGTGAGGGAGATAAATCAAAATAAGAGCACAATTGGGCAATCACTTATAGCACTTCGGAGTAGTGTTATGTAAGGGACTATTTTTATGAAGGACGATTTCATTAAATATTTTGGTCGAAGTTGCCAAGAATAGATAATAATTTCACAATATTAGCAAGTATCTCTATGCAAATAATTGTTACTGGTTGAAGACTGTCATTTAGAAACACACCCACATAGTTTGCATTGAATAATTATAAATTGTTTAGGAAAGTTTGTTTATTCATAATTTTTTTAGGAAATAGCAAATGAAATGAAAGTTACAAGCATTGTGATAAATGCAACGTTAATGCAAAATATCCATGTAGCTCTTTGTGAATGGCAACTTGTTTAGGTGGGATTGCTCGTGTTGATCCACGTGCAAACATAATGTAACCAACCACAACTAATTTTTAGTGTAGAACATATTCTTTTAATTGTGAAGATTAATCATGTAATATGGTCCATGGTGATTTTTTAAATAATTTGACAAAATATAGTTTTAAAAAAAAAGAATTGTTTGAAACTTTTATGAACATAGAGACAAGTCATTTTTTAGAAATGAAATATAGGAAGACCTTTCATATATGAAGGCTTTGTGCAAGAACCTAATCTTAGGTGGAGTGGTTGACTAATTCCTAGTGGAGTGAAAAGAAAGGTAGTAGGTAGAGAAGCATTATTCATTCTCATGGTTCACCATTTTCTTCTACAAATGTTTTACTAATTAATTACCTACGATAATCACATTGATATGTCCAGTATATGTACTTGTTCTCACTAACCATATTTTATAGCTTGTTGATTGATTATGTGTGGATAACATTTATTGAAATTAATCCTAAAAGCTAGTGAACAAAATATTTAAAATGGATTATTTAAAGCAGAAAATGGTATCAACATTATCACTAAAGCACAATAATTCAGTAAAGAAAGCTTTAAAATCTAGTCAATGTTGCACATAGACTTGGTATCTAGGAAAGTCCAAATAGAGCCATTATAGCATAAATAGATTAAATATTATAGTTAGGAAGAAAGTTTTTTCTTTTGAGGCAAAAGTGACAAACCATTCTATAATTATTTTGTAATAATAAAATTGGTTCAAGATCTCCTCAGGGAAAGAACCAGTGAAGAAAACCCTAATTCATCACCTAGATACAATGCATATTGCTTACTTGGCAATCAACCCCCAAGGTATTGCCTATCATTTGATGATTAGGTTGCATTCTGAATAAGTTTCTTACTTGGTGTCACACCCACAAGTCAAATGTTTGAAATATGTGTTAACATGCATAAAACTATCTTATAATCCTTGGCACTAGCCGAACACTTTGAGTTTAACATGAAAACCTTCATACCAATTTACGACTAAACCTAACATCCCTTGAAACATTGATTACTCTTGGAGGAGCTAAGAAACATGATAATTTGAACATGTGTCCAATTTCTCAACAACTATGAGATTTTTTAATGATATCAATCTCAAAATAGGTAAGATTGTTAAGAAATCAAAGAAGAACATTGGTTTAATTGTATAACATTATTAAAATATAATAAAATAGCATAGATATTTTATCTATATTATTTTTGCTTTGGAAAAAATAATACCAGTCTACTACATGAGGATAAATTTCAACATCCCACAAATAATCATTTTAACCACATATTTTTGGTATCCACTAGTTCTAAAGTTGTCTTTTAGTATTTTTCAAAGAATTTGATTTGGTTGCTTGTGAAATTAAATATATTGTACCATGAAATAAAATAATACACCACACTTTCTCAAGATCTTAAAGGCTTATTGATCTACTTTTTAATAGAAAAATAGATTCTTTGGTGGAATGCTTCTCTCTATAGACCTTGAACATCTCATGTACTATGTATGTAGAGTTATAACATATTTTTTGTTGGACTCAACACATAAACAAACAAAGAAGTCACCTTGATAGAAATCTTTATCTCATCTACCATTATATTTATGATTTGTTGAGCTTCATTCATAAGCTAGCAATGAGAAAT
Organism: Cupressus sempervirens; assembly: GCA_028749045.1. Taxonomy (NCBI): domain Eukaryota; kingdom Viridiplantae; phylum Streptophyta; class Pinopsida; order Cupressales; family Cupressaceae; genus Cupressus; species Cupressus sempervirens. Next base: position 87,291,932 of record CM053786.1, on the reverse strand, counting down.
CATTAAGGAAATT